>JAIEZT010000198.1:11807613-12222263 GCA_019594935.1 Periophthalmus modestus | reverse complement strand
CCGCTGGTGCTGTCCGGAGGGGACTCCACCCTGGTCGACTCCGTGGCCACTTGGGAGCGCACTGCCGGGATCGGACATGTTGAAGGCCCTGAGCATGGACGATGGAAAACCGGCCCTCCCCGCGGATCTTTGGCACGCACTACCACTACCACGCCATGCCCAAGTCCTTCCATCAAGTCAAACCCAAGGTATGTGCTGTGAACGGGGAGTAGGGACTCTCTAAAGTATCGAATATTAGATACTAGATACTCATTTGAGCAGGTATCACTATGGAACCTACCTGGATGACTGAGGGATTACACAGATACAGGGCGACATGGGAATATAAAGAAAGTACTATTATTTAATGTTGAAAGTCACATTCTATTGTCTAAAGAAAGAGTTTTTTTACTATCATCGTGGTATCGGACTCGGTATTGAGCACTGAGTCTATTCCTTAGTATCAAAATCAAGTTTGAAATTTTACTATCGTGAGAGTACTA
Source organism: Periophthalmus modestus (assembly GCA_019594935.1). Taxonomy (NCBI): domain Eukaryota; kingdom Metazoa; phylum Chordata; class Actinopteri; order Gobiiformes; family Gobiidae; genus Periophthalmus; species Periophthalmus modestus. The sequence continues at coordinate 12,221,781 of JAIEZT010000198.1, read as the reverse complement.
ATGTTTCTCAAACTACGGGATTGGGGCCAAGATGGAGACTTTGTCAAGGTTAGAGCTTTTTAAGTTCAGGTTTAGACCTAAAACATTCTAACCCTGGAGAACCCACAGGGTTCCCACAGCTCAAAATGCTCTGTTCCACCTCGTGATGTCATGAAGTGGTAGTTTTTCAAATTAACAGCTACTTCTTTACCTTTAATTTAGCAGGCAATGGCAAAGGTCTGAAATGATCCAAGTGATTTTAGTGAAGATGAATGGAGTTTACAAACACAGTGGAGCACTTCCTGTATTACCACATGATGACATCACAAAGTGGAACAGAGCATTTTCCATTTGAGAGAGGAATTCAGCCTAAATGTGCAGGGTTTGTGTTTTAAACGTGTGAATGAAACAAAAGACAACAAGGGAACAACATTATAACATATAAATATCTCTCTAAAGTTCAAAATGCTCTATTCCACCTTGTGATGTCATGAAGTGGTAGTTTTTCAAGTTAACATCTAATTTTTTTTACCGCTTGTTCAGTAGAGATTGGCAATTCCAGGGCTGAAATCAAATCAAAATGACTCTAGTGAAGGTGTATGGAGTTTAAAAACACAGTGGAGCACTTCCTGTATTACCACATGATGACATCACAAGGTGGAAAAGTTTTTAACACGCTTCACTCTAATAAAGTAACGAAATGAAAGGGTTTTCTCTCCTTTAAAAAAACATTTAAGACGCTCTGTTACTCAATTTAGACTTTAATCTGAGTTTTGAAAGAACTGCTAGTTTATGGTCCGATCCGCAGCTAGATTATCGTACAAATTATACGCCTACTTGATGCCAAAACTTTAAAAATTTCATATGTGAGTTAACGCTTACACTGGCTAAAATGTCTCGCAGGTTATCAACGTTATGCGGAACCCCAAAGACGCCATGGTGTCGGCTTTTCACTACTATGGGAATGTGGACTATCACGCTAATCCAGGCACTCTGACCGAGTTTCTAAACAACTTTCTTGAAGGCAACGGTAAGAACATTGGTAAAAAAAAAACAGCTCTCACACCCATCTTTTCCTTTCCTCTCTCCTTGAATACTTTGTGGTGACCTCGCTCGATCCCCTCATAGCTCTGCGGTCGCGCTTTGGCTGAGCTCGTGTGAAAGGCGTGGTCGATTGTGTTTGTGCACGCTGAAAACACGCTGTGCTCGTGATGTTAAAATGACAGATCAGGTGAGGACAAAGCTGTCACTTCTCGCATGTTTCGGTGGAGATACGTGGGTGTGGCGAACATGTAAGTTTTATAAGTTTGAAGGGACCATGTTTGCGCTATTTTCTTGTTTCCTCATCACAAACAGACCTGGAGTTGTGTTTTGTTGGACGCGCAAATCCTGAAAACACTCCGTTCCACCTTGTGATGTCATCATGTGGTAATACAGGAAGTGCTCCACTGTGTTTTTTTAAACTCCACACACCTTCACTAGAATCACTTGGATAATATCAGCCCTGGATTTGCCCATCTCTACTGAACTAAAGGTAAAATGTAGCTGTTAACTTGAAAACTACCACTTCATGACATCATAAGGTGGAACAGAGCATTTTGAGCTTTGGAGATGTGGACAGAGTAATAGAGGATTGCTCAAAACCCAACTCCAGGTCTGTTTTTGAGGAGATAACGTTATAACATGGCTTAAAGCTCACAAGACTTAATTTTGCGTAATACAGTAATATAATAATTGAATTTTTTTTGTGTAGTTTCAGCTGAAAAATGAAAATGTCATAGCCATTTTGACGCTAACTACCATTGTTTTTAGCTAACACATACATTACAGAAATACACAAACGGCATTAAAAAGTAGTATTATAATTACAAAACATAAATTACTAGCGTGTTTTTTAGTATTAGCTTCATTTTCTTACTCAAAGCTGGATTTCGTTTGACTGATGCATGTTTGAATAGTCTTGCCTTGTTCTGCAATTGAGGCTTGAGTGCTCTGAAATTTCTGTTTTCACCTACCCCTTATCTCCACCTACTTCTCTGTACGTACTCTGAAGAGGGGGAGTTTCTGAACCTGATGTCAGTGGACCCGTTTCTATTTTTAAGCCGTTTTAGGTCAATATTGCTGCATTTGATGAACATAAGTAAAAGAACGACCACGTATATAGTTCTAAATACTCCTTTAAATGTCTTTTCCGTCACAGTTCCGTTCAGTTCCTGGTTCGATCACGTGAAGAGCTGGTTGAACGCTGAGGACAAGTCACACATTTTGTACCTGAGCTTTGAGGAGATGCTGCAGGTGAGAGTCATTGTCACAAACAGAGTCGTTTATAGCTACAGGAAAACTGTGCACGTGCAGAGGGGTCCATGTCCACCAGGGGGCACCAGAGCTGAAATGGTTTAGCTTCATGCCGAGTTATAATTTTGTGTAAGACAGGACCTCTAACGGGGTTTTTTACTTGATTTTCTTGTTTTAAATGTCAGGTAGAAACTAAATCTTTAGCAGAGTTGTAGACTTTTGTATTCACCCTGCACATTTAAGCTGAGTTCTTCTCTCAGACTGAAAAAAACTGTTCCACCTTGTGATGTCACATGGTAATACAGGAAGTGCTCCACTGTGTAAACTCCATATTCCTTCACTACAATCATTTGGATCATTTCAGCGCTAAAATTTCCAATCTCTTCTGAACTAAAGTTAAAAGGTAGCTCTTAATGATGTGTTTTTGATGAGGTAAAAGAATTATAACATGGCTTAAAACCCACAAGAGTCCATTTTTGTAATATAGTTAAGTTTCGCAGTTAGGGCCCCTTAAACTGCACTTAAAGCCAGAACCAGCCCCGCTCACTAACCTCACAGTAAAGGTTTGAGTTGTAACTGTGATGTTTCTTTGTGAGGCTCAGGATCTGCGGCAGGCGGTCAGGAGGACAGCTGAGTTCTTGGAGAAGCCGCTGGAGGAGGAGGCGATAGACAGAATCACCGACAGATGTTTGTTCAAGAACATGAAGAAACACAACAACAAAACTCCTGCATACATCGATCACTCCAAATTTCTCAGGAAAGGTACAACTTGCACTTTCAAGCATTCTGTTACAAATGCACCACCAAGCAAAGGTTTGGACACATGTTTTGAGAATTTAAAGGGTATTTTTTTACTCACTGAAGTCTCCAAAATTATGAATGAACACATAGGGAAGGTAGTAAATTAAAAAGTGTGAACACATAGGGAAGGTAGTAAATTAAAAAGTGTGAAATAACTTTTTAAAATATAGCCACGCTTTACCTCACACACTTTTGACATGCCACTAATGAACCCTGAGCAGACACAACTGTGAAGTGAAAACCATTCCAGGAGACTCCACAATAAAGCTCATGGAGAGAACGTCAACGAATCGCAGCGCTGTCAACAAAGAAAACGGTGGCTACTTTGAGAAATCTTTAAAAAAATATGTGATTTAGATTTTAAATATTTACAATTTTACTTACATTTTTGATCATTATTGCTGACTGGTTGAATCCACCTGCAATACCCAGACTGACCAATAGGAGTCGACAGAATCACCCTAAATCACCATAGAAACACCATCTCATAATTTGATACTGGTCATTTTTTTAAAACTTTACTTTCTTTAATTAAAATTTAAATTTGCGTTTCAGGAGTAGCTGGTGACTGGAAAAACCATCTATCAGAGGAGGAAGCACAGCACTTTGATCGTGTGTATAAAGACAAAATGAAAGATGTTGATTTTAAGTTTACATGGGATTAAAATGTTTTGTACCCTAAATATGAGCACGTTTGATTTTTTTTTTTTTTAAACCAAAAGTAACTTGAGCTAGGCTTGGTCTGGACTTCTTTAGTTGAAAGATTAGCTTACTGCATGTTTTGGGTTAATTGAGGAAACGGGAGTGTCAGGATCAAACACGAGAAGAACATGCAAACTCCACACAGACAAACCTTATCCTGGGCTGGGACTTGAACCTGAGACCTTCTTGCTGTGGGGTGAGAGTGCTTATCAGTCAGTAAAACAGCACAGTATTCAAGGCCTGTTTCTTTGTTGGACTGCATATTCATTTCCTATTATAAACTGCGTAATTAGAGTGAAAACCTTTAAAAACACGCTTTCTTACTTTAAGCGGGGTCACCTCTCCACAGATCTGACGTGTAACTTGACCTGGCGGTGTGATCTCCATGGAGACAGATACGTTTAATGCCATACTGTTACATTCCTGGCCAAGAAACAGCACAGTTTATGGCATATTTAAACAATTTGCAGTGATCGAAAGTTATTCCTCACTTACCTTATGCATTATGAACATCCTGATTACTCACAGTGATGAGTTTGTAAGCGCTTTTCACAACTTTCAAAGGCCGGAGCGAGCGGAGTTTTACCGTCACTGTAATTCTAACAGGAACCAGCATGCCAAAAGTGCACTCCCTGATTCTCAATGTACAACACGGTTCATAATTAGACACAGACAGTGCAAAACGGACTTATTTTGACCACAAGAGCTGCTCATATCGGTGCAAAACAGCTCATTTTCTTTCTTTTATTTCACATTTTGTTCAATCAAAGTGCATGTTACAACCTGACAGAGCCTCCTAAGGAATATAGAGTCAACACAAATATGACACAAAACAGGCAAATGATACAACTCATCTGTACAGTCCTTTCTGCAGTGGCACGTTCAGAAAAAAACAAGATAGAGAGATAAAGAGAAAGAAAGCCACTGTACGGAAAAGAGGGACGAGTTTGGACCAGGGTTAGTCCAGACTTAGTCCAGGTTTAGTCCCGAGTGATAGTGCACTTCCATACAGCTGGACAGTTTGTGGTCTAAATGCCAAAGCCGGGTGTAGTCCTGTACATTCGAAGGTGGTGGTGATGTTTCAGTGACGTGAATCTACGGCAGAGAAAAAAAAAAAAGACTCTACTTTAAAGGGCACATATTAGACTGTTTTTCATCTGTTCACGCACACATTCATACACCAGTGTACGCAGATACTGGGGGTGAGGTGGTGAAGTGTCTTGCCCAAGGACACAACAGCAGCATTCATCTATAGGAGCTGGAATTGCACCGCCAACCTGTGGGTCAGTGGATCCGCTCAACCAATGATGAAGAGCTTCTTGATAACCTTTACACAAGTTAAAGGTGCTCTGTGCAACTTTTCTAGTAAAGTGTACATACATCTAGCTTTGATTTGTTTAATTACAGGTGTTTTTATTGGCCAAAAATGCCTTTAAAATTTTTTTTTCTTGCTTGCATAGATCAGCCTCTCCGTAGATCTGACCTGTAACTTGGACCTACCTTTCCCCATGGGGATTGATAAGTTTAGCACCAGACTGAACATTACAGGCAAAGCAATTTCCATGGAGACAAGGAAGTAGAAAAGTTACATAGTAATAATAAATAATAGTACAGATTTCCCCCCCCCCCCCCCTTTTTTGGTGTTGTGTAAAACTTGTATTAATATATAATTTCTGGAGGTATTTCTGAGTCTCTGAGCAGTGGTTTGTGTAAGTATGGCGCCCTCGAGTGGCAGGAACATAAATTACAACTGAACAAATTCGCCCCGAAAAAAATAAAAAAGTTTATTGATTATGACGTTGTTGTTTTTTGTTTCCACTGAATTATTCTTGGGTATTTATGCTATTCTGGTTTTGTTTATTTGTTTGTTTGTTTGTTTGTTGGTTTCGAAAAAAAGATTATGCCTTAAAAAAAATTCAATATTTTCAGCCACCAGAGGTCAGTACAGAGGCGCACTTCACCAGATTTCCAATGAAAAAGGCTGCTCTTTGAAGAATTTGAAGAAATAATACTATAATACTGGCTCTTCACAAAAAGTAACAAACAGACAAAGTACAATCATTTTTTCACCGTAGCAACGAAATTATTATAGATCCACGGTTTGATATTTAGCTGTTTGAGCCGGTTTTTATTGACTTTTTTTCTCTCGCTTATTTTTCACACTTCCGGTTTCCACGGCCTGGTGTGGAGTACCAAAATAAAAGCACGAATTTCAAATAAAGGTCTGCATTTAAATTAATTAAATTTAAATGAACTGGAAAAAGCTTGAAAGACAGAACAATAATATTGCACCAGAGGACACGTTTCAGTTTTTAAAGATTGGTATATTTATCTCAGTGTGAAAGCTAATGCTAATTTAGAAAAATTATGAATATTAAAATAACAATACAAACTGAAGTGATCTAAAAAAAAAAAAAAGAAAACAAAAAATAATAATAATAATGAATAAATAAATAAAAAACAGGTAGTGTTTATATTTCAGGCTATACTGCATATATATTTTTATTTTTAATTTAATTTACCTTTTTTTTTTTTTTTTCAGTTAGCAGTAGCTTTCAGACACAGTGAGGTAGCCAGCGTACTTGTACACAAAGTCTATCTTTTCGAGAATTATTCAAATGGAAAATTCTGTCTGGTATTTATATTATACCATATGTAATATTTATATTATAAATATACTATATTTATAACTGGGTCCATAAACTCTCTATATTATTATTTTATTAATTATTTTTTTTTTTTTTGTGTGTAAAAGCTGTATCAACAATGCAGTATGGAAATTACAAGTCAAATTGAACTGCTTCCTAGTATTTTTCCCATTTGTCACTGGAGTACACTTGTACCTGTCTCTACGTGGGAGAGTCCCAGCGTGTAGACCGTCACACACCCAGCAGCTGCAGTAGTAGTATTTGCAGTAGTAGTACTGGGAGTCTTTGGTCCAGTGTGGGGCTCCCTGACTGCACCGGCTTCCTCCTCTTGGGGCCGTTGCACAGAGGCGTGTTACAGCAGGTGATGCAGACGGAGTTGAGACGGCCCGTACAGAACTGCTGGTACCCCGAGGACGCGATGAGGCAGGCTCCAGACGAAGCACACGACTTCCGGTAGTGGATTCCTAAAACATAAGTGTCTATTTAATGTTTGGTCACTTTAACTTTAGTAAAATTGTACTTCTCAATGTCGTTACTTTTACCCCTACTTGAGTAATATATTGCACAGTGTAACAGTAGTCGACAAGTGACAAAAGCTTTATGTCGACAATATGAAATGATTTGAACATTTGTGTTTCTTGCAGCTCCTTCAAATATGATTTAGTTTGTCTCATTTTGTGTCTGTTCTTTAAAAATACCAGATTTTTTGCATTCAATATCTTGTCCTTCCAGTTACATCAAAGCAGCAAGACTTGTAGTTGGTCACTCATTTAAAACTAGCAGAGAACAGATGCCCAGTCTGTCAAGCCAAACTTTAAATCAAAGAACACAAGTTACACTCTGCACCTCGTTGTATAAAACACTGACCATAAAGACGTCTGCCTCTACATTGAATCAGATCATTCATTGTGATTCTTTGCATAAATACAGCACTAGAACTGTCACTAATGGCCACATAATGACACCGTACCTCAGAATCAATTTCATGAAGAAAAACGTTCTGTGAATCGATATCTACTTAGAGCAGTGTTGCCATGGATATTCACCAGCTTCAAAACTAACAGTTATTTAAAATGTATCTGAAATGTCGCATGTTAAATTAAACAAAATGTAGTGTAAATGGAGGCAAACGGAGCCGCTGCTCCTCAACGTCGAGAGGAGTCAGCTGAGGTGACTCTGGCATCTGCTCATGATGCCTCCTGGGGAGGTGTTCTGGGCATGTCCTACCAGGAGGAGACCCCAGGGAAGACCCAGGACACGCTGGAGGGACTATGTCTCTTGACTGGCCTGGGAACGCCTTGGGGTCCCACCGGAGGAGCTGGAGGATGTGTCTGGGGTGAGGGAAGTCTGGGAGTCCCTGCTCAGGCTGCTGCCCCGGAAAAGCGGAAGAAAATGGATGGATGGATGGTAGTGTAAATGTGCTTTTTAGACTGTGATTATTTTTCATTAAAAAAAAAAAAAAGATTTTATTGCAATGAAATTTATATTTGTAATGATAAAATGAAGATTTTATCATTTATATTTCAATGGACCCAGGCAGATTAGTTGATCCAAATAAATAAACTGTACGTAACCTGCAGTATTAGTTTCAAATAGAGACACATGCAAGTTTTTCTCAGCTCAGAACCTCCAGACTTCACTCACTGAGCTGCAGAGGCTGCACTAGCACTGACTCATGATTGACTGCAGGAGCTGGGGTTTCGGTAGTGACCATTCAGATCAGAGAGAGGCCTTGGATTTCAGCTTTGAATCATTCAGCATTAGAACTGTATTCTGTAAAAACTATATTTAATTTGAACATGTTTGCCTCATATCTGGGGGCACAGTTAGGTCAGGTTTAATTTGAAATCAAAATCTTACATACATCTGTAGGACGACCTTGTACTTTACTTCAGTGTTATTTTGAAGTGACGGTGATGGCTTACTTATGTAAAATCTTGGCTACTCGACACATCTCTGGATATGAACTTCGTCTGGTGAATTTGACTTTTAACAGCTGATGTTTTGTCCTAGTTTAAGGTAAAAATAAATAAATAAAATCTCTGTAATTACTGGACCTATAACTTTTTATGATCATGATGATTTTTATAATGATTTTTTTTTTTGGACAAATTTGTGGACCCAAAAATTGAATAGAAAAAATCTAATGAATTCATTAGCTATGTAAAATATTGTTAACTTAGTGATTTTTGTGCTTGTTTTTTATTTCTTGGGTTTCCAGATTGTGTCCAGTAGGTGGCAGTGTTCACATGGATACAGCTGATTCTGTTTCAACTACACAGACAAAGCATTTTAAACAGCACAAAGTATATTCATTAGGATAATAGAACTTTTATTTGTCCCGCAATCGATACTTTGCAGCAGATGTCATCAACGTTCCCTGGGGGTGTGGTGCTAACTGAAGGCACTGGCCTGTCTGAAGTGCTGTTACTCAAGTTAAACTTTAATCTGAGCTTTAATTTTACACAATATGACCATAAAGAACTGATTTAGCTGGAACTACAGGAGGTGAGCTGATGTGTACTGTTAAACAAGTCCCTCTCAAGTTATATTACAAACTACGACTAAGCAGGAATGAATCAGAGCTAAATTATTAAAGTTCTCGGGGAGCAACTACTTTATCCACACTGGAGCCATTCTGAACCGGTCACCCTCCAGTTCACAGTCACATGCTCGACTCACTCCACCCCCGTCCAGTTTGAAATGACATTACCAAAAAAGGGTACAAAAGTATGATGTCAGTGTGTGATTTATAGTGTTTTTTTCGTTCTCCAAATTTACCTGGACTGGAAAACTTAGATGCAATTTTAGCAATCGTCTACATGAGGTTTTCCATTTACGGTAAGAGCCACTCCGCTCCCCTCTCCACAAAGCACAAGGTCGGACATTTTGAAAAAAAAAAACTTGCACGTAGGCCATTGTCAGTCTGGGCACTTCAAATACTCACAAAATATAAATACAGATATCTTTCGTACAGGGCCGTCCACAGAAATTTGGGGCCCGGGGCAAGAAGCCTCACATGGGCCCCCCTATAATATAAGTTAAAAGGATGAAGGTCCAATTCTGGGCGACTAAACCCTTTACCTGGTCAGCCAAAACCACACGCTTTGACAAAACTTTACAAAGATGAGTGGATCTGGAGTTATAGCTTGACTCCCTGATTTTGTAGGGCGTGATTGACAGGCGGATTAACCAATCAGAGAGACGCAGGGTCAAAAACAAACATGGCTGCTTACATAGTAAAGGAAAAACATAGCATAAAGGATTTTTTTTTGCAGAATCAACCATCAAAGCTCCGAATTCTTAAAATACGTCATATTTTGCTCAGAATGTTACAAGAATTTTTGAGAGGAAAGGTCTTGAGTGACATATGATACAAATTAGAAGCTGTGGTTGGACCGTTTCAAGTTAGAAAGGAGGATTTTCACCCTCTAGTGTCCAGATTCTTCAGGATTCGAACTGAATGTAGAAGTGACTGGCTGATCAGGCAACTCAAGCCCTGGGCCCGGGACAACAGACCCTTTTGTCCCCCCGTCTACTCCCGTCTAAGTATTTTCTAGTGGGAGGCCTGGCGGTTACTGAATATTCCACACTCACGTTTACACACACGCCATGGGATAACTGGCCCAGTCCAATTTAAACCGATTTTTCTAAATGCGTGTAAACCCAGGAACTACGATCAGAGAGACGCATTTACATTAGGAGCAGACTAGGAGAGGCGTTCAACTGCATGACGTAAGAAACAGCTAGGAAAATATTCTTCAGTATAGCCTACTGTATTTGAGCTGTGGAGCGCAAATAGCTTGTAGGTAATGCAGCTCCTAGCATGTCAATTAGATGTTGCATGATCCATTTCTACCAAAAGTGTGGTTATATGACTGTTGTTTGTATTAGCAATTATAGCTGAAAAGTTTTTGTGCTAATGCTAACTTATTACAAGCGCCTGAATGCCTCGCAGCCTCCGTTAGCGCCTTTTCGGTTCTTTGACCTGCTGTAGACTGGGACAAGAGTGTTCTGACAAGTTTTGGAGCAAAGACTTTGGAGAGTTTGATTGTTTAGCGAACTCGGAGGTAATCGTAGCGACTCTGGCATTAAATTTATCTTGCATTTATTTAAAAAGAGGTGTTTTAAGAGCTAGAAATACCTCGGAAACAGAGATACTAACTGTAAGCGCAGATTGGACCTGTAACTTGACCTGGTGGCACGGCGTCATTTGCTCGTGTCCATGGAGATAGATGAGTTTAATGCTATACTGTGGAACATTCAAGACAAAGCAGTTACATCACCATGGACAGAAGAAAAGCTACATAGTGCATCATTGTGTATAAATAATCTGGAATGGCCCAAACAGAAGATATCATGTCGAGAGAAGCGGGCCTGGGCTGAGCTAATGTTTTCCTGTTAGATAAGTACATCGTCTATTCCTACACATCACTTGACTGGCTAGTCTAGACTGATATTTTTATGCAGAGAGATTTCAGTCTGGTCACCACTTTACTTTTTCCCATGGCTTTATGTCGCTCGCAGCCCTGTTTTCTCATATTTAAAAGATATTTTGAAAGTAAATCCTAATCCCAACAACTACCCTCACCCTGGCCCTAACCTTAAACTTTTCTACCATGTTCTAAAGTTGCTTCCTCATCAAAAACGTGCCTGGGTTTAGATGTCACCCATGCGTGTTTCAATAATTTAGCGATCTGTTCCGGGCCCTCCTTACGGTTTGCTGTAAGATTCTGTCCAATTCAACCACGCTCTCACGCAACAATTCTCCATAAATATACAAAAACATGACGCAAAACTGTACACGACTTCACGAATCTGATGTGCAGTGGTTTCATTAGCGCTCTGAAGGGGGAGTGACTTAGCATTGAGAGCAAAGGGAGGGGAGAAAAAGATAAATGGTTGTGTTATGTGTTAGCAGTTAATACCCCGTAGAAGTAAAATACCTCCTCTTGAACCATAACCCTGCAACTCAACAAATGTGGGAACAAAGAGCAGACCCAGGCTCAAACATGAACGTCCAATCAGATGTGTTTATTTCAGTGACACATGTGAAGCGAAGGAGCTCATTGGTTGCCTATCATTTTGAACTATAATCTCTTTTAGCGCTATGCTTATTGATTCTGTAGAAATTCGCTGTTTTTAGTATGATCGATAGTTTTTCTTTCTTTTTTCCTCATAGGCAGCCATATTTGTTTTGATACCTGGACCTAATTGGCTAATCCACCTGTCAATCACGCCCACTGAACTCAGGGAAATTCACCACTGACCAGACTCGCATTTTCACTCAACTTTTTAGATTTTTGGAAATACAATTAGTCGACAATCATCAATAACATGCGGCTAACTCCAACTATATGCCGCCATGACTCATACATGCTAGCGCTCTATTCTCTGTACGGCGCGCGGGCTAATCCAGTGTGTGTCATGGGGAGGTGATGGAGGGTCTTTGGTGCTGAGATGAAGGAGGAGAACATAAGAAGTGTTAGCTAGCTTCAAGTAAAAAAGAAAAAAATTTATGCTCTGAACATCTGATTTAAACGTGAACTATTTTCAGTTTGTGGGACCACGGTATAAGCGGATTAAACAACTCGTTACACTTTTTTAACGCACTGGCTTTGCGTTGTTGAATCCTCACTTACCGTATGTGTTACGAACATCCTAATTATTCACAGCAATGAGTTTCTAAGCGCTTTTTGCAACTTTCAGAGACGTATTTGGACCTCAAGAGCTGTTTATACAATATATCTGTACTGGGGCAGGACACATTTTGCTCAATTACATAGAGAAAACAAGTACTGGCCCTTTAAATAATCGTGTCTTCAAAAGGAGGTGGGAAAAGTTGCTAAGATGAATGAAAAAAATTATGGAAACCAAATCAAAAGACTTGGTTTACGATGAATTAAAGGTATACTATGTAACTTTTACGCTGGAGGGTCTGCTACCTGCTTGTTTCCACAAATATTCCACAGTATGCCATTAAACTCCACGGACACAAGCAGCCAACACCACAAGACCAAGTTACAGGTCAGTTCTACATCTAACAGTTAAATTAAAAACCTAATCTCAGTTGCAATGCTGACAGTTCATGCTAATGTACCACATGCTCACTAAACATGACACTAATCCACACCTAGTACTTATATACTTATACTTTGTTCTGTTGCACCACTGAGAATAACACTGTATATAGTATAATATCTAAACCTGTACTTTTTCAGTTATTATGCTAACAGGCTAACAACATTTTTTCTTGATGCTATCAAGAGGGTAAATAAGTTAAAAGCTTTGCAATCAAATTAAGCCAAGCTTTATCCAAATCTTTAGACACTAAATCACACATGTCAAACTCAGGTCCACGGGCCAAATTTGTCCCTCGATATGAATATATTTGGCCCGTGAGATCATATCAAATATGTATTAGAGCTGCCCCACCGGCCGTCATGCCAGTATAGTGCATGCACCTCTAATACTATGAATCCCAGAATGCTTTGCAAATGTGTTGGCACTGGCCCCCAACACTTCTGTTGACACTTATTAGAATCTGCTGCCTGTCACTTAAATTTAATCCACCCCTTCTGAAAACATGCAGATGTGGTTGAAATTTTCAATAAATATTTAGTTTGGCCAATGACTTAGTCCCAGCTTTTAATTTTGGCCTCTGTGAATTTGAGTTTGACATCCCTGCACTAAATGATACATCGATTGAAAGAGTCGCCATCTTAAGTTTTTGTCAAAGCCAAAACGTATCTTTTTAAAACATATTAGAGAATTATGCGACAGTCTAAAATCTAAGTGATAATTTTATAACAAACAAATTACAGAAAATGAATTGTTCAAGCAACCTTCCTCTCCGTGCAGGATTATGAGGATGTGGTACAGACAGACTTCAGCCTCTGTTTTGAAACCGTTGGATCTGCTCTTTCACTCTACCCTTCGTTTCATGACAAGTGTATTTGAAGGCCATCGCTGTTTTCTGTAGGGAAAAGTAGACTGGCCATCACTGTCTATTAGAAGAGAACATCACTGTATGGAATGTATCTATAAGGAACTACTTCAAAAACTACCAGAACAAGCACCTGCTTGTGAGCCACTGATACAGCAACATTTAACACCAGACTGACTGCACCAAAACTGAGACGTGAAAGAGGGTTTTCAGCTGTTTTACTTCACAAAAATGGAAAACACTCCAAGAATAGGCCAAATTAGAGGACTAGAACAGGACTAAACTAGGACTAAACCAGGACTAAACCAGGACTAGAACAGGACTAAACTAGGACTAAACCAGGACTAAACAAGGACTAGAACAGGACTAAACTAGGACTAAACCAGGACTAGAACAGGACTAAACCAAGACTAAACCAGGACTAAACCAAGATTAAACCAGGACTAAACCAGGACGAAATCAGGACTAATCCAGGACTAAAGCAGGACTAAACCGGGACTAAACCAGGACTAGAGCAGAACTGAAACAGGACTAAACCAGGACTAGAGCAGGACTAAAGCAGGACTAAACCAGGACTAAACCAGGACTAGAGCAGGACTAAAGCAGGACTAAACCAGGACTAAACCAGGACTAAACCAGGATTGAGCAGGACTAAACCAGGACTAAACCAGGGCTAAACCAGGTCTAAACCAGGACTACACCAGGACTACAGCAGGACTAAACCAGGACCAAACCAGGACTAAGCCAGGACTAAACCAGGACTGAACCAGGACTAGAGCAGGACTAAACCAGGACTAGAGCAGACTAAACCAGGACTAAACCAGGTCTAAACCAGGACTAAACCAGGACTAGAGCAGGACTAAACCAGGACTAAACCAGGACTAAACAGGTCTAAACCAGGACTAAACCAGGACTAAACCAGGACTAGAGCAGGACTAAACCAGGTCTAAACCAGGACTAAGCCAGGACTAAACCAGACTAAACCAGGACTAGAGCAGGACTAAACCAGGACTAGAGCAGGACTAAACCAGGACTAAACCAGGACTAAACCAGGACTGAACCAGGACTAAACCAGGACTAAACAAATGTGATACTTTGGTGACACAATCTCAATTTAATAGTCTGGTAACAAACTTTAATACACTCACATCCGCTTGTTTTTAATGTTTTATATGGACTTATACTTTGTTTTTAGAACAAGGCGCCCATGAAAAAGAGAGTCCAAGTGCTCTCATTGGCTAAATAAAGAAAGAAATAAAGAAATCTACAAGTTCAAATAAAAACCTCACCTCACTTGCAATGCTAACAATTCATGCTAATTTAACCACATGCTCACTCAAGATGATGCTAATCCAGAGCTAGTACTTTTACTTTTATGAATTGAACCACTGAGAATACTGGAATATAACATCCAAACCTGTACTTTTTCGGTTATTACGCTAACAGGCTAACAAACAAAAACTGATGCTAGCAAACAGCGCGCAAACAGGTTAAAAGCTTTGCACTCGACAATAAACGGCAAAATCAGATATGAACCGCTGCCATAAAAACTATTTATTTGAAGCCGTCTCAGCACAACAATCCAATCACACTAATACCGTTTCTCGAAAGCATTGCCGACATCCTTTAAACGTCATATTACAACAAAGATAATTCCTTAAGTGTTTCTGGACTTGTTTATGGCCACTCCGCCGTCTTTAGCATCTGCGGTAGTTATGCTAATTGTTGTACATCAAGAAAATTACCTCCATAACTCCTCCGCTCTTTCGCTAAGTGACAAAAATGACTGTGATGGTTTTGCCTCTCGGGTTTGTAGACGGTCACCTTGGTTGGAGAGATAAAGGCATCGCTAACTTTCAGCTAGGAGACGTTGTGTGGCCCGGATAGTGCATTAGCGGCCTAAGCTATCAATCTCCTCTGACTTTATCCGGGATTATATCAACTGCATTACATTGGAGAGGGACTGGGAGAGTGGAATACCGTGCGCTAGCTCCAGTTTGGAGTATTGATTGATTTTTTTTGTTCGTGTGGATTGTGGCGCACTAGGATATATGTGGCTATATGCTAGTTCATACCAGAGTTGTTGTTTTTTTTCATGTGTTTGACCTTGCGGATGATTGCGCAAGGAGAGAAATGGCAATGCAAGTAAAATGCGAATAAGTTGGATCGATTTTTGGTTATGTAAAATTATCTACAGGCTCGAGATCTTCACTAAACTTGCTCCTGATCCTTTTTGTGCTCAAATCGGCTTCTTTAGTCAGTGTGCGAAGTTTAGCATTAGCAAACTTTGGTTTTACTGGCTTACTCTTTTACTAACACGTAAATGTAATGCCGTTAGGAAGACGTCTGTGTGATCCTTCAGTCGTCCAGGTCTGATCCACGGCAAAAGACGAAGTTTAAATCTGTCAACTGGACAAATCGTTGTAGGAGTGAAGACGTTTCGCCGCTTCTTCAGTTTAGGATCACTGGTGGACACTGCCTTAACTACACTGAAACTGTAAGCAGCTATTGTCTCCAGTTTTAACCTTAAAGACCCTATCCAACCTTTAATGGCCCTCCTGTGGTTCTCTTTGTTTCTTTTGTTTGCTTTGGGTTTGAGGATGGAATCATAGATCTGTGAGAGATTATGTCTCCCATTTCTGTTTAAAGAAGGATTGTCTTTCCTAACAAAAGTAGCTTCTTTAACCTCCCCTAAACCATTTATTTTCTCTGGCTAAGATCTGAACCTCACTATCTTCAAAGGAGTGGTTAGTGGCTTTGAGATGGAGATGTACGGTGGGGTCCAGGGGAACTCTTGCGCCGGTGTTGGTACATTCTCTAGAGATTGTACCAACACGAGCGCAAGATCTGGGGCTAACTACAGCTTCAAAGTAGTTATCTCCTCCCTTCAGACAGATATAAGGCAGTGTCCACCAGAAATCTAACCAGAACTGAAGAACGGCTTGGATGAGCGGCGAAACGAGTTCACTCCTACAACGATTTGTCCAGTTGACAGATTTAAGCTTCGTCTTTTGCCGTTCGGAAGGTAAATTGGAACTAGGACTGGGTACCAAAGAAAAGTATGGTAACTATACCTAAACCAGACTGTTTAGGTATAGTTAGCGAAAACCAGGTATTTTTAAAGTACTGTTACCCGAAATATACTTAAAGGTACACATCCCTGACCGCGCCAACCCAACCCCCGCCCAATGAGTTTATGTTTGAGTTCGTACCGTCGGGTTTGACCAGCACCTCCTTCTGGCACATGTCCTGTACGTTGACGGTGCAGTTGACGATGAACTCGGGGGTGGAGCAGTCGTTGGTGCTCATCTCCTCACACTGGTAACACTGGATCTGCAGAGCGCCCCCTGTGGACGAGACAAACACACGAGCTGAGAGACAAACGACACACACAGCTGAGAGACAGGTACGATAGCGCACTCTGTAACTTTTCTGGCGGACAAGGTCCGTTACTCGCTTGTTTCCATAGAGATGTCACGGCTTTTGTTGCTGTTCTACTGTAATGTTAAATGTTATGTCACTGCATTTAAACTTCGAAACTTCTAATGTGAAGGCTGCATTCTCTTAAACAACCACCAGAGGACTGATCAGTTAGACCAAAATGGAAGAACTAGAGCAACAAATAAAAAAAAAAAAAAACATGGATGTGTGCTCACTACTGTCCCCAGTGGCCAGCTCAGGTACAGCTCCGTCGCTACGATTCCACAGAAGCCTCTACGTGTATCCCTATGCGTCTAGAATGTGGAGCATAAATGAGCTTTAATTACTCACCACGATGAGTTTAGAAGCACATTTCACTACGTTTAGAGACCGAGAGCTGAGTTTTACCATCACGGTAAAGCTGACAACAACTAGCATGCTAACAATGCGCTTCCTGATTCTCGGACTAACCAGGACTAAATCAGGACTAAACCAGAACACAATATGGACTAAACATGGATTAGAGCAGGACTAAACCAAGGTCAAAGACTAAATCAGGACTAAAGAACTAAACCAGGACTAAACAAAGACTAAATCAGGACTAAATCAGGACTAAATCAGGACTAAACAGGGCTAAACATGGACTAAACAGAATTAAACCAGGACTTAACCAAGACTAGAAACCAGACTAAACCAGGACTAAACCAGCAGAGGAGGCCTAAACATGGACTAGAACAGGATTAAATCAGGATTAAATCAGGACTAAACCAGGACTAAACCAGGACTAAAACAGGACTAAACCTGGGTCTAAACATGACCAGGACTTAGTAGGACTAAATCAGGACTAAACCAGGACTAAAACAAGACTAGAACCAGACTAAACCAGGACAAGAGCAGGACTAAACATGGACTAGAACAGGACCAACTCAATACAGATAAGGCCGTGGATTATGACCAGCTTTAAAGTCCAACATGCAACTTTTCTGGAGTCCACTACCTGCTCTCGCCTCCAAGGAGATCCTTTTTCTTTGCCTGGATTTTTCGATATATGGCATTAAACTGAGGCAAGAAATGGGAAAAATGGGCTACAGGCTCTTTAAAGTTGCATTTATTCCATTTTATTCAGTGCTTCACAATCACTTATAAGACCTAGTCATCTCTCTTAGATCTTAGTGAGAAAATTCCTTTAGAAAACCAACATCAGGAGCATTCTCAGATCTTTCTTCTCCCGAACAAAAACATAGTGAATCTCATCAGACCCTTTACTTTGACACATGATTAGTTCCAGCCGTGTCTCGCTGTGTTTTCTCTCCTTGTTCAACTCTTTGTGCTGAAAAGCTTTTATAGATTTGGCTTCCCGAGGTGTTAAAACTGCGAAAAAGGGCTCATGCGATCGGATTTGCACTCTTTTTGTGAAGCTGTCAGAGGAGAAATAAGGACTGAACCAGGGACTAAACCAGGACACATCTGAGTCTAAATACAGTACAGAGGCTGTGTGAAGCTGTAAGAGGAGAAATAAGTCTAAACCAGGACTAAACCAGGAACCAGGACTAAACCAGGACTAAACCAGGACTACACCAGGAACAAGGACTAAACCGGGTCTAAACAGGACTAAACCAGGACTAAACCAGGACTGGAACAGGACTAAACCAGGACTAAACCAGGTCGGGTCTAAACCAGGACTAACCAGGACAAAACCGGACTAAACCAGGACTAAACCAGGACTAAACCAGGGAAACCACCGGGACAGGACTAAACCAGGACTACACCAGGACTAAAACCAGGGACTAAAGCAGGACTAAACCAGGACCAGGAGGACTAAACCAGGGAACCAGGACTAAAGATTCAGCCATGTTTTTAACCAGCTTTAAAGATCCAATATGTAACTTTTCTATAGTAGGGTCCACCACCTGCTCGCCTCCAAGGAGATGCTTTTTCTTTCCCTGGATTATTCCATGTACGGCATTAAACTTGTCTATCTCCATGGAGACAAGCCGGTGGTACCAGCAGGCTAAGTTACAGGTCAGATCTGTGGAGAGGTGATGCCACATGACATTTGTGATGGAGTCTGCCACATGCTTGTCTCCATGGAGATGAGCATTGATTTCATTATGGGTGTTTTTACTGCATAAAAATACTTGAAAAACACGCACTCTTAATATGAGCGGCGTCGCCTTTTCACAGATCTGACTCGTAAATGACCTGATGGCGAATTTAAAGCCATATTGCGACAAATTGGTGGGTGGTCGAAAGTAATGGAAATCAGTCGGAGTCAGAGTTTGAAAGTTTAGTATCGCGACAACATTCTAAGCAAAGCAGCGATAACATCTCCATGGCGACAAGCAGATGGAAAAGTTCCGCAATGTAGCTCTGACAAACAACAACTTTAGCAACATGACCCAAGAAAAGAGCTTCATCCATTGCATTGCGCTCTACCGGAAAAGTTACGCAATGCATCTTTAAGAAACCCCATTTTTACGAAAACACAAAAAAACTGATTCAACTGCAGTATCGATAAACTTAAATATATAATGTAGGGTTATCAAAAGGATCGAAAATCAGACACTAATCGATACTGAAACTAGTATCGAAACTAGATCATCACGGTATCGGAATCGGTATTGAGTACTGAGTCTCTTCTTTAGTATCAACAATGAGAAATCGAAATTTTAGTATCGCGACAACACTTCGTTCTAAGCAAAGCAGCAGTAGCATCTCCATGGCGACAAGCAGATGGCGAACGCTCTACGGGAAAAGTTACGTAATGCACCTTTAGCACGCACCATCTTTTTACGCCACACAAGAAAACGGATTCAGATGCAGTATCGATAAACTTAAATATATAATGTAGGGCTGTCAAAAGTATCGAAAGTCAGACGCTAATCGAGACTGAAACTAGTATCGAAAATGGATAACCGTGGTATCGGAATCGGTATTGAGCATCGAGTCTCTTCTTGTTTGAATTTTTAGCATCGCGACAACACAAAGCAGAGGTAACATCTCCATGGCGACATGACTGGGAAAAGTTACGCAAAGCACCTTTAGCACGCAGCAGCTTTTAACGCCAAACAGGAAAACGGAATAAGAGAAACATTTCAGAATAAAGAAATTTAACAAGAACATATTTAAAATGGGAATGTTTGTCTTTACAATAATGAAAATAAACGTTCAAATTTCATTCAGTTTGGGCACCACCTCGACGCCGTAAATACTCCATCTGGCCTTTGCTGTTCCAACTCAAATCCGGGGGTGCACTGGAGCCTTTCGCACCCCGACAGAAGTGATATTACGCCGGTGTAATGATTGAAAAGGCAGCACCAGTTAATCTTTGCTCCATCCAGACCCGGTGATGGAGCCTCATCCAAGTCCCATTAATCCGCCCCGCGACAGAAATCATAAACAAAAAACTTATCAGGGCACCGTGCCGGCTTGATCATTCATAACTGCACCAGAAATTTATACGGAGTGATATTAACGGGTCAAAACAGCTCGACAAATCAAAGGAGCGAGGAGCGGACCCAGCGAGATAACCTCACTCCACAAAATGAGATGTTGAACCTGTGTTTGTGTCACCTTTCCCACTGAATCATGTCGCGGTGAGTTGTGTTGGGCCAAAGTAAATAATTCAGTTTGTAATCAACTCAAAAATATGTGCATTGACTTAACAGAACCTATTTAGATTCATAATTGCCATAGAAAACGGTTCGAAACATAACCTGCACTCTAAAAAATGAAACCTGTTTAAATACCCGTTGGGCCAAAGTAAATAATTCAACTTGTAATGAATTCAAAGTATATGCTAGTGTAAAGTATTTAGATTCGTAATTGCCATAGAAATGAAATGCACTCTAAAAAATGAGCCTGTTTTTATTGTGTCACTTTTTTCATTTAATCTTTTTGTGTTGGGCCAAAGTAAATAAGTTCAGCTTGTAATGAATTCAAAATATATGCTAGTGTAAAGTATTTAGATTCATAATTGCCATAGAAACGGTTTGAAACGTGAGCCGCACTCTAAAAAATGAGAACCTATGTTTGTCACCTTTTTTAGTGAATTATTTTGTGTCGAGCCAAAGTAATTAATTCAGTTTGTAATCAACTCAAAATATGTGCACTGACTTAACAGAACGTATTTAGATTCATAATTGCCATAGAAACGGTTCAAAACATAACCTGCACTCTAAAAAATTAAAAGTTGATGCTGTTTAAATATATTGTGTCATTTTTTTTTAGTGATTCATTTTGTGCTGAGCCAAAGTTTAAAGAAAGTTTAAAGAAATATGAAGTGAACAGCAAACAGCTCAAAACAACAAATGAAATCACAGAACAGTCCTATTGCGATAACCTGAACTCGAAAAAATGAGATGTTGAACCTGTTTGTCGCCTTTTTTCGATTAATCGTTTTGTGTTGAGCCAAAGTAATAATAATTCAGTTTGTAATTGATTTAAAATATATGCATTCACTTAACAGAACATATTTAGATTCATAATTGCCATAGAAACGGATCGAAACATAAGCTGCACTCTAAAAAATGAAACGTTGAACCTGTTTAAATAAAGGCTGTAGTCAAACCAAATCATTTCATCAGTGTAATTTACATATGTGCTCATCTAACATAACACGATACAATATTTTCACACAGGATCAACATTTACATTTTTGGTTTAAGTCAGTTTCATTTCTTGCGCTTTTAATTTAATCCATAGACTAAAAAAATATATTGTTCGCTTATAATGTCACACTTTCCCCATTTCATTATTTTGTGTTGAGCCAAAACTGTCACATTTCCAGATTTAAAATGCAAATAATTTTGAATTGAATTAGAGATAAAAAAATACTCATTTTTACAGTAGAGTGAAGACGTCACGCAGAAAAAAAAAAAAAAAAAAATTGCCTATATAATAAATGTTGTCCATATATTTTTAATGATGGATTTTAGGTAAGACAGCTATAGAATCAAAGCATTTTAATCATTTTAATGTGCATTAGTGAACCATAAGTGGAGCCTTTAGCTGAATGCAGGATTTGTTCATTTAAGCTACTTCTGTGAATAGATTTTTATTAAATTCACTTCAAATGCTAAAGGACAATATGTGCCAATAGTTAAAAGCTGCATGCTACTGAAATAATGTAAGTCTGTAAGCCTGTGTATCCAGTAAATGAGTAAATCTTGGAAACACAAAGAAATAATTAGATTTTTCATAAATGTTGCAGTTTTTCTAAAAATACGTCTTATAATTTAGAAGTTTAGTCTGTCAGATTAATCTAAGCAATAAGGACATTTTTTTCCCCTTGTTTTTAGGCAATTTTATGAAGTTCTGTCTCTATAACTGGAAAAATAAAGTTCCATTCTGTAACATTTTCAGTACTATCCTCTTGATTGAGTTTGGAACCTACCTGCGTCGAAAAGCACTCCAAACAAAGTGGCAAAAACGAGCAGACGCATCGTGTCCGGAGAGTGGAGAGCTCATGGAGGGAGAGAGTCCGCGGAGGAGTGAACTTCAGACGGACACTCCACGGAGGGCACCCCGGGAGAGGAGGTGCGGAGAGGGGCGGAGGAGAGGGAGCCCGTGCGCCCGTGCTGCTGCGCTCATCCTCGGCTCCGCGCGCTGGATGGAGGCGGTGGAGGAGGAGGAGGAGGAGGAAGAGGAGGAAAAGGAGGAGGAGGGGTGGTGGTAGTGGTGTGGAGGCAGAGAGCGCTGGAGCCGACTGCCGCTGCTGCTGTGGGAGGGGCCGGGCTGGAGGAGAGGCTGTGCGTAAAAGAGAGAGAAGAGAGAGGAGAGAGAGAGAGAGAGGAGAGCGAGAGGGACCGCCGAGGACTCACGTGACCAACATCTCTCACTTTACGTAAAAGAAAACCACAAAATCAGACAGAGCCCAGTCCAACGTCAAGGATTTGACCATTTGTAACTTGGCTTCGGTCCTCAGTTTCATACCTCAGACACAAAAATGTCACTGATGTAGTCACTCATTAATTAGA
This sequence comes from Periophthalmus modestus, assembly GCA_019594935.1. Classification (NCBI taxonomy): domain Eukaryota; kingdom Metazoa; phylum Chordata; class Actinopteri; order Gobiiformes; family Gobiidae; genus Periophthalmus; species Periophthalmus modestus. The sequence continues at coordinate 12,199,012 of JAIEZT010000198.1, read as the reverse complement.
CCTACGGCTGTAAGTCAGAGCCAAAGTGAATTCAGACCAGCCCAGGCCTAAAATCATGTTTTATGCAAATTATGAAAATAGGCTGTTATTAATGAGGCCATCTCCTAAAACTTCTCTGAATGTGTTTAAGCCACAGGCCCAAGTCCACAGTGCAACAAAGACGCACAGGACGAGTGCATTTGTCATCACGAGTTATAGGCTTCTGTCCTCATTAATTATCCTAATGAATTATCCCAAGAGCCCCACACACGTTTTTCTTGTCATTCGGGTTGACAGGCGTTTGCAGAAGTTTGGTTTTCACTGATATAAATACAGTTACACTATAGATTTATGGTTAATTTAAAGCAGCAGTGGGCAAACTTTTTGACACACGGGCCACAATAGGTTCTAAACTGGAGAGGATATATGGACAGGATATATATATATATATATTTACATTAGAGATTTGGCCTGTAACATGTAGCAAAGAATGAATATGCAAGGCTCATTGTACAAATTGTTTTCCAAATCCATTAATTCAATAATTGATGTATTACATTTCAGTTAAATAAACACAGCAGTAAAACTTTGAACAAGGTTTACCCTAATCTATTTTAATATAATTTGGTCATGTTCAGTGGGCCAGATTAATAAGACCAACGGGCCTTGTGTGGCCCCTGGGCCGTAGTTTGCCCATGCGTGATTTGCAAAAACGTACTCAAATGTTTTTTTTTTTTTTTTTTTCATTGATTTGTGTTTATTGCACTGAAAACCTTTGTGAAAAAAATGCATCCTTACTTTTTACCTACTTTTTACTTACTTTTTACTCGCATCTCCACAAACTTCTCCTGCTCGCTTCCATGGAAACGTTGCTCCTTTGGCCACAGTACGACATTAAACATATCTATATACATGCAGAACATTCCCAAGTTACTGTACCTTTAATTAGCCTCCCTGAAATACAACTTAAATTAAAGACATTACATTTTTAGAGTTTGAAATAGGAAATAATTCTCATATTTATTTAGGAAATAGTTACATAAAATATAGCATTAAAGTCTAGTGTAACAGACAAAATTGCACGCAGTAATAATAATCATAATAATAATAACAATAACACTGCTGGTCACCGTTTCTCTTTTACAAAGGAACCAGGAAGAGATGAGGAGAGAAGGATTGAAGCATGACAATCGCACGAGAGCCTGACAGTACAAAATGTGGGTATAAATACTGGACAGCTAGAAAAATACACAAGTCCTCTTCTTCTCGTACAATATTAACAGTTTCATAGAAAAAAACCAAACCCAGTTGGCTACTGATTAGCACCAGCTGGTCAAACGATTCCACATACAAATTTTGGCATCACCTAAAATTCAAATATGTCTTTTCTTTTTAAAATAAAGTGATAAAATAGTTTAGCTCTTAAAGAAAATAAACAATTTAAAACCAAAAAAACAAAAAAAATCATTACGAAAAGAGTTTAACGTTAAGCTATACATCACAAACTTGGTTGAGTGATTGGCAAACAATTTACATCTCCATCTCCATATTTCATTTGCATATATCAATAAGCAATGCCCATTTCGCCGTTTATGTACAAAATATGTACAACATGAATTAAAGGGAAGCAGAGGTTTGGAGAGTTCACGTACGCTAGGCTAGGCTACATTACAGTATGGAGTTAGAACACAAAGTTTATGAGTTATGGTTAGTTCAAATTCCTGTTTACAATCTAATCCAGAATGTTCCCTGAGCTACCAAAACTGAGGGTAAACGTGTTCAAGCTAAAACATCGAACTACGTACCACTAATGTAATATCCTCAGTGAAGCTTGCTGTAAAATATGTGTTGTACCTGAAAATAAAACGACTCAAAAATGTACACGTATTGCTTTGAAAGGAACATGCTAACGTTGCCAAGCTAGCTGGCAATTATTTTTGGAAAAACCTTAGCTGTAATTCCACCAAAGAAATAAGAAGTCACAGTTTCCGAGTCACAGTTCTCACATTCAGTTATTTGTAAAAACAGAGCTGTTGCAAGATTTTCGAAGGCCCTATGCAAGACCCTTGAGGCACCCCATTTGCAGAAGCATTTTTGTACAAATTAAATCACCAACTATGGTTAAGTCGATTCTAAAGTTGCAGTTATAGTAAGATGTACAACTTTTCCGCACCAACAAACCTTGACCGACTTTCTGGGCCTCTAGAGTCGTTAAACGATGATGTCACTTCCGGGTCCGACCGCAACTTCACAGCGGATTTCTAGCTTTGTTTTTTCAAATTTTGCCACTATGCTGCCTGCCTTGGACCTGGAAGTGACACCTAACAACCCGGGACCCCTGTTAGATACTCCCTACACCTAATATCATCCTTTGTTTTGTGAGAAGCAAAAGAAAAAAAAATCTAGAAATGAAAGTGAATGCTAATAGGTGTTAGCACTGATGGATATCTACAACACGATGAATTGATAGCGGCATAAATACAGTAGAAAGTGTCTTCCAGTGCAGGCTACTTCTGCTCACACAGAGAAACACAAAATAGACTGGAATAAAAAGATAATGTAGGCTTATGATAAACATTGGCGATGTTAGGGTTGGGTCAGTTGGATAAAATAAAATGCTAAAGCTAAAATAACTTGAAAGTTCATAGAGTGGGCCTATATACATTCAATGCCAAGTATAAAATAGAGGTGAGCACTATGGTTAATAAACTCATATCTCTATCTGTTTCTACTGAGAGTTCATATTTCACAAGGATTGGCTAAATCTACCTGTCACTCACTTGGAGCATGAAGGGCTGACCAATCGGAAAAATATTAATAGACAATAAACACAACGCTAAAATACTAGAGAAATTGTACAATGCTAATGCTAATCCTAATCTGCTTCCCATAAAATCGCATTGTGACCGACTCAAAGACTTCTTGCTTCTTTGGTGGAAAAATTGCTAACAAAAACATATCAAAGTATTAGCAGCACGGTGAGAAATGAGTCCTTGAGTTCCATGTGAATTTCCTGGAAGATGAAACTGTTGAACTGAAGGTAGTTGTAGAGTTTCCATCATAGTCACTGCTCACTTTTTTTTTTTTTAATACAAACTTTATACAACAACAGTGCAATGATAGGATTCGCAGCAATCGAGACTTGACAAAGGTTTTCGGAAGTCCTGGTTTGGTTTTCTGGAGTTGAAAGAAAGTTCCTCTCGCTTCAATAAGTGCTTTGTGTCTCACGTTTTTAAAAATCCATTGGAGGTCTAGCAAAGCATAAAACTGCATGCTCAGAACTGAATACGCCAAGTTTGGGCCAAGCTTGTTGAGGAATAGTTGCAAACATCCAAAGATGAAGTACGAAGTGTCAAGGATGCTGAGTTAGCCCGATTTAGTCCAGAAATAGGTTGTGTTCACGTTGTAGACTTTGATGATGTTATAAACTCAGATGGTAGACAAGGATGTATGCAAGTCTACGGGCGATTTGCTGTTTTTAAATATCCAGACGTGCGATCCACAAATGTTGAACCTTATCATTACTTGTTAGAGATTGGGTCCACAAACCTGCCATATAAATGTTGTTGAGTTGAATGATGGCACCACTTTCTCAGGCTAAAAAAAATAGACTGACAGAGAAGACGCTGAACTTTGTGCCGGGTTTTTGTTTCATGTGGACAGGTCCGGTAATCGCAGAGATATTAACCATAAACCAGGTCAACAAATCTGCAATCTGACAGTTAAACAGCAAAATCCAACATAGAATTCTGACCTGTCTCCAGCTCAGTTTAAACTATAGAGATTCTTGAATATCGTGTGACATGAACTCAACCTATTGGCGCAGGCTACACTTCGTTGGAGCCTTGGCTGGTGCAGGAGGAAAAACTGTCGTAGAGAGAGTCCGCGAAAGATCCCGCCTGATCTGGACCGGGTTTGGAGCAGGGCTTGTCCACTCGGCAGCAGTCCCCAGTGTCTCTGAGAGTGGAGTCGGAGTACAGGCTAATGGGGGGGCTCTGGTTCAGCTTGTTCAGAGATTCCAGGGACAGGTCGATGGTCGATACGGGCTGGTTGGAAATCACGGGCGAAGACTTCTCCTTCGGAATCTCCTTCTGCAACACAAAGAGGAAGATATGACATTAGAACGAGGAGGCACAGTAGAGGATGCATATGCGCTGCTGCTCGAACATTGAGCAACATAGACATGCAGTTTAGGGGTGATAACGATATATCTGTTCCAGTATCAGCCAGTGTTGAAAGGTTTTTGATAACGGTATCGGCCGAAATCGATGCTTAATACCATTATGCCTTCTATGTGTATCCATGTGTAAGTACCAATTTGTCCACATATTAATGAGTACAATTGGAAATACACAAACATGTTTTAAAAGCTAAATAGTAGTATCAGCAAATGTTGGTTATCAGCCACGGCAGCAGGCCAAATATCGGCTAACGGCTCCAAAAAATTAAATAAAATAAAAAGTATCCATTTTGGCCCATCTCTAGTTTACAGCTTTGTCTTCTAATTAGTTATCTATGTATTGTGAGGCTCATTTTTATTATACATGGAGTTACCTCAACCACACCTCTAATTACCCAGAAGCCCTATTTATACAAGCCTATCCTAGCAACACCATCTATATCCGCTCTCTCCAACCCCTTGTTCCCACCCCATATAGGTTTTAATTGCTGTGGAATTTCTAATAGTAAAAACCTTACCATTACATATCAATACAAGTAAGGATTTAGGGAAAAGAATGCCACCATCTACAGAGAGGAGAGGGTAAACTGAGACAGAGCCCCCGTCCTGAGTGCCGACCCAGCCTCCATATCTATTCAAATCATCTATAAATATCTTCATTGTATACCATTTTTGTGGCGTGGTCCTTGCTAGTGAAATGAATGTTCTTTGCGCCTGTGTACCCTCACCTTCAAAAAGCTGGAAAATGTTGTTTATGAATTTCTAGTTTCAATTTTAGAGAGAAAAAAAACGTAACCACTTGTAAAAGACAAATTGCATTTCACTATTCCACAAATTAATCTGAATTCACATAAGTCTTTTTTTGTGCTTCTGCAAACAGCTGAAATTGCATGAATTTCTTGAGCCTAACTTTTGAATGAGAAAACAACTTTAAGCAAACTTTGGAAAGATTGCGTTTCGCTATGCCACAAACTATTTTGAATTCCCATAGTGGTATTATTGCTCCTGTAAACTAAAAAATAAGGAAATGGATTGACCAATACGTGAACTTCCACTGAGTAGTTAACACATAAGATAGTAGAGCTAGCAAGTTACACAAAACTTGCAAACTTGCTGTTGTCGTCTCATACTGACAATGGACCGCTGCCAGTTTGCTGATGTACAAAGCAATAACCGTGACACCACCGCAGAGCACGACCGTGTATAATGCAAGGACCCAATGCACGTCTTGGGAAAAGGATCTCACCCACTCTCCTGCTAGCGTCGCGGGCCTAATACAATCTGCTATTCCGTACCTGAGGTGTGCGACAGTGCGGCGGGCAGATTAGCATAGCGCGGAACATGCTACACTGGGGACGTGTTAAGTCCAAACTACTACATAGGCAATCTGGCAGCTTCAATTAGCCCGAGCGGTGTCATCGCAAAGACGCTAATGATGGGGGCTGATGTGGCAGCAGCTGTGACCAAGAGATATAAATGAGTGACTAAACAACTGTGTGGGGTTGTAAATAAAGTTGTACTTGGGAACATATCTTGCTATATCTCTTTGTCTAAGAAGTATGTATTATTTTGCAGCAGGATATAGCATTAAAAATTAGCTTAGTTAGCATAGCAAGTGAAAAGTAAATTAGTTAGCTTAGCAAGTGAAAATGAAATTAGTTAGCTTAGAAAGTCAAAATGAAATTAGTTAGCTTAGCAAGTGAAAATGAAATTAGTTAGGTTAGCAAGTCAAAATTAAATTAGTTAGCTTAGCAAGTCAAAAGTAAATTAGTTAGCTTAGAAAGTCAAAATTAAATTAGTTAGCAAATCAAGCTATAAGTTTTTAGGTTCAAAATCTTCTATTCACTATGTAGATGTTGTTTTGCTGGGAACTATCTCCATGGTGACAAGCTCCATGAAACTAGGTATTTTTGGGGGAATAAAACATCTGTAGTTGTATAAATGAAAGATGGGTAAGTTGATGCCATACCGTGGAACATTCCAGGCAAAGCAATAACATTTTCAGATTTTTAAACTTGTGTTGAACTGCTAATGTATGTGTATAGATCAATTTTAGCTGTTCTCAAGCTAGCATACCCTCAGATTATACTGGTATAATGGCTCTGTCATAAATATGAAATATGAACTGACAAACTAATACAAGAATCACAGTTTTTATGCAGAAAAACACAAGAGATTTTGTTGTTTGTGCAGGAAATTATGATACTTAAAAAATTAGAGCCTTTGTGCTTTGGTAATTGTGTCCATATCAATTGCGATTTCAGTTCGATTGCAGCGATATTGGAGATTTATCCACAATTTTAAAATATAATTTGTGAACCCAACCTAGCTTACAATAGCCGCTTAATCAACACTAAATATGCAAATATGCTAATAGTTCTATGTTATATAAATTTAAGTGATGAAATACCAGGTAATATATACAGAGTATCCATTTTAGCTGTTTTCCAAGCTAGCAACCCCTCTGATTATACTGGTATGATGGCTCTGTTGATTTCCCATTCTTTCATCTATAGTCTTTTTATGATATGGGCAAATAATGCGCTTGGATCCATGCTGACCGGCGAGCTTATGTAGCCCCCAGTGCCGCTAATGATCGACGAGTACACAAACAGACTAAACATAGATGCTTGTTTGTGTCATCTCGGTCTTTTCAGAAATATTCTACTGATTTCTCTGTCTCCGGGGATGCTTTAGCGAGCTAGCTGTAGTGCTCACTCATGCAGGTTCACACCTTTGGAAGCTAATGGTGTACACAGGAATGGCTGCAGGGGTAAAACAACCACTAGGGGTGCTCCAGTCTGGGACCACTTAGTTCTTTGCTGCGAGGTGTCTACTTTTTGACCAACTTTTACACAAAGTTATTTGAAAAAAGAAATTAGAAGGAAATTATGACATTGTTGATGCTTGCCTGTTTGATGGCTCAGACTAGCATTTCATAAATTGTTTTTTAGCTTTTTTTTCTTTTCTGGTACGGCCATTGCGATTTCACATTCATGCCTCTTTATAGTAACCTAGAGCAGCCAATATTGTCACGTTAATTAAAATTTCCACAGAATTTTGACTAATGGTTCAACCCTACTTACCATGTCGTGAAAATTAGCAACATGCTGGGCAGAATGTTAAGAAGCTAGTTAGCAGTAACAGCCCCAGCACAGATATAAACAGCTGTTGAAGTCCAAATAAGTCTGCATTTAATTAGAAAGCATTTTATTATCCGATTATCAGGTGCATGGGTTAGCATGTTAGTTCTTGTTAGCTTTACCGTCACAGCAAAACTTTCCTCCGGTTGAGTTGCAAACAGCACTTATAAACTCATCGCCGTGAATAAGTAGGATGCTTGGAATGCATATGATAAGTTTTGTACGACTGTGAGCCATTGCAACTGCGATAGTTTTGTTTTTTGCGTTGTTAAGACAGTAAAAATCAGGTACAGCACTTACGAAATTTGAGGTAGGCTAACATACGCTAACTTACAAACAAGAAAGGACATAGTATAGGACCATAATAAGACAATTCAGGATCAGTTTTAGCCAAGGGTTAGCGGCAACATTTTAGCTAATCTCTTTGGGGAGTTAGCAAAGAATTAAGACTTTGAGCAAATATTTAAAGGAATGCTAAATGGTAACGTCGCTAATCCGCTCACACACAAACCAATCCATATATATGAAAAGTAAACCAACTACTAAGAACCTGTTTTTTTTTCTTTCAAAGTTCTAGGAAAGTCTGGAGATTGACAATACAAGTGTGTGGGCGACAGGAGTTAAGACCAGTCCGGGATCTCTCTGGCCGGGGGCTTGTAGCTTTCCTCTGCGTCCTAACTGCATTCTCTCTATGCCATCCCAGGTGTAAACCACTCAGCCGCTCCGCAATGAAACTCCAGACCCACGGGGGCCGCCAGCGAGGGGGGAAAATATATCTTTGAGAAGCAGAGATCTTAGAGAAAAATATTTGCTGTTCGGCGAGGGAGGCAAAATGGTGGAAATGTTCGAATCAGTGTGTCCGAACTCCCAAAGAGACCCATTACTGCTGGAGTTCAGATGACACTGCAGCGTTCAATGGACCTGTAGTGTTTAATTGAGACGTGAGCGAGGAAAATTATAGCTATTTAGGTTTATCATTCATCAAAAAGTTCACAATTTAAACTAAAATAAGACGCACTTTTCAGAACGTGTTTGTATAGATGTAAACTACAGGGTTAGCAATTTTTGTGCAGAATAAGACGAGGAGATTTTTGTGGAGGGAATTATGGTACTTCCAAAATTTGTGAACCCAACTTCTGGCAAATTTTTCTGTACATGTACTAGTAGCGTTGTAACGATACTAAAACACTAAGGAATAGGCTAGTTTTAGTATCGATTAGTATCTGATTTTTGCTACTTTTGACAACTACTTACAACTACCAAAAATATAGACCTTTTTAGGTTATATGTAGAGGGCAGTTGAAATTTCGATTGTAATCTATGCTCTCATAACAGCCACGGGAGGTTGAACTCTTCATTAATTGCTCTGTTCATGGCCAATTAAACACTCGCTAACGTGCGTGCGTGGGGGCTTTGATTGACAGCTCTGTGCTAATTGTTTACTGAAGCACGCACTTGTTTGCTCATTATTAGCCACGCCGAGATGCACATAGCAACCGCCCAATGAATATGCCAATAGATTTCACAATACAAAATCATGATGGTCGCATACACAGATGCCTAAACAGGTCTACTGTGAGTGTGACGTGAGGGGCCATCATCAGGTAGAGTTACAAATCAGGTCTGTGGAGAGGCAAGATGGCAGATAATCAACTTTAAATGTAAGAGGTATAAGAATAGATAAGTAAAGTAATGCTGGGTGTTATTATGGTTAATAAGTTTGTCTATTTGTAGTTTTGTAGAAGTATTGAGTCTTTAAGAGCAGTATCGATGCCATAAAATAGAGCAGCTGGGATCGAAAGTATCAAGACGTTGTATCGATACTGCTTATAACTTCATGTCTAGTAAAAACAAGGATTTCGAAACAAAATTCTATTGTTTGGATGTAAACCTTGGATCGTTTCGTTTGCGATTTCAAATGTCAAATGCTAGCTACGATGTTTTGCTCATAATTCCAATAAAAACAAAACATGCAAAAAAAGTTACATACTATGGCTTTAAAGTTCAAACTTCATTTTGATTGTTTCACCCCAATAGGAGGAGTAAGAGTGGAAAAATAGAAATCATGTGTCCTAGTTTGAGCGTAGTACTGCATTAAACGCAAAGCACTGAATCATCATGGACCCATTCTGCTCTAATGTAAAAATATTGCCACAAATTGAATTTAAGATGCCCGTTGTGCCAAGTTGTAATAATTGGGTTGCTAAATTAGATCTTGCATCGCATACACCAAATCAATTAGCAATGATTTTCTATGGCAACTCAAAAAAAGCCAAATTTCAAGGATGGAAAACAAATTGCGTTCATGCTTCGCTCACCCATCGCTTCTACTTCCTGTACTGTAAACAGAGCTGTAGGTGAACCTGCGAAATAGAGAGAGGCAAAAGTGCGAGGAGAGAGGAGCACGTGAAGGGTAGAGCGGAGAGCTAGGCTAACGCAGGTGGGGGGTGTGAGAGGGCTAGCGTTAGCGGGTGTTAGCGCTGGTGTCAGGTGCTGTCAGGATGATGAATGGGGGTCCGGTGCGGGCTATGGCGCTTCTACATCACTCTCCTGAGCGTTTGTGAAAGGTTATTAGAGCCTCCTAAATCAGAAAAAAAGAATGAAAGAAAAAAAAAAAAAAACTCGGCAGCTTAAGACAATGTCCAAGTCTCCATTGACGACGCCGGACCATGCAGGTGTACAGGTGAGAGATAAATGGTGGTTTCATAAACGTAATGTGGGGTAAGTGAGTTCAACAGAGCCCATCCATCACAGAACAAAACTTCACAGCTTTGAGAAAGTTTAGAGGAAAATGAATATTATATTTGGCTTATGGCATGAATGCATATTGTCTTTTTAAATGTCATCAGTGGTTCATAAAGCTATAAAACCCCATATGGGACTGCGAAACGTGGGAAACTGATGAAACTATTTTGGTGAATGTATTCTACTCAGCTTTTGGAGGCTGTGTAACTGCATGGTAGGTTTAAACGCAATAAATTTAAAAGGGGACTTGATATAAAGTGGCAAAGGTGCAGTGGTTGTAGTGCATTGGCCCATTAACCAGAAGGTTAGTGACCCCAGATTCAACCTCATGCATGTGTCTTTGTTTGACCTTGAATCTGAAACTAGAGACGTTTAAACCTAGAATTGCATATTGACAAAATGTTTTATTCTACATTTTTTACTGAACAATAAGCAAAGAGTTAAAAAAGTCAATCTAAGTTTGTGTGTTGTGATAAAAAACAAGGTATTTATTATATTTGATGCAACTTTTTTAAACCTGTGTTGCCAGTGCCTACACGTTTGTTCACGCTTTTTCTCATTATAAGGCCAAGTCATGCCTCATGTGAAAGCTCAGAACCTACAGAATCCACTGTGTTTTTTGTTTGTTTAAGGAATTAAAAACCCTAACATAATCGTACATACAGTCCCTTTAAGAAAGCCACTGTCAAAGGCCATTTCACTTAATATTCCAGCACTACGGTCCATCTTTTGAAACACGGAGCATGACCAGGACAGAGCAGTATTTGAAGTCGGAGATGTGAGAAAACACTGGGATAACTCGCAGAACTGGACTTACTTATGGTCCAGGAGCAGCAGTGGACATTGATTGGGCCGAGTCCCCAGTCCCATACAATACGTGATTGAAATTCTCTTTTGGTCAGATTCGATTTCAGGAAGGTCATGGAAAAATGATCGGAGCGCTTAAAGGGATTGTGACGAAGGACAGAGCGGCTCACTGTCAGAAAGGAGCAGTGGGTCAAACGTCAACAATGGGATTTTTTTTAAAGCATGAAGTACGACTAATACAAACATGCAACGTTATATTCCCTCATCAAAAGCATATGGAGTAGTGCTGTTATAATGATGAAATTTCCAAACAAAGAAACCAATCTAGATTTCAGTACCACAAATTTTCAAAATGCACTTACTTTTCTACACAAAATAATAGTAGTTCATATCAAAAACACAAAAATATCCTGTAAAGATCCAATTATGTTCTATACATGTGATTTTTGCACGTGCTAATTCAGTTTTCATATTGATTAGTATCTGGCTCCATGCACCTTCTCCAAACTTCACTTTTATCTCTGTAATCAACAACTTCTACCTCAGTGTTGTGACAATGCAGCACTGGTTGCCATAGTAATGTGTGAACTGCTGCTATGAACAGACCTAATCGCTAATATTTTTACAGTTTTACACTTATTTTATGTAGTAAGGATAAGGGATAAGACTAGTACAAATGTGGGTTTTTTTTGCTAACATGTTAAAGGGTCAGTATTACACTTCTATGGGATATTAACAGCTAACACATAACATATTTAGATCACCATGTTGCCTTTGATTGTTTCTGAAACTGCTATATATGTATTAACAGGTTTCGGTTTCTTTTTTGATGCTACCTCTCCCCTTGCTCACTCTCCCTTCAATCAGCGTTCATTCCGCTAAAAAAAACTACTACACATTGCGTCAGGTTTGTGAAGTTGTAGTGTAATATTTCTTGTCATGCTTTTGTATATTTATGGAAAATTCCTGCGTGGGAACATGGATGAGGTACGCTTGAGGGTTGAGCGTTGGACAGAATCGTACTGCTAACCGCAAGGAGGGTTTGAATAGGGCCCGGGAGAGATCGCTATATATTATATTATATTACTCAAACATGCAAGGATGATATCTAAAACCATTTCAGGCATATTTTTGATGAGGGAACACTGTGATTACCTGGTTGAAAGCTCCAAAAAGTCAATTTCCGTGCCCCAATGGCCTTCTTTAACTAACCTAACCCGTTTCCCAATCTGAATAATAATGTAATCTGTAAACTTCATCACTTTGAAAAACCAACCAGAGCACAGCGTCCCTCCGGAGCGTACTATCTACCACCAACAAGGCTGTGTTCTTCACCCAAGACATCTTAATCAAGCTCCCCCTGTCCTCCGCATGTAAAAGTATTGACTGGTTTTCGTCGAAGTCTCGAGACACATCCACTGTCAGGGTGTCTGCATAATCGTCTCCCAAGCAGGAGAAGCATGGTGGGGAATATATTGAATTTTTATTTTCCTCTTCGTGTGACAGAAAAAAAAAAAAAATCTAGCTGTGTGGAGGAATTATCCCTCCTCGCCATGGTGTTCCAACTCCATCCCCAAAGTCAATGTTTTTCTCCTCAGAATTGTTTGCAGATTTTGATATAGAGAAAGCGGCTTAATTGCATTCGATCGGCTCGCCCTCTGGTGTCAGCGGGAATTTGCCTACCAGTATTTAAGCGCGCTGAATGACAAATGAGGAGCAGTGACCGTGAAATGGCCAGTCCGGACCGGCCCGGCCACCCCTATAAACAACCTCACACCCAGATCCATAATTTATAAAAAATAAATAAATATACAATCAACATAGGGCAAAAATAATAATTAAAGCCACTGTACGTCAAAATGTGAAAAACAGAACAAGGTCATTTCAAACGTTTTGCAGACATCCAAAGTTATTCCTCACTTCTGAGCTGATTTCACGGTGATGAGTTTTCTAAGTGCTTTTAACAACTTTCAGAGGTGGAGTTTTGCCGTCACGGTAATGCTAGCGACAACGAGCATGCTAACCTAGCTCTTCCTGATTATCAGACACTAAAACGAAGAGTGATTAGAGGCAGACAGCACACAGCGGACTTATTTTAACCTAAAGAGCTACTTATACGATATATCTGTACTGGGGCAAGGCAGATTTTGCTCAAATGCATGGAAAACCAGGCCCTTTAAGTTCTTCATATTACAAATCTAAGAGAGACAACTTCAGCGTTACAACATCGTGGAGGTGAAGTCGACTAAAGAATTTCTTGGTCGATTAAAGACATGTTCTGCTGACTGATTGGTTGACTAAAAAGGGCACATGGCAAAAGCTCTGTATTATATATCATTGTATCTGACCCAAACTGCACTTACAAGACCACACCTGCAGGGGGAGTTAATGCAAAAACAACTATTTATGCAGAAAAAGAACTAGGAATGTATGTACAAGTAAGTATTTCTAAAAAGACAGATTAAACTTGTGAATCATGAGTTGAATCCGCCCTTTTAAATATGCAAAAGCTACAAAATCTTCATCTAACTCACTCACTAACTTCTCCTTTCTACTCTTCCCGTATCGTCTCATATCTAAATAAAATTATTCGTTGATTAATACAAATTTGGTTGACCGATTAATCGACAAAACAGCCAAACGACTACAGTTGGAAAGTTGGTCCATACTTCAATCACACAAAGTTATCAAAAGTGTGTCAAACCTCGTGAACTGCAACTAACGATTATTTTTTAATCGACTTTCAACTATTGATTATTTTCACTGACAGATTGACGGTTCGATTCCAGCTCCCACAGATGAATGCTGTCGTGTCTTTGGGCGAGACACTACACCTTGTCCTCCCTGTCTGCGTACACTGCGTATGTGTGTGTGAATGGGTGAGTGGTTCCATTTACCATTTGATTTACTCATTAGTTGTTTGGATTGAGAAAAGCTTGTGAATGTGAGACTTTTACCAAGAAGTAGCACTCTTACTGAAGTAAAGCGGCTGGAGGACGTTCTGATGGAGTCTGCAGTATTTACAGACACGAAAAGAGCGTTTTCATCAAAAGCACATATTTCCTGTGTCTTTTTGTTTTATTTGGCGACAGTAGATCCGTTGGCAGAGTGTTTGTCCACTGATGTGAAGGTTGGCGAGTCGAAACCCGCTCTCGACATAAACATCATCAGGAGAGCAATCAGACTACAGCTCCCACAAATGAATACTGTCGTCGTGTCCTTGGGCAAGACACTTAACCCACCTCACCCCCAGTCTGTGTGTGTGGTTCCTTGATGTAAAGCGCTTTGAGTACCTAGAGTAGCTGCGATTAATCGGTTGACTTGTCGCAGCTCTATATTATACCAAACGGTCTTAAACTTACAGTGAGACCGTCGGCTGGTTTTCCGTCCAGCGCCCCCTCCTGGTGCAGCAGGCTGTAGCGGGACAGCCTCTTGCCCTCCTCTAGACAAGGGTAGACCTCCTGCTGGTAGTAGTCCATGATTGACAGGCCTTTACCCATGCTGCACCTCTTCAGGGTCTGGTCACTCTGGTCCGCTGTGGAGGCAAGAGAACCACAAGCACAAGGTAAAGTAACTGACAAAAAACCCTTGAAACTCTTGACATTGCAAGTTTTTTTTACAAGTTTTTTTTTTTTTTTTTTTCTGTCAGAACTTTTATTAAAAAAAACTTTTATTTTTTACAAAAATGTACTGCACTTGATATTATAACTTTGCATATCTTTAAAACTTCATCAAATCAGCTATTTGATATTATCTGATACATATCCTTCTACTAGAAAAAAATTATAAAAAATATCCCTCTACTAGACAGTGCTGTTATAGCCCAAAGCTAAGCAGAGCTGGGCTTGGTTAGTACTTGTATTGGAGACCACTGGGAATATAAATCCCACAGTGGGGCGCTAGTGATGGTACTGTTGCTGTGTCCTTAGGCAAAGCACTTCACCAACATTGCCGAGTATGAATTTGGTGTGAATGAGTGTTGGTGGTCGGAGATTAGCAGCTTCACTTGCCACTATTTTGAGTATCTGGAAAAGTGCTACATAAGACTAAGGCATTATTATTATTATAGAAATTAAATGTTTAGATATGACCATAAACAGTATAAAGAAGTGGACTAAGTGAGTGTGACGTCATCGAGGCTAGCGGTTATAGGGGCAAATTTGGAGCCGAGTTCCATATTTGGAATTGTGACCGCGAGTATCATAGCAACCAAAGAGCCAATCCAGAGAGAGGCTGTCGAAGGTAAAGCCTCTTCTCGCCTGCACCGCTGGGTTAGCAGGGAGCGGGCGCTGTCAATCAAACCTGTTGCTACCGTCGCAGGAGCGACCTTGGGGAAAGAAGACGCCTGATTTGTCTGTTATTTATGTTGATATCTTGATTTATGGACACAATAGTGAAGTAAAAATACTAGGATCATGTAGAGCGGGTTAATACGAACATTTTAAGACCAAAATGATGACGTTATGGAGAGAGGGGCGACTGTTTTTCAATAGAAAGTGAACTGGGGCCGATGGAGACGGAAGCACGCTCATACTCACTTCCTATTTGGAACGAGGCGGCTAGCAGGTTAGCTATGTCCATTTATATTTATATTTATCCATTTGACATAATAAAAATGCTGAAGTTTGACTATTTTACATCGTGTTCATCACAGAAATATGTACGATGGTTAATTAAACTTGACAGACTGTACTGGAGACAGAAGTGAAAGCGTCGGGGGAGTTGTGTAACCTGGGCCAGTCGTGCTCCGCGGCGGTGACTCTGGTTCAGTCTCGGTCTCACTGCTGCTGCCCGAGTACGTGCACACCCGCAGGGCTCTGTCCTGTGCACACACCCACACAACAACACTATTACAGCACACAGTGAAGCTATGTGGCTAAAGCTACTACCCACTGAGGGAAAGTTGATGGTGTAGTTATTGACTGGCTTGTCTAGTGGGGTTGTCTTTTTCAAGCTGAGATTTCTATTTACTCGTTTGACACTTTCCTGTATGTATATTAAAGCTGAACTATGTAACTTTACTCGTAGGGGGTCTGGTCCTTGGAGATCTTCTAAAGTATGGTATTAAACACATTTATCTCCATGGAGACAGCTGCATGACGTCACTAGGCCAAGTTACAGGTCAGATCTGAGGAGGGGCAGGCTCGCTCGCTCACTTTAAGAATGAAAGTTATTTATAAGCAATAAAAATGTTCGGAAATAAATGCAAGGTTAACGAGTTTAACGCTTTACTGTGGAACATTCCAGGTTGTTCCAAATATATAAATTACAAAAAATTCAGCTAATTACAAACAGGCTTAATGACATTCAAGCTGCACTAAAGCATCTGTGCACGAAAATTTGACAAATTCGACTTAGTATTGGGCAGGAAGAAAGTTACATTTTGTTGCGTCAGTTAGGGCATCTGATGTAAAATCTTCCAGTGTACCAAATGTTAAAAATACCTGAAAACATCCTGATGATTTAACTAAAGCACTAAAACATATTTTGACTAAAAATAAAAAAATATGGGGTAAGATATATATTCATTTTGCTAAGATTTACAATTTTTGAAACATTTTTTTTTAACCAGAAAATGGACCCACAGTTATTTTTATTCATTGAAGCAACAACATAGCCTTTAAAGCTGACCTCTAGAGTTGTACACAGTCATTTTGAATCCAGATATTCAGTTGAAGGATCTCATTTGCAGCAGACACCTTCAAACAACACGTCTCCCTGTATTCTTCAATCATGCTATAGTGATAATACATATGTAAGAGTGGTACCCCAGGCGTATCCTGCTCCTTGGCCCTGCTCCTCCTCTCCGCTTCCCTCTTCTCATCGGTGGAAGCTGAGCCGCGACTGGCGCAAAAACTCGACCTCTTGGTTCTGATTGCATCTACGAATACAAGACACAAGACAGAGGCAGCAGTCAGCGAGGAGCCAGAGGGATAGGGTGTCCTGCCATTCAAACCAGGGAAGGTACTAGGATAAAGGAATTCTGGGAAAGGAGTAGTATGTGCAAGTGAAAACCAAAATCCTATACAAATAGTTGGAATACTAGAAAATCTAAGTTCCTATATTACACAAAATGGATTGTTGTGAGTGTTTATTCGTGTTATAATGTGGTTACGTCGTCAAAAACAGACCTGGAGTTGTGTTTTGTTTCATTCACACATGTTTGAGTAACACTTTATTATTAGTCTGTCTACATCTCCAAAGCTCAAAATGCTCTGTTCCACCTTGTGATGTCACGAAAGAGGTAGTTTTCAAGTTAATAGCTAAGTTTTACCGTTGGTTTAGTAGAGATTGGCAAATGCTGAAATTATCCCATTGTTTCTAATGAAGGTGTATGGAGCACTTCCTATATTACCAAATGACATCACAAGGTGGAACAGAGTGTTTCTGTTTGAGAGAAGAACTCTGCCTAAATATGCAGGGTTTGTGTGTTAAACGTGTGAATGAAACAAAACACAACTCCAGGTCTGTTTGTGATGAGGTAATAAGATAATAACATGGATCAGAAAACAGCGTGACATGGGCTCTTTAAATGTACTTGACAATTTGCATGTTGAAACCCAAATAATTTCGAGTATTTTGTGAATTTTCTGCAATCACAATTTTGAGAATGTGTTGATTTGATCTTGCCTGGCAAATCCACATTGACATTTCTCTTTTTTTCTATATATTCAGAGGGACATCAGTCTGGTCCCTGTGCCCTCCATCAGATTGGCGTTTTTCAGTGACACTTAACAAAAGAAAGACGTCACTGGTCAACTATCATTTACAAATAAAATCACATTTCTTTCACCTTAGATTAACAGAGTTTTGAGTTTCGATCACTGATTCGTAAGCAGCCATATTTGTTTTGATACAGACGGACCATGCTTGTCTCTGATTGGCTAATCCACCTGTCAATCACGGCCAACATTGACCAGACTCACATCTTCGTAAAGTATTGAAGTAGTGTGTATTCTGAATCCAAAGCAGTATTTTATCAGCAGTTTGTATAAGTTCATAAAGAAGTACTATGGAGTTGGTATATACAAATTGGTATAAATATGACACTATCAAGAACCAGAGATATACTTTAACAATATACCAATCTGCAAAATTACTTTGACTATCAGCAGTGCAAAATAGCTATAGATTCATTAGTAAACATTCTGAAAATTAAAAGAAAATCTACTAATTTCTTTGCATTTTTCACCTCAACTAAAATGTCCAAAACAAGATCATAATAGCTGGACTGGCACAGCACTCAGAGCACAGCGCTCCGTAAAGTACACCTAATTCTCACCTTGGATCCTTCATTTTCAAATCCAGCGCATTACAAAAAGTACTTTCTTTTAGTGTCGCCTGCGTTCGTGCCTCGCAAACCCATTTTTCTGCCCAAACAGTGCCCAAACTCTATGCTGCGACGACGATAGGGAGAAAGTTAAGTACAGAAAGAGACATTGCTAATCTAGTGCGTTCCGTGGGGAGGGTTGAAAATGCTAGCTCTGCAGTTGGGTGGGGGCGGTGGTGGAGGTAGGGAGGTGTGGGGGCTGAGGCAGGGGGGCAGTGGAGCGCTTATGGTGGCTTTATTAAGACGTCAGGGTGCATCTAACACAGTGTCGTTATATAGGAGGAGCGGTGGACATAGGCAGATCCTGGTTTATGGCTACGCTGGTGCGAGGGAAAGGCTGTTAAGTTGTTCAGATGATATGGGCTGAGCTACTTGCAAAACAAAAACGATGTTACTTGGAAGTGACTTTGATTTTATTTTTTATTAGATAAGACATAGGAAATTATTATGGAGAAAACCCATCCATCCATTTTCTTCCGCTTACCCAGACTTCCCTCACCCCAGACACATCCTCCAGCTCTTTCAGTGGATGATGTATCTTTTCAAAGTTCGTTCTAGTTTTGCTGGGTTTTATAATTAAAGCAGACGTATTGTGCTTGTGTCGCTCTACAGTTAAAATCTATGACACCTGTGGATCATTATGTTATGATTTGGACATTTGAAATCGCAATGTTGATCTAAAACGACTTAATAAAAGAAACATGTCCGCTGTCTCCCGCATTATAAAACTGCGGAGCTGACGTCGCCGTAAACGTCATCACAACAAAGCGCCGCTTGCTGTCAGGACCTCCGTGGATAGCTGCAGATCACATTAGATTTTTTCTTCATTTGTGCCAAAATGACTACACGACGCTGCTGAAACCCACGTGTAGCGCCGATTACAAAAATAAAATTGGAGAACAAAGTAAGTACAGAGCAGTGGGCGTGTGCCGGTGGAGAGGAAAATGGGGGTTGATTGGAGCAATGACGTCTTGAATACAGGAGATTACTCAGACATGCATGAATCACTCTAAATTTGAGAGGATAAATGAGACGTGGAAGCAACTATAACATGTTTAAACGCTCTAAAAAGTCAATTTGGCAAAACAGGTCCACTTTATATCAGGCTAAAAATGAGATATCAATGAATTAAAGGTACAGTATGCAACTTTTTGGAGGTGGCACGTCACAAGCATGATTCCATAGAAATAGAAAGTTAAAACCATACTTCGGAACATTCTCCATGGCGATAGCTTGGTTTCATGCCATACTGTAGAATATTATAGCTAAAGGAGCATTTCCACGGAAACAAGCAATAGGAGGCCGTCTTCTAATCAAGTAAGAGTCAGGTTTGTGAAGATGCAAGCTCGCTCAGAGTAAGTACGTTTTTCAACCAAAATGAAAGAAAATGCTTTACGGCGAAAAAAGTCTCATAATACGGCTTTAAGAAAAGAATATTTTTGGGACTAAAGCAACTCCCTAACCAGTAAAAATCTGCAAAACCTGTTTTCTGCTCATCTTCACCGCAGCAGCAGAACAATCAGCCTCCTCAACGTCTCCATATCTTCTTCACTAACTTGTAACTGGTTTGTTTAAGTATCCTGGTAAAGTTTTTGTGCTTTTCTCCATCAAACTTCTCTTGTTTTTCCAACTTTCCTCCTCAGTTGGACGCTGTAGAAAACCATGTTAGCGTTCCTGGGGGCATTCCTGTTTCTGTACCGCTACTTGTCCATCCGTCATCTGCCGAGCTGTCACTTTTGATGCATTAGCTTGTGAATTAGCTTCTTCATTTCTCCGAATCCGCCCGCTAATAACTCCCCCCGCATCCCATAATAGTCCCCACGCTTCTGAGTGCTGCTCCCGACAACCAATATTTCACTTAAAGGTAAAAGAGTCCGCGCTAAGGCTTTCAGGCTCGGGCACGTCGCCATTTCAATGTAACAAGGGTGCTTTTACAGGCTAGCATCGCGTTTGTTTTCATACCAAGTCTTTATTAGAAGATGATGTATTGTTAGCGGCGGAGGGCATTAGGATAAATATCGAAATGTAAAAGCGTAAAAGTAAACAACGCAATGCATAAATCTGAACGAGGGATGGAAAGTAAAGTTATGGAGGGTTATTGTGATGTAAACAGACAGGCTATGCACTTATATAGGGGAAATATTAATAATGTATAATGCATTGATACTCGAGGAGAGAAACCTTAGAATGGAACAGACTCGTAACAGAAGTACTTGTATGTATTGAGTAGGTTTAGTTATGCAAGGACGTACTTCTTATGTTTCTCAATAACGTTATTATAAAGATACAGGCTGTTTCACTTGTATTTTGTGAAGTCTTGGATTAGCTTGGACTGCAAAGCTGATATCGAAAGAAAAACTAATCCAAGTGCTGCTTTTTCAATGTACTCCAACGGTAAGGTTTATACACAAGAACTGATGTGTCTGATGCCAGTTTTGGCCTGACAGAAAAAGACCAGAGACCAAAGGTGAGTCTGCGCAAAGGCCAGGTGAGGGGAGGAGCCAGGTGAGGGGAGGAGCCAGGTGAGGGGAGGAGCCAGGTGAGGGGAGGGGCCAGGTGAGGGGAGGGGCCAGGTGAGGGGAGGAGCCAGGTGAGGGGAGGAGCCAGGTGAGGGTAGGGTGCAATAGGAAACAGGTTTTACATCTGTCATCTACTGGTAAAAAAAAAAACCCAGATGCTAGCTTAAGTTTTAACCACTTAAAACACAAAAGGTAACCAACTTTACGTCAAAATATACATAACTTAAAGTGCCAGTGACATGTTGGATTACTCATTTTATTAAAACACACTTAAGATTTTTCAGAGTTTGGCAATTTTTTGGTTTGAAATTTTACTTCCTAGTTGGACATCATGACATCACTAGGGAATTCCATAACTGTTACCTAGCAACCATGTAGTTCACTGGGTCAAAGTTCCTCTAATGTACACAGAAATTATTTGACAAATAAAAATACAAGAAAACATGTTTATTTTGTTTAAATTATCTTTAAAGTATCAGAAAAAAATGTGTTTCTTGTGTAAATTGTGCTGAACTTTAGGACAGAAGTCTTCCTAATATTGTGTGACGTTTTACAGCTCTCTACTTCCTGTAATTTTCAACATGTTTTTTCAACTTTTCTTCACATATTGTGTCTTGATTGGTGTAAATCTATCATTTATAGTTACAACAGGTATTATCTCACCAACTTAAGTCAAAATTGGAGAATCAAACCATCATACACAATACAAAAAGCTGAATTTAAGCTCTATTTACCTGAGGTGGAGAGCTTGGGCAGCCGGCTCTGTACGTTACTCCGGGTCACAGTGGGGTCAGAGAGGGAGTGACCAAGACGGGAGGTGGGCGGGGCCGTGTTCGCCGTGACATCATCGGGCTGCGACGAGGAGGAGGAGGCGGAGGCGGGGTCAGAGGTCATCGCCGTCACCGGGCCGCAGGACTCCGACTTGGGCAGGGGGAAGGTGCCGATGCCGCTGTCTAAGGTCCTCATCTGACAGGAGCCTGGAGGGGGGGAGGAGGAGAGGGCAGTGAACACCGGGGAGAGCAGAGGGGCAGTGAGGGGGTGGAGGTCAAGGGGGGCGGCGGTACGGGACAGGGCGCTGGTCACATGCAGCGGAACGGGTGGTGTGTGAAGAGGGCGTCTGAGGTTTAACGACACACACACACACACACGGAACACGAGGAACAAGAAAGAAATGAGCTGTTACAATTTATGACAACTTTTATAGGATTTTTGACAATTATTCTGAAACTGCAATACATGGATTGAACATGGCAAAATCCACCATGTTGTTCACTGATCCAAAGGTTGCCGGTTCGAATCCCGCTCTCGGCATAAACCTCATTGTTTGAGCGGTCAGATCCATTCACGCACAGACTGGTTCTACGATTCCAGCTCCCACAGATGAATACTGTTGTTGTGTCCTTGGGCAAGACACTTAACCCACCTCACCCCTAGTGTCTGTGTATGAATCTGTGTGTGAAAAATGGGTGGGCGGTTCCTTGATGTAAAGCGCTTTGAAGGTGGAAAGGCGCTAAATAAAAACGTGACCATAACCAAGATCATTAGCTAGAATTAAAAAGAAAAACAAAAGAGCTACGAAACAGAACATTCCGATACTGGTAAACACATTTATTACTCTGTAGTGAATATTTTTGCACGAAGTTAATTACTTAGCATTACTAGCATTTTCAAATCTCCATACATTTAATATTGGGCTAGGCTATTTGAAATCCTATAAGGTTTGACGACACACTCCCGAGCTCTGTTTCTATTTCGATGTGGCGCTTTAAGTACTAGATTTTCTGTTTTTGGGGATGGGTTAAGTGTCTTGCCCAAGGAAACAATGACAGCATTCATCTGTGGGAGCTGGAATCGTACTGCCAACCTGTGAGTCCGTAGATCTTACCGCTCTAGCAAGGACGATTATGTCGAGAGTGGGATTCGGACCGCCAACCTTCAAATCAGTGAACAAAAGCTCTATCAACGGAGCTACTGCCGCCACCTGAACCACACTATGTCATCAGCTGTTAGCCTGTCAACCAACACCAACCGTTAGCAAATTAGCTAGCGTAGCCATGATATGTATAGCACTAAGATAACTAGCTAACATCATATACCATGCAATGAATGCATTAAAGTTGAAAGTTGGAAGTTAGCTAGCATTGGGTTCTAATATTTTCTATCTTCATGCCAACATTTTGGGCACCTGAGCACAAAAAATTCTAAATAAAGTAGCTAACATTTCCATGCTCATACCATATTTTCAAAGCTAGCAACTTGTTACCATAGTTACCTTCACTACTGCTAAATCAATGAACTTTGTAGTCTATGATGACACTTCTACCACCTTGCTTGATACTAATGAGGCTAACCACTCTGCCGTTGCGCGCCCCTTTTACGAGGATCTCAAATCCATAAATGATCTTTCTCTCTTTGCTAATGCTGAGGATTCCTAATTGGCGCAGAGGCAGTGGGAACCAGACGCAACCCTGAAATCCAAACAGACTTGGCGTGACATTTTTACCCCCGCTGCCACGTCTCCTCATCCAAAACACACAACCTCCAAACCCAAGGACGCCTTTGTTTGTGCGCATTCATCTCGGAGCACACGGGGACATTTGGGGGATAATGTCACCGGATAGGAGCGACAGAAGGCAGAGGTTTCCAGATTTGCAGATACAAAGCTGCGGTTTATACAGAGAAACAGATGGAGCACAATTCAAGTCTTTAAAGTCCTATATTACACAAAACGAACTCTTGTGAGCTTTGAGCTGCGTTAGAATGCTATTACCTCATCAAAAACAGACCTAGAGTTGTGTTTTGTTTCACTCACACGTTTGAGTAACACTTTATTATTAGTCTGTCCACATCTCCAATGCTCAAAATGCTCTGTTCCACCTTATGATGTCATGAAGTGGTATTTTTCTTGTTAACAGCTACCTTTTACTTAACTTCAATAGAGATTAGCAATTACAGGACTGAAATTATCCATATGATTCTAGTGAAGGTGTATGGAGTTTAAAAACACAGTAGAGCACTTCCTGTATTACCATATGACATCACAAGGTGGAACAGAGAGTGTTTTTCAGTTTGAGATTAGAACTCAGCTAAATATTGTGTGAATGAGACAAAACAAAACTCCAGGTCTGTTTGTGATGAGGAAACAACATTATAACATAGATCAGAAAATAACACCGGCCCTTTAAGTGGCGCTAGCTAACAGTTTGCTAGGCTAAGATAGGACTAAGTGGACTAGTTGTAAGTTTTTAGGTCCTGCAACAGATTTTTTTTCTGTTTAAACCAAAACTAAGTTACTTTCCTTGTTGTTTATGACATATTTCAATTAGTTTGGCGCCCCCTACATTTTGAAGAAGACCATTACCAGAAATAGCCAACAAAAAAGTGTAGCTGACTTCTTGCTACGTTTACCTTTAGCTAACCATTTTGCTAGCTGTTACATAACAAAAACCTACAATTAAAGTCATCAGAGCTCGCTATTTGACTTGCTGATATAAAGCCGCTCTACGTGACTTTTTTGGCGGACTCATTTTGCCCTTTGCTGTGTTTTACTTTCGTTTTCTATTTATAACCACTTGTATTATTACCCTTTCAACTTTTTGCCATTTGTTTTTTGACAGGACAAAAATCAAATAAATCTGGTATGCGCTGTTTGCAAAGAATGTGAAAAAGTGATCGAAGCGTTTGTAGAAAGGACAATCCCTGGAACCCATTCAGACGCTACTAAAACTGGTGCACTTTTCAGAGTTGGATTTTTTCTGGCTGTTTTGGAGGGACGATCGATATTGGAGCGTCTAAACTGTAAAGCGTCGTCTCCGTGGGACACCGGCGCGCACAGTTGAGTTTTGGAGTGGTTTTTAAACACGCGGAAAAGTAAACACAGAGAGCTAGCATGATGTTCGACGTAGCTAACGGTAGCGGCGTGTACAATAACAGGCTATTGGGTAAGAGATCGATGCAGTGCAGTGTGGGAAGTCGTCTGTTTCTCGTATATCTTTTTTCAATAATTGCCAGCTAGGATACAAAAGCAATTTTACTTATTTATTTATTTATTTTACAATTTCCTTAAGGCTTCGGGATGACTTTATTGTAACAAGATTCTGGCAAGAAAAGTAAAAGCATAAAATTGATTTAAAAATGACTTCATATAATGTAAAGTGGGGTGGGCGAGTCTACCATCTGCTCAGTGGAGATGTTTTGGCTTTGCCTGGAATTCAGAAATAAGTAAGACGGGTACTCGTTACTTTGACTCAGTTACTTTTGCTTGAGTAACTTTTTAAAGGCACATATGATGCTATTTTCTGATCTATGTTATTATCTTGTTTCCTCATCACAAAAAGACCCGTAGTTGTGTTTTGTTTCATTCACATGTTTAACACACAAATCCTGCATATTTAGGCCGAGTTCTTCTCTCAAACTGAAAACACTCCTTGTGATGTCATCATGTGGTAATCCAGGATGTGCTCCACTGTGTTTTTAAACTCCACACAACTTCGCTAGAATCATTTGGATGATTTGAGCCCTGGAATTATTCATCTCTACTGAAATAAAGGTAAAGCTCAACTTCCATTTTGCATAATATAGGACCTTTAAATTTGGTTTGTGTTTTGAGTTGATAAATATGTAGAGATATAATTTTAGGTTACATTATGTCCCGACATTTTCGACCTTCATGTCAAAATTTTGGCCCCTGAGCACAATTCCTTTGTGAGCCCCTTTCAGCTGCATTTTGTCATTTTGTAAAAGAAAAACAGAACTTTAAATGTAAATACTATACGTCTGCCAGCAACCTCTCATCTTAATAATGTGCCCGAATAACTGTCTAATACGCATTTGACATCCATCCTCATTTTTTTCAAATTTTTAAAAATGTATTAATTTTTTTGAACGCTGCCAACTTTCAGTCAGAAAACACAAAGTAGTAAAAAAAAACCTAACAAAAACAAAATAATCCAAAACTCACACTTCCATTCACACCCACTCATCCACATACATCCTAGTTCAACATACACAGTATATCTTGCTTTTCATTTTCACCCTACAAAAAAAATAAAAAAATTAATAAATAAATAAAATAAATTATTTAATTAATAATTAATAAATAATAAAAAAAATGATAATATAATACCCCCCCCCCCCCCCCCCCCCCCCCAAAATAAAACAAAAAAAAAAAAAAAAAAAAAAAACAGACCTGTACTTACTACTTAGTGCACTGAGTCAGTAAAGCTTCCCCAATTTTATTCCATCCTCATTAAATATATTTTTCAGCCAATTAGTTTTAATCTCAAGTTCACATAAACCTTTACTGAACTTAAACGTCTTTGTCAGATGCAGCTTGTTTATCAAGTCACACAGCATACTTTCTTGTGAACCTGTGAAATTTCAACATTCATCAAGTGTTGGACAGATGGCGCAGCTTGTGACTCAAACCTGCTAGCATCGCAAAGTTACTCCCTAGCTAGCATAAAACTTCCAGCCTGTATAGTGACCCGCATAGGACCATACATTAGCGGTTATATAATTGAATGTCAAGGCTGGCAGTTGAAAATGCTCCCAACTATAACAAGGTCGATGGTAATTCCAGCCACAGGCAAAAACAACTGCACCTAATCTAGTTTTCCATGAGCTCTATATCAGTGTGTACAAGCTGCGGGCTATGTGGGGAAATATATGCTTTTTTTCATAGCTCCACAGTGCAAGAATTGGTTTTGCGCAGTGGTGAATGATGGGTAACCTTGTTTGAGGGATATTCCGGCAGCAAAACAGCATCGGACATGGATTGCTACAGAACAAAGACTAAAAAAATGGGGTTGGATGTAGAAGAAATGCTAATAATTTAGAAAGTAAGAAATATCTGAAGGTTTTTGGCTTGTTTTAGTTTTGCCGTTTGCTCATGGCTTCAGGTTAGCTAACAGCTTTGGGTGGCTAGGCTATCGCTTTTCCACCTTGTAGGTACTCAAAGCACTTTACCTCAAGGAACCGCTTACCCATTTGTCACACACGCATTCAAATACCGGTGTACGCAGACACTGGGGGCGAGGTGGGTTAAGTGTCTTGCCCAAGGACACAAAAACAGTATTCATCTGTGAGAGCTGGAAGCGCATTGCCAACCTGACTGTTCATGTCGAGAACGGGATTCGAACCGCCAGTCCTCGGATTAATGAACAAACGCTCTACCAACTGAGCTACTGTCATCCCAAAAATACAACTAACAATCTTTATTTCTTTACACGGTAACAATGTGCTTTTGTGAGATTTGAACCAGCAAATCTCTGGTCACAGGGTGGAAGCTTAATGACTGTGACATTGCTGCACACTCTTCCATTTTTAGATTATTTTGCCATCTAAAACTATTACATCCCGGATATATACACTGACAAAACAAAACAAAAATCGTAAGCTAGCATGGGAATAGCTAATGTTTGCAAATAAATGAAAATCTAGAAGTATTTTTAGAGGTAAATTAGAATCGTTATGTTAGTAGTGCCAGGATTGATAGTACTACCTTTTTGTGTAGTAGTAGGGTAGTAGTAGGCTAATAATGGTGGAAGTACCCACAGAAGTATTGTAGTAGCGTTTGTGGTAGTACATTCTATCAGTCATAGTAGTGGTGCTTTTTCTTGAAGATTGAATACTTTCCTCGGCTTCCATCTCGTTCTGCTTTTAAACACATTTCCACACAGTATCCAGTTTGTTTGTTCAGTTGAAATCATTTATATGTCCAGACACAGTAAAACAACTGTATTCCATGGTCAGTAATACCACAAATCTTGTACTTGGAGTGACCGAAGACGGGCGAGATGGCACGTTTTGCTTTTGTGTGTCGTAAAGTAGCGCATATAAAACCGTTTGGTAGATTTGTGTTGTTTTGGCCCTGAGCCCGGAGATGGGGGCACTAAAGGACGAGGAGCAGCAGACGACCCCATTCTGCAAATATTTTAGACGAAATGTGCAAGTTTAGCAGAAAATAAAAAAGGCGCGCTGTTAAATAGGAATCATTTGCATTTTATTTCATAGATGTGATTTGTAATGGGGAATTATGGCTCGGGTATGATGTTTTATGGACGTATTTTGGAGGGATTGTTGCCTGCGCTGGCGTTTAATCAAGATTTTCCAAAATTTTATACTTTTGTTTCCTCTTGTTGTTTTCCTGTCAAAGTCATACCAAGACACAAACCCTGCATATTTAGGCTAAGTTCTTCTCTCAATAAGGAGGGTTTTCAGAGGGTTTTCTTCTGTTCCACATTGTGATGTCATCAAGTGGTAATACAGGAAGGGCTCCACTGTGTTTTTAAACTTCATACATCTTCACAGACTCACATGGATGATTTCAGGCCTGGAATTTCCAATCTCTATCTCTACTGAACTAAAGGTAAAAGGAGCTATTAACTTGAAAACTACCATTTCATGACATCACAAGGTGGAACAGAGCATTTTGATCTTTGGAGACGTAGACAGACGTGTGTCCAGGTATGTTTTTAATGAGGAAACAACGTTATAACGTGGCAATATGTACATTTTTGGTGAAAGTTTATCTACCTGGAGATGTTATTCCTCTGCTTGAAATGTTCCGCAGTATAGCATTAAACTTGCTCCATTGCATTTTAATCTACCAGAGCGTTAGCCTTGGCTTGATATCACTTCAGGATAGGTGTATATAGTGTACCTCAGGATAGGGCCTGTAAAGATTGCTGGTTTGTCACTAATCAGTAATACTATAAAGGCAGTGCTTCTTTTATATTACACAGACGGGATCGATGGCTGGGTGTAGATCACTGCTCCACATTTGCCAGTTGGCGTACTTTACTGTAGGGTTGTGCAATTAATCACATTTTAATCAAATTGAGATCCAGTCATTTCAAATTGTCAGTAATCAGCTTGAGTCTTTTAATGGAGAGGTCTACAGCCAATCCTCTGTCAGCAAAAGCATGTGGTCTGAAGCAAAGTTTTGACTTTGGAGGAACTGGATTATTTTTGTGTTAAAGAGGGAATAGTATGCACATTTTTTTTTTAGCTTTCTACGAAGTTACAATAATCCTTCTTCAAAAACATGCCTGAAGAGGTTTTACATGTCATCCTTGCATGTTTGAGTATTTTAGCAATCCCTCCCAGGTGAAATTCGAACCCTGCTTACGGCTAGCTGTAAGATTCTGTGCAAAGCTCCGCCCCTAAGCCTACGTCACCCATGCTCCCACATGACAATTGTCCATAAATATACAAAAGCATGACACAAAACTGTGCACAGGAACTTGACATACGTGATGCAAAGTCCAGCAGTTTCATTAGTGGGTTGCAGTAGCGCTCTGAAGGGGGAGTGACTTAGCACGGAGAGCAGTTTCGGCAAATATAGCATTTTTAAAACAATAAAAGGTAACATGGTGATCTAAATATGTTATGTGTTAGCAGTTAATACCCCATAGAGATAAAATACCCCCTCTTTAAATGGGAATGATTACAAAAAACATATATAATTGTTTTAATAAGAATAGAAACTGGTCTTAAACTGCTGAAAAAATGTATTAAAACAGATTTTAATTTATTTTTTTTTTTTACTATTGCCCTGCTCTACTTTGCATCACAATAAAACAACTCCAACAGAAACACGTCATAACACTTTCTCAATTAATTACAAACCCATCCACTCATTTCACCATAACCAAAAAGATCTTTCCGACACGGATCACTGGGCCAATTTCCCAACTCCCCACTGCGCTTTGTCAGCCGCTGTGCCCTGCCTGTCTGATAAATACAAAATCTATTATAATAACAATCAGAACTGCCTCACAAATTGTTCCCGTGCTTCTAAATATGCACTCCTTAGCTATACTTAGAGTAAAAATGACCCGCGCATCAATCACCCGACTACCCTGACAACGCTCCTGCCCCAAAGGATTGTGGATACATGGGGAAGTTGTCATTCACGTCACAAAATCAGCCGTGTACAAAAGCGTTAATGCTCCGTTGCGTTGGATGTTATTTGATGTTTGGTGACAGCCGTTAGCTTGATAGAATGTAAACGGATTTAAAAGTTAGCGAAGCGAATATGGCGGTGATAAATGGTGAGGTTTGCAGTATGAGTATTATAATTGTTTGAGGTGGTTATATTGTGTTTTTGTTTCGTCTTAAGGGGATTAATGTGGACATAGTGGCTGTGGTTGAAGTTAATGAAGTTCAGGTAGTAAAGTACTGAACATAAGTAGAATTTTTAGGTATCTGGACTTTACTTAAGTACATTTTACAGTGGGTACTTTTTAGTTTTACTTCACTACATTTGACAGGAGGTATCGGTACTTTCTACTCCGCTACATTTTTGAACTGGACTGAAAAGTAAAGAGTACTTTTCACATGATTTGAGTCACACCCCCCACTACTTTGTTCAATAGTATCGGCTACAGTAAAACAGCAGAACCATCAGCCTCCTCAGCCTCTCCAGCTCCTCCTAATTTTACCACTCAACCCCCGACCCATTATATTAGCAGTAGCAGCAGTTGTACAGGCCCAAAAGTCACTGACACTTTTAAGTCTTCAATAGCTCCTATAATTAGCTCCTATAATTCTGTTATACTCCTATAATTCTGTTATACTCGCCAAACTTTAGCAGTAGATAAACTGAACCTTCTGAGATTTTTGGCAATATATACGGTTATAATTGTTCACTTACACTTGAAACTTAAATTGGGGGAAGTAAAAATTACCTAATTTTTTAAAATAATGTTTTTAAGTGTCCACCATTTTGGATTTCGCACTGAACAGCCTGATCCAACACACTTTACATAACATTTAAAGCATTTCTGGGCTTATGGCTCTTGTTTGATCCTCGATATTACGTTTTAAGTCATTTATTATCTGAGGTTTATTCACAGACACCTTTTCTTTAAGAGCCCCACAGGAAGAAATCAGGACTAGCCAGATCTGTGGAGATCACATACTGCCCCCTGTCTTTGAAAAACACTTATTATTCCTTTAATGGCATTTACGCTCGGGGAATCTCTAGTATTAAAATGTCGACAGTAACACTTCTGAATTTGACCCACGTGACTCAAAGTACCACTGTACAATGAGGGTTTGTTCCTCGCTGCTGTATTTGCTCATATTAATGTTGGAAGGGTCGTTCTAAATGCTCTAAAAAAGTAAAAGAAAAATATTTAGAAACAAAAGAGTTATGAATTTTTTTCAACGGTCAGAGACTTTTGGGCCACCCTGTAGTAGTTTTGTTTTGGTTTGATTTAGTAGCTTACAGATTCTCACAGCTGTTTTCAATCTCTGGTCATATTAAACTATCCGCTATGGAAATATGTCTTAAGTATGTCTTTCAAACAAGGAAGAATTTTCAAAAGACAAAAATAGCTCAGTAAATTATTAATAAACAAAAACAATCGATATTGTCTCCAGCTCAAAATGTCCGAATGTGCTGCCTAGATTCCAAAAGTACATGGGTGAAAAGTGCAGTCACCCCTCAACCTTTGCCCTGCTGTATTAAATATAGATAAGCTCGAATATAGATATGCTCAAATATTCGTCTTACCGATATGTGGATGACAGGATGCTCAATGTGCCCGTCGTCATATCAGCTTCGGACTCCGATCAGCATCTGAGAAATGGAAGGTCCTGACAGGAGGTAAGTATTTTGTCGCCCACATATATAAAAACAGTGCTTGTTTACGTCACGCTCGCAACCTGTCACATTTATATAGTGTTTTCTACTTTCCAAAGCGCTTTACATCAAGAAACCACACTCTCACACACCAGTGATCAGCATCTGAGAAATGGAAGAGAATGCCCAAAAACAACATCAATCATATGGGGTGTGGAATCGCACCGCCAACCTGTCGTAGCACATATATAAAAACAGCCAACCTTCCGGCAGTGGGCAAACATTCACTCTCACACCTGAGCTCGCCCCTTGTCACATTTATATAGTGTTTTCTAGTGACTTGCTCATAGGCACAACAAAATATAATATACAAAATGATACAAGTTGATACTTACTTGGTTAAAGGAACTATTATTCCGATACTAATGCTGATTTATTCTTAATTACAAAAAACTGGACATAATGGGCAAGTTGTTTATGTTATAATTTGTTTTTTGGTTCTTTGATTCTCATCCAATCAGAAAGCAGAATGAGCGTCACATGACTCTCTTATTGGGTTGCCAGTTTCAATGCTGAAATCCAGTTGGTTTAAACCTAAAAAGACCCCCACTGATCTGAATCATTCAACCTCAACTGAAGAATGGCCAAATTTGGTTCAAAATTCTGGGAAAACATCATCCATCAACGATGTAGTAACAGAAAGTACATTTTGATTTCTGGAAATTACAGCTCAAATGTATTAACCAAATCTAATGCATTTAAAATATATTTGATATTTTATTGTGAAGTCTGTGTTAAAGTTTTTTCCACAGTGTCTACCCAATGTTCTGCCATTTAATAGAGCAAAACTACTTATTTCGTCTTTAGATAAGTTTAGAAAATAAAACTTTATTGACCCTCCTCGCGTCCCACTTTTGCCCCTGAATCACCATTTGGGACCTGTCCTCCCGAGCTTTACTATTACAACGCTACTGCCTCCTCATCATCCTCATTTGTAATAACCTACATCTTTCATTGTTGAGCGGTAATTGCCTGCTGTACTTTACATTAATTGGGTTGTGTGATAAAAAGTACTAGCTCTGAAGTAGCTGCTAGGTCACAAAGTACATAGTCTTTTGTTGCGTTTCTTTGGGGAGAAGGGAGAGGTATTAAATGTCTGCTTTGTCAAATTGAGTGGTTGCGATAAGGTCCTCCTCACTGCTATCGGCGCACTCATCTCATTGGGATTAAATGTCTACCATTATGTCGCTCTTTTGGTCATTTAGACACCATCACTTGGGTCTATACTTGAAATACGCTTACAAGGTCATGCGTTTTCAAGATATGTCTGCGGCAAATAGCTATTATGCTAGCTGTTGAATCGGCTAACATTGCGAAAAGTACAAATCTAACAGACCAATTATAATAGTTAAAGTGGGCGAAGAAATAAAATATAGTATCGGGGGTGTGGGTCAGACTAATAGCTCTTCCGTTGGGTAACGCGGTTATTAATGCCTTTGCGGAGGTGTACATTTTTTGGGTTAATGTACAGAGCCATGTAATAATGGTAACTCAAATTGGTTTACGTCAAGGAACCGCCCATTCGCTCACACATTCATACACCAGTGTACGCAGGTCTGGGGGTGAGGTGTGTTAAGTGTTTTGCCCAAGGACACAACGATAGCATTCATTAGTGGAAGCTGGAATTGCACCCCCAACCTGTGGGTCAGCGGATCTGACCGCTCAACCGAAGATGTTTATATCGAGAGCGGGATTCGAATCGCCAACGGTCGGATCAGTGGGCGAACGCTCAACCAACTGTAACCAATAATAGTCTCGATGAAATGTGTTCATGTTGTTTGGTTGTTGGAATCATTTATTTTCCTTGGCACGCATATTTTCACAAAAAAAAAGGTCCTGAATTTAATCTAATAGTGTAATTTGTTTAAAATTCAAAGGCGCTGTACCTGATTTTACTATCTTAAAAAAGCGAAAAACAGAACTAGTTCATTTCAAACGGTTTGCAGTGGTCTTAGTTTCTCCACTTATCTTATGCATTCTGACCATCCTAATTATTCACCACAATGAGTTTATAAACGCTTTCCACAACTTTCAGAGACCAGAGCGGAATTTTGCTTCCACACAAAAGCTAACAATAACTATCATGCTAACGTGCACTTCCTGATTATCCGAAAATAAAACACTTTAAAACTAGACGCATTCTGTGCAACCGAAATTTTTAATACACAATGACAAACTTTGACACTTTTCAGACTTGACCACGGAAAGGACAATAACTAGCATGCTATCACGTAGCTCCTGATTATCTGACAATAAAACGCTTTATAATTAGATGCAGACGGTATTCGGAGGACATATTTTGATTAAAACTAAGCTGTTTACAATATATCTGCACTGGGGCAAGAGGAATTTCGCTCAAACACATGGAGGAAAATTGGGTACAGAGCCTTTAAATAATGAATACATATATTTATCACAATAAGAAAAATATTTACAGCTACTTTGCTAATGTCAATATTAGCAAACTGCATAACCTTTATAGAACTACTTAAAAAAGCTATCCTAGATACAACAACTTTGAAATCCAATCTTTCTCTGCATTCCAAAGCGATACAACGGGGTATTTTCAAGGTCACATTCGTCTTTGTGAGGATGTGCGTTTTTTCGTGACACGCGGATAAAATACGTTACATAAATAGCTGCCACAGTGCGAGGTGTACCGGCTGACATATAGCTGTTGTATTGACGGCGCTGCGAGGGCACATAATGGGAGAGAAGGGGTAGGCGATGAATCGTAGGCACAACACAATCGATAATAAGGCTTCAGGGAGGACGCATGCAGAGGAGGCGGCTGTGTTGACGTGTTTGTGGACTGGACCTATGGGAATTTCGCCTACAAGCAGAGCCGGGTTTTAATGAGTTACAGCTACTCAATTACATGTGCTCCAGGATTTTTTGAAACTAGCTAGAAATTCACACAATGCAAAAATGCCTTGAATTCAGAATATATACCATTGTTTAACTA
Organism: Periophthalmus modestus; assembly: GCA_019594935.1. Lineage (NCBI taxonomy): Eukaryota > Metazoa > Chordata > Actinopteri > Gobiiformes > Gobiidae > Periophthalmus > Periophthalmus modestus. Next base: position 12,164,693 of record JAIEZT010000198.1, on the reverse strand, counting down.
CTGTTGTCACAATGCTAAAATCTGAAATGCAATCTTGATACTAAGGAGTTGACTCAATACTTGATACCAATTACGATACCCAATATTTTTAGTAACAGAATGCAGTTTTCATACACAAAATTATAGTACTTCTTTATGTTAGCATGAGATCTTATATTTGTTCTGATAAAGCTCCAAATGACACTAAAACTCTTCAGGAAAGCTAAAATTTTGCCCTGTTAATGTCACTTTTGCAATATCAATACTTGCTCAAAAGAGTATCTAGTTTTAGAATCGATTAGTATCTGATTTTTGATACTTTTCACAACCTTAATTTTAACTAGTTAAAAAAAGAAATCGTTTTATATGACTATGTTGGTTTATTATGTCTTATTTTATGAATTTTATTTTAAATTTTTTGCAAGCAGCGAGTCAATCATCTAATTGTGAGAGATAATCTGACCTATTATATGGGAGTTTTTGTCATTAAATGTATCAAAATTAACCAAAAAACAAGATATATCCAACACAAAAATGTAGCATGGGAACTAATGTTTTTGTTAATTCATGTTTTAGATTATTTACTTATAGAAATAATAATATATGTACAAACTGTCCAAATTAAACCAAAAATATGAATTAATACAGAAATTAAGTAATTATTTTTTACTTTTTAAAAATTAATTAAATTTTTTTCCCATTCTGTGACTATTTTTATTTGTCCCTCAGTTTAATTTTCTAATAAATACTCATTGTAGTAGCTTTGCACCAAATACTTTCTCCCTCCCATTTAGACAACTTCTTTTGAAACCTTGATTAATATTGCCTCAGTCCCATTTTCAACCTCTCACTTCAGCCTACAACCTCTACACCCAAGTTGTTCTATCCGGTACCTTTTGGCACACTTACTCACCGAACTATCGTGGCATATCTCCGCATCCATTTCCACTTGTTTCTTGGGTGTTGAAATCCCATGCGGAGCTGCCACAGAACTGCCCTTCACTGCCGTCCTATGACAAAGCAAAGATTTGATCAGTTTGTCTCACGCAATTCCCCTTTTATCAAGAAAGAAAGGTCTAAAGATAGTAGCGCTGGCATGTCTCGGGCTTTTAAAACTAGAGTGATTTCAGTAACGCGTAAAAGATAGGCTTCGATTTAAAGCTCGTAAATATTTTCGCTTCCTGCGGGGGAAAACTGCTCACTGGAGTGGACCCATAGCTCAAGCAGACAGATGCAGTTTGTCATGTTATCGGAAACGGCACGCTTAATGCAACAATGCCTCATGTTTATTTAGTTGGACAAACATTTGGGTGGGAAAAGAGAGTTCTGACAAGTACTAATGAGGAGCCGCTAATCAATTATACAGGATTCACGGCTGTGGACGAACTTCCAGAAAAGCACCGGTTTAGAGTGAATGCACAAGTACTTGTAGTAAGGCATTGTAATAGGAATCAGGTTAGAGTTTATTCATAAATCTATATTGTAAATTAGAATATTTGTCTAGTTTAAATGTTATTAAGTTAATGAGTGAGTAGCCATTTTAAACAGATCATAATTGTTCGTATTATTTTGTTTATTCAAGTATAATGCCAGAGCTGCAATTTTGTTAAGTACTGGGTTATATGCAAAAGCTGGTAATGCTTCAAAATTACTCAATACTTAATTCTTACCAGTAAATGTCTGCAAAAAAAGAAGAAAAAAAAAAAAAAAAAAAAAAATATATTTAGAAATAGCAATAAATATTCATATTATTTTGTGTTTTTTTTTTTTTCAAATATAAAGATAGAGCTGCTATTTTGTTAAGTACTAGCTTATATGAGAAACTTTAAAATATCTGACAAATAATATAATGAAACTATATTTTTTCGGTTAATATGCTAATCACTAGCTAATATACGTAATCACCTAATCACTCTTTATACCATTCTTTCTCTCTCTCACACACGCACATTTTTGTCCAGCTTATACCTTTCTTAACATTTTGAATAAAGACCTAAAGTAGCGCCCACCTGCCGAGAATCTCTTTCACCAGCTGCTCTTTGCCGATGAACGCCGTGGTGCACTGGATCTGGCTTGCAATCTGACCCATCTGGTTATTGCAGTGGTCCATGATGGTGCTCAGCTTGTTGTTCACCTCTGCCAGATTCGTCGCCGGGCCTTCCTGCTGGCTCTCGCTTTTCTTTTTGTCCTTTTTCTTGTCCGACTTGATCTGTTTGCCTCCCAGCACTGATCCAATCTTGAGTTCCTTTTTTTCCTCCTTTCCTTTAGGGGAGTCTGCTTTCTTACTGCTCATTGCTGGCAGCTTGCTTTTGCGCAGGCCGAACCAGTTTGCCAGAGAGGGACCGGTCTTTTTTGCCTCACTGGCGGCAACTTTTTCCTGCTCTTGACATTTTTGGAGATTCTCCTCAATTCCCATCATGACCCTCTCCTCGATGGTGCACGCTGTAGGGCTGATTTTCTTATCGTCGACATCTACCGGTTGCTTAGTCGGGTCTACTTCCCTGCTATAGTCTTGCTCATCATTGCAAGACCCAATCCCCAATGTTTCACGCAATGGGTTTTCCGAGGTGTACGAAGGTGGTTGGAACTGCGGGTGTGAAGCGACTTTTGACGGTTTACGGATATTGCTAGCTCTGTCACTAATTGGCAAGCTGCGAACTTCTTTTTTAGATGGTGATGTGACAATCTCTCCCTTAAGACCATCCTCGCATTTGGAATCACATTTGAAAGTTCTTTCAGGGAGGATGTTGTGGCTATTCGACCCAGTCATACCTCCGTAGTGACTGACCCTGCTTCTCGGTGAGTGGATAGGACTTTCTACATGAGGTACCTCTAAGGAACTTTGCCGTGATAGTGAACTCCCTCTTTCTCCTGAGTTGGTGATGATTTGCGTTCGGATTCTCCCAGGTATGTCTGCTGTGTTAATGCTAGGTTTCTCAAGGTAGTTGGTGCTAAAACTCTGGCTACGTGCTTTTGCGCCTGTCATCCCTAGAGCTGGTTTTAGATGAGGTTTTGTAGTAACCGATATGGACCTCGAGAAAAGTTGACTACCCCTTTTCCCAACCACTTCCTCTAGGTGTACTTCCTCTTCCTGATCTTCCAGTTTAGCTTCGGGAATGGTTGCACTAGCTGGGTCAAAAGAACTGTCACATTGTATTGAGGCATTAGTAGTCACGGTTTCCTTAGAGACAGAATTGGTATGATCCTTCTCTAGCTTGCCTGGTATGGAGATGCTACTTTTCTGGCTAGGCGGAGATTTCAAGAATGCTTTGAACCCCATAGGAATGCGAGACTTTGCGTTAGGTGAGGTCACTACCGAGCTAGGCGGGCTTATAATAGCTTTTGGTGGCTCTGCTTTAGCTTGCGAGGATTCCTGAAGAGATATCGGTAAGCTGATGGACGTTTTTTGAACTATTTGGTGTTCTTGGGAAGACCCACGCTTAACTGCGAAAGAATTCTGGAATGATGAACCTCGGAGGGCACTGTAAGGGGGAGGGACGTTCTTGGAAGCTTTCGATTCAGGCTCCGGAGCACACCCTGAGTTTGCAGAAGGGAGGTAGTCTTTTGTCAAGCGTTTTGAAGTGCCTTTAGTTTGTGTGACAGCGGGGGACTTTTGAAGGTGCTGACTGGTTTTGTCTACCAGTTTTTGAGGTGCAAGTGCAGTCCCGTAGCCGGCGTCAAAGTCTGAACAGTCTTTGTCCTTGATGGGAAGAGTGGCTTGCATATTTGCTTGGTTATAACTCGGTGGAGGGCCTCTCACAGTAGTTGATTGATGTGCCACGCTAGGCTTAAGCGTTTGAGGTGAGTTTTCGTAATTTGGTCTAACCAGTAGAGAGGTTGTTCGGCCCGGGGGTAGCGGAGGAGATGGGGACCTGAGTTTACTTTTGCTAGCTTCACAGTGTTTATCTTTAGTTGGTTGTTCGCCATTGTCAGTAAACTCCAAGTGTCTCCTCGCTAAGTGGGGGGAGCCTGGGGTTGTAGGGCCTTTAGTCCATTCAACCCTGCTTGGCAATTTTACAGACTTGGGGCTCTGGGTGCAGTTGGTACCTTGGGTTTTGACAAAACGTGGGACTTTGACAGTAGGAGATAAGGGAGATTTATCCTGAGCAGCAGGTCCTGAGTTGGTAGTTGGTTCAGTAGTGGAGCCCTTAGACACTCTCAAAGGGGAAGCTGATGGTTTGTTACGACCTGGTATTTTTGAACCGCCAGTCTTGGCACCAGCTGGCTCATTCATGGGGGGTACGGAAAGTCCTTTACTAACCCTGCTACTTGGAGGTTTGATCAGCTTCCTTTGAGGTGTCACTTGCATGGTCAACCTCTCTTCGCTAGCCTCCCTACTGCTGCTCGGTATTCGAATCCTACTTTGAAATTCCGAGGGTTTCTCAGGTGATTCCAAGACTTTATAGTTCCTTGACAATTTTTGCCTTGTTGGCCGCTCTTGAGGTATCAGTTCTGTATAATCAGGAAGAACTTTTGCAGTAACACTTGCACCGATGCACTTCTGAGTGCGTAGTTCAATTGGTTCTCCTTCAGCGTCAAATATTGCCAAGATACTTTCTTCAGACTGCGTACACTGCTTTGCTACTTTGGGGTCCTTGATGAGGCTAAATGGTCTTGGTCGGCTATCCGCAGACTGGGTGCGACCTTGATCTTTCCTTAAGTGCTGATGCGGAAGAAATTTTGCAGAATCCCTCGAGAATCTTTTGGGCTCTCTATCTACAACTTGTGGGTGAAAGGGCAATTGGATATCACTAGACTCTGAAATAAGTTCCTCAGTATCGTCCATGTCGGATAACTGATTCGGAAACTCAGTTGTGTCGACACGTAGTTTGGATGGTTTCGAGAAAGCAGACTTCCGCTCCCCTTCCGGCAGAAAACTATTAATGAAACTCAAAAGCTTTTCTGGTCTGTCCTTTGAGTCGTAACCAGGGGGATGCTTGGGAGCTACGGGATCAGAGCTAACAATACCAGAAGGTGCACTGTCCTGTAGGCCCTCCCAGCTACACAAACTCTCCGAAATGCTATGAGACTTTTTACACTGAAACCAACCGTCTTTCGTGGGAATGTTATCGCTACGGTTTGATTTTACCAGTTCATCATCCGCGTCATCAGAATCATAGGCAAACCGATTCCTCCCTGCCGCCCTGCTAGCATGTCCAGACTTGGGAACGTCTTTAGCTCCACCCTTGAAGCCCAGGGAGTAGATGCCCTCGTTGGAGTTCATGCAGTCCTTTTCCCTGCAGGATTTGGTGACCCGTGAGGCAGAGGCGCTCCGGTGCTTCCTCCGCTGAAGTTTTCGAAGGCCCTCCAGGATGCGGCACTCCTTCCGTCGGGTTGGGACCGCTTCTTCTGGGGGATTGTGGATGTTGCTCGGAGCAGAAGAGCCCAAACTCAGTCTCTTCTCCCAGGTCAGCGAAGACTGTCAGAGGAAAAGAGGAAAGTAGTGAACAAAACTGTACAATTTCAGTTAGATCTGATATTTGCATAAGTATATTGTCTTAATATGTGTGCATGTACTGCTATATGTACCTTTACCACCATGATTAAGATCTGATTGGAATTATCTGAGAAGGAGCTATATACATTTTTAAACAGTAAATAACATTATAATATAGTAGTAGGTGTTACATATTCTTAACACAAAAGCACAAGTCACAAGTTTCACCTCATATTAACAAACTTGGCAAGTACATGTGTGCTACGATAATAAGTTAGATGGGTTTGGAAAATGTGCAATGCCTGCTGCCATGGCAACAGGAAATGTAACATAATAAAAACATTACAACATTAACAAACACCTTTTATTTTCTTCATTTAAAACTGGAATTACCATTTTCCCTGTGGACCTCCCGTCGTTCCAGGTGTATGATCCGCTGGAGAAGTCGCTGCAGGCGCTGGACAGAGAGATCTCACTGCTGCTGCAGCTGCTGCGGGGGTACAGGGGGCGCTCTGGAGCAGTCAGGCTCAGCTGGCTCACACACTTGGTCACAGAGAAACCACCGGCCTTTCCGTTCACCGGGACATCCTGCGACAACATTAAGAACAACGACTGAATACTCGATCAACTGAAGGTAGCGTTTCTTCTTTTGCTCTTATCTAAATATCTATATATACTACTACTTCATGTTTTAGGAGGAGTTCACAAAAACAAACCAGAAACAGCATATTCTAAGTTAACTTTTTTCATATCGTTGAGTAAAACTGATACACCTAAAATTTGCCCTAGTCCCACATATGCATCATTACCCCAAAGCATAATAAAATAAATAAAAAATTCAAATCTGTGCCTTTTGTGTCCCAAAGAAATTCAAATTCATGAAATGAATATTAATGTAAATAACATAAAAACAAGCAGTGTCATTGGTTAATTGTCCTCATCAATCTTTTTTGGCCCAGCAGTTTTGGACCTGGTAAACAAGAAAATAAAAAGCTCTATTGACATAACATGACTTTGAAGAAGCTGATGTAGAAAGTTCTGTTATAGAACTTTCTGGTTTTGTTGTAATAGTAATAATGGCTTGATTAAATGCTTCTCCTCATGTGCAGGCAAAATACACACTTAACATAGGCCCTTATTACAGAAATCCAAGCCTGTGTTGTTATTGAACTAATCTGCTCTCAGTGCCGCTGGTGTGTATCACTTACATACCCATTCGAGAAGGTGGGATTTCTCGCACGTACTCGGAAATCAGATCATGCACCAACAATATCTCACTTATTTCAACTTTAAAGGTCCTATATTGCACAAAATTGACTCCTGTGAGGTATAAGCCATGTTAGAATGTCGTTACCTCATCAAAAACACACCTGGAGTCGCATTTTGTTTCATTCACACATGTTTGAGTAATCCTGCGTTATTGGTCTGTCTACATATCGAAAGTTCAAAATGGTCTGTTCCACCTTGTGATGTCATGAAGTGGAAGTTTTCAAGTTAACAGCTACTTTTTACCTTTAGTTCAGCGGAAATCGGCAGTTTCTGGGCTGAAATCATCCAAATGATTAAAGTGAAGGTGTACGGAGTTTAATAACACAGTGGAGCACTTCCTGTATTACCACATGATGACATCACAAAGTGGAACAGGGCGTTTTCAGTTTAAGAGAACACGCAAAGCCTAAATATGCAGGGTTTGCGTGTTAAACATGTGGGAATGAAACAAAACACAACTCCAGTTCTGTTTTTGACGAGGAAACAATATTATAACAGATCAGAAAATAGCGCAATATGGGCCCTTTAACGATTCATTCCTACCAAATATACTCTCGATATATGTCTAACAATTAAACTTTTAAAAACATATTACATAAACATCACATTGTTTCTAGATAATTCAATAAAGTGGAGCAGTGGCTGAGCGGAAAAGCATTCTCCCATAAACTAGAAAGCTGATAGTTCCATTCTAGCTACGACTGGCACATATTATATTTGTGTTCTTTGGGCAAGACACTTCACCCACCACCTTGATTACATACATTTGCATAATTTCCGTCATTCTCGAGAAGCTGCGTTATTGAATTATTAATATATTTGTTCTATTCGCGGTAACAGTCGGCTCTTGGTTCTCCGTGCGACAAAAGCAATGGGGCCAACTCATTCTGCAGCCCCAATGCATAATACATAAGGTGACTAATGTACCATGCTCTTCTACGGAGTCACTTTTACCCAAGAAGAGATCGGATCAATGCGTTTCTGGAAATATGACGGGAGCTTCGTTGCTTTTAGCGGCTATGATACTGCCCCCTCTTCCTGCTTGGGTCACGACTTGTGTATTTTAATATCTCGTAATGATTTCTGAAAAAGGAGGGGGCAGAGGTTGCTGGTTCTGTCTTGATTGATGATTTATTACAGCGGGCGGCTTACGGTGGATGGAGAGTCGGAGTTTCGGGATTGCAGGAACGCTTTGCTCCGGTCGGGTTCCAGGAGGAGGTCGGCCGCCGACAGGTCCATGATCTTGGAGTGCAGTTTCTGGAAGACAACGTGGAAAAGTGAATCGGATGGGAAGTTTAGCTCATAAGGGAATGGGGTAGGAGTTTGGATTTTTGTCTTATTTTTGTTTTAGCTTTAATAGTTGAAGGATGAACAAATGATTCAAACTAAGTGCTTGAGAAGTTTTTAGGAGCATATTTGTTCAAAATTCTGCTTGTGCAAAATGTGAAAACAAGACCTTGCTGCATGACCTTGCTGCATCAACTAAAACCTGGAAATTTGAGTCATATTTTTTTTAATTTATTTTTTTTATTAATTACAATTAAAAAAAAAAAGAACAATGCAAAAACGCACCTTTTGCTTTCATACATTTTTTCCATTGTACTAAAATTAATATGAAAAATAGAAAAAAAAAATATTGTTTGCTAATGTTCGTCAGCTCATTGGGCTTTATTTTATTCATTTATTTATTGTAAATTCTACACAGGCCGCAAAAACCCATATGTAGATTCAAAATTATTATTCTTATTCCCAAATGTCTCAACAGGCCTTGGTATACAGCAAAAATAAGATTGACACAATTTTGCCATTTTATTTATTTAATTTTTTGGTAGTTTCTGTGCCATCCTCAAAAGTCTATATCCGTACATTCTGAAATATTATCCCGGTTCCCAAATGTCTGGACTGGCCTGGACTGTCTCTTGTCTCAAAGTCATTAATGTCATCATGTAGCAAAGAGCAAAGCGTATCCGGCATAATGACGTCTGGGACAGAGGGATGGCTTTGATTCTCTCTCTCAGCGACGGTCCTCATATTAAACTCCAATATGGATACGGATATGAACGCAAATATATATTAATCTACCACTTAATTACACGGGCACCCTGGCTTCACTTTAACTAAACTGGGAATAGAAGAATTAAATTGTTCTTTTCAAGGGTAAACCAAATGTTGGATTTTTTTTACCGGCACATTTCAGTTTTTATTTTAATTTTAATTTGTATTTGTAATGATTTTTTTTTTTTTTTTTTTTTTTTTTGTGGCACATTTTATTTTTTTAATTTGTATTTTAAATTTATTTTTTGCAGTGGCAACTATATCTTTCAACAAAATATCACATTGGCACCTTCACTTCACTTTAAATAAATTGAGAATAGAAGAATTTAAGTTTTTTTTTTTTTTAAAGGTAAACTAAACGTTGATTTAAAAAATAAATAAAAATTGGCACATTTAATTTTTTACATTTTTATTTTAAATGTATTTTTTTCTTTCAACAAAATATTACATTGGCACCTTCACTTCACTTTAACTAAACTGGGAATAGAAGTTTTTTTTGTTGTTTTTTTTAACTAAATGTTGATTTATTCAGTTATTTTATTTTATTTTTAGCACATTTCATGTATTTTTGTAATTTTTATTTAATTTTTTTTTCCAGTGGCTACTATATCTTTCAACAAAATACTACATCGGCGCATCTCCTTCACTTTCACTTAACTGGGAATAAAAGAATTTAAGTTTTTTTTTGTTTGTTAGTTTAGTTTATTTTTTTTGTTTGTTTGTTTTTTTTTCTTTAACAAAATGTTGATTTTTTTTTTTTTCCCCTGGCGCATTTTATTTTAAATTTTTACTTTTATTTAATTTAAATGTATTATTGCTTTTTTTGCAGGTCTACAATATCTTTCAACAAAATCTCACATTGGCCCTCGCTTCACTTTAACTAAACTTGGAACAGAAGACGTAAACATTAACGGTTCTTTTCAAGGGTGAACTTAATATTGATTTTTGATATTTGAGATTTTTTTTTAAATGTATTATTACTTTTTGCAGTAGCTTTTATATCCTCTAACAAAATCCTTGCAGTCAAAGTCACCTCCACTTTAAACCTTCAAAACGTCTCTTGGTCCATGTTTACACATTCAGGAAACACGCTACGTACAGTTTTCATATTTGCAGATGATGTCCTTGAAATGTTTTGATGGATAAACAAATAAAGATAAAATAAAACCAATGACATCGCTCTATGGTCTTGAGGTAACTGCGGAACTGCACCTCGGGCCTAAACACTGCGTCCTAATCTCTCTCTTTCTCTCGTCTTTCTCTCCTTTCTCTCCTCTCTCAAACACAAATCACTGTTACTGATATAGAAAGTCCTATAGATGTTGAATCGATTATGCTTTTCAATATAAATGTGTCCACGCACTCAAAAAATACAAGGCTGACCCCAAGTAAATATATTAAATGAACTCTATTTCATTATTTTATGTTGATCCAAAGTCATTTAATGTAAACGGTGACATAATACATTTATTTGTATTAGTCAGTGTATTTGTTTTGTTTTATATTATTTGTAAAAAGTAAAACTACAAATGGGGCTTCCTGAGCTAGAATTTGGTACTAGCATGTCTGCCTCCGGGCATGAAGTGACCATACATTGTCCTGTTTAATAAATAAATGATGTAAAACAGAAAAATTGGAATTTAAAAATACACTATTGTAAGAACATTGAGGGCTACTCAAACCACTTTATCCATGTGAATAACTTCAAGGCCCCGTACCCAATTTTTGAGCAAAATGTGTCTTGCTCCAGTACAGATATCTTGTACAAGGTTAAAATCAATCTGTTGTGTACTGTCTGCACTTAATTTGAACACATTTTATTGTCTGATAATCGGGAAGTGTGTGTTAGCATGCTAGCGTCACAATTCCACTCTGGTCTCTGATAGTTGCGCTAGTTCCATGTACTGTCTGCATTTAATTATAACACCTTTTATTGTCCTGTAATCAGGAAGTGCAAGTTAGCATGTTAGTGGCAAAAATTCTGCTCCGGTCTCTGATAGCTGAGATAGCTACGTGTACTGTCTGCACTTAATTGTAACACATTTTATTGTCCGATAAACAGGAAGTGTGTGTTAGCATGCTAGCGGTAAAAATTACGCTCTGGTCTCTGATAGCTGCAAAAGTTGCATGTAATGTCTGCATTTGATTACAACACCTTTTATTGTCTGATAATCAGGAAGTGCGCGTTAGCATGCTAGCGGCAAAAAATCCATTCTGGTCTGATAGCTGATGTATGTACTGTCATGAAATTACAACACGATTTTATTGTTAGATAGTCAAGATGAATGTGTTAGCATGCTAGTGGCAAAATTCTGTTTCTGATAATTGTGAACAGCGCTTATAAACTCATTGCGATGAACAGGATGTTCAGACTGCATAAAGTAAGTGAGGAATAACTTTGGACCACTACAAACTGTTTCAAATTAACAACTTTATTTTCCGAACTATAAGTCGCACTTTTTTTCTTTTCAGAGTTTGGCCCGGGGGTGCGACTTATACTCAGATGCGACTTACATGTGGAATATAAGTCACATCTGAGTATATAATTTCACATCTTCGTTACAGTCACACTAAGAACCTGAAAACCGCATTTTTTTCTTCACTATTATGCGTTTTTTGACTTATATTCCAGAAAATATGGTAGTTCTGTTTTTCATGCTTTTAAAACAGTAAACATCAGGTACAGTGACTTATATATTGTCAGTTTACTTTAAAATGAAGGATGGATGGTGAATATTCTTGTGTCTCTTGCTGTCTGCACTCGGAGCGTCCCATCTGAGTCTGGGGTGTGGCTCTGATCTTATCCTGTTCTACACGGTGCAGGATTTCACCTCCTCAGCAGCTCCTCATCAGCCATTCAGTCAATAGTGTCAGAGGACAGAATGGAGACAGGACGGGGGACAGGGAGACAGGGGGACAGGGGGACAGAGGACAGCAGGAGGGGAGGGGCCCCACGATGCACTCTGCTCCTCTGCTCAGCTGCTCCTCTCAGGGGTCACAAGTTCAAATCCAGGGTCAAAAGCGGCTCTGGAATGAATCATGCTGATGGTGCAGGCTAATCGATGAGCGGAAATGCAGAAGAAAAAGTGTGTTTGGATGTATAACAGAAGTAAAACTGTAGTAAAAAGTAGTTGTATTGGCAGAGAAATATTTTTGGATAAGTACTTTATTTTACTTAAAGGTACAGTGTGTAACTTTCTAGACTTGGCACATCTCCTACATGATCCAGTGGAAATAAAAAGTTCAAACTAGACTTCAGAATTGTCCATGGATTAGATAAGTGTTATGTGATACCGTGAAATATTACAGGCAAAAGCAAAACATTTAGATGGAAACGAGCTTGAGGTAGCCTTCCTTCAAGCCTAATGAGAGTCAGGTTTGTGGAGATGCAAGCCCGCTCATGGCTTTTCAGTGCAATAAAAACAACCAAAAAAATTATGCTTTTATTTTAATGTATTTTTTGGATAAATGTTACACAATGCGGCTTATAGTTATACATATTGGTTATATTTTTGTGCAAATAATATTAAAATGTTGTTTGCAGAAAAATAATACTTGCGAGTTGATTCATGTGTACAGGATTTGGGACATGTACAGTATTCTTGTTGCAAAGCATGAAGGATGTTAATATTATTAGCTCATTTACCATAAAAACCTTTCACTTTTCCAGGCACTGTCCACATTCTGTAGAAAGACTTTATCTGAGTCATAGGCAGCTTCCACAAAAAAATATGTTGGGCTATTGGCACCAACTGTCAAAGTGTCACTGGTCGACCACAATTATTTCAAGTTTTAGGAAAAATAAAAATAATAAAGTATGAAATTATAAATGAGAAAAATGGAAAAAGATGATGAATAAATGTGTAATTTAAATACTAATATTTATTTATTTATTTATTTATTTATTAATATTTTTTTAAATGTTGAACTGCCATAAGAGCGTCAGGTAATGAGGTCACAGTATTTTGCTGTGGGCAGTAGTGCAGCTCTATTTTATCACAATAATAACTTTGCCATTGCATCTTACCTGTCACACTTGGAAGAGAAGCTAGCTAAGGGTCCAATTAGATAACAAAATACATTGGAAATAAGTTTAAAAAAAACCTATTAGCAAAAATTATGAGGTTAAATTACCAAAAATGTATGCCCTATATTGTATTTGTCATTGGGCTAATTGTCATACACTCAATTACCATATTTTCCGGGCTATAAATCGTACTTTGTTCATAGTTTGGTCGGTGGTGCGACTTATACTCAGATACGATGTATATGTGAAATAAATGAGGTTTTTTTTCTTCATTATTATGCATTTTTTGGCTGGTGTGACTTAAACTCCAGTGCGACTTATAATTAGGAAAATACATACTAGCAAATATAACTATACAAAAAGACATACAACATATTATGTGAATCTATTCTGAATAATAAACCACACAAAAGTTTTAGTTCTAACCGGTGAAGACAATAGCTTTTCAACAGAGCATACATTGAACTATGCGCAGATGGATTGCAATTGTCTTCAAACATAATTATGATGATAGAAAGTGGATACCCCTGCTGGGAGGAAGAGGATGTTTAATTACTGATAAGCTGTTGAAACGGTACACTCAGTGATAACACCATTCTGAGGACGAAAGCTCGGAAAACTCAATCTCACTTAGGGACCGTTTTATCAAGAGAAGAAAGAAACTGGATATCTGGACTCAAGCAATTTAAATATCAATACTGTATCAGGGCATATAGTTCAAATGTGGATATTATTACTACTAACAGTGCTAGTACTAGTAGTTTGACATTAGTAGTGAATCGGGTCTGGGCACAACAGCAACACCTGCAAACTCAATGTTAGCATCACTACTTCCTGTCCAATTGTGTATCTATGGGTATTTTGCTGAATTGTGGTAATTTTGCCATAATTAATGTTAAAACTCACATGTTAGAGCCACATGAACCATCTCACACTCTGATGACTTCAGGGACCGGCCTCCTGCTGGTCCCAGAGTCACGACTAAACATGGAGAATCAGAGTTTCAAGTTTTATGCAGCTGCAACCTAAAACAGACATGGGCAAACTATGGCCCGTGGGCGACACACGGCCCTTTGGTCTTATTAATCCGGCCCACTGAATGTGACCAAATTATATACAATTATAATTATATTAAAATAGATAAGGGTAAACCTTGTTCAAAGTTTTTCTGCTGTGTTTATTGAACTGAAAAAAATAAAAATAAAAAATATTCATGCTTTGCTACATGTTAGAGTCCAAACCACTTAAGTAATATATCCACAAATATATCCTGGCCAGGCCCCTCTGTCAAATTTTAGAACCCACTATGGCCCGTGTGTCAAAAAGTTTGCCCACCCCTGATATAGAACAGTCTTCCTGAAGATGTGAGACAGGCCTCTACTTTGACGATGTTTAAATCCAGACTCAAAACGGTTCTGTTTAGCTGTGCATGTGACTGAAAGGTTTTTATTCTGCACTTTTCTCCTTTAATGTTAATTTCATGATGATTATTTGTGTTGTAATGTGATTTTAATGTGTTTCTTAGTCTGTAAAACACTTTGATTACCTTGTGTACGAGTGGCGCTGTAGAAATAAACTTGCCTTGCCTTAAAACAACATAAGTATTATATATTTAAAACTAAACTAAACACAGTGGGCTAGGTTTTAGTTTAATTATTCGGAATTTTAATAGGTTGTTTATTTTATGATTTTAATAAAAGGGACTGTGCGCTAGCTTGCGTGCTGCTGTGCAAAGAGTCAATTGCAGTAGTAAACAAAGGTTGTCCCAGTACTTCCTTCAACATTGCAGTAGCAGTAGTCATAATACTGTCTATACACGTAGCCAAGCAGTAACACTCGTAAAAGTAACTATCGAAAAACAAGTAATAGCAACTGATTTACTTTTACTGCAACAATAACACCGCTGCATGTTGTCTGCGTCTGTTATAAAGTGTTTCGGGAATCAGGAAGTGCGACGTTAGCATGCTAGTTGTTGATGGCATTACCGTGATCGAGCCTCTGAAAGTTGCAAAACGCACTTATAAACTCATCATGGTGAATAATTAGAATGCTATGAATGTTAAGTCAGGTATTATAACTATAAATACGTCGTAGTGTTAACTCAGTTCTACTCGACTCATTCTAATGAAGTTTCCGAAGGTTATTGAGGTATTTTGTGTAATATTCTTGATTCTTGTGATGACGGAAACCGTGTGGTACAGTTAAATATAGACGTTGTCAACAGCTCTCCTACACACCTCAGAATAGATGAACTTACGACATGGGATCAAAAATATGATTTATGCTCCCCTGATTCACCCCGACGCCCGCAATGTAAAAATATGAACCTCACACGTCAATTTCCATGAGTAATATTTGATTTTTAAAATGGTTAAGACTCAGAGCAACCAGCTATGTGAAAGCCATTTTAATTATTATTCCAGTATTTTTTTTATTTTTGTCCATTTAAAAGTGCATTATGTAACTTTTCTGGTGGAGGAGCAGCCATTTGCATCTTCACCTAGATCTTGTTACTAAGCTTGGAATGTTCCGCAGTATGGCATTACACTTATTCAACACTCTTATTCAATTCGCAGTGGTTAGATTTGCTAAAAATTCCATGAAAAACTTCCGTGAGTGGGCTCGCCTTTCCACAGATATGACCTGTGACTTGGCCTAGCGTCGCCCCTCTGCCACATCTCCATGGAGACAAGCAGGTGGCAGACCGTCCACTAGAAAAGCTGCATAGTGAAGCTTTAATATAGGTTTTGTAAAATTGTTTTGAGTTTGAATTTGGCAAAATGTATCGTCTTCTGGGATTCATTCGGTTAGTGTTAGATAGTAACGCCTAAATCGGCATAAAATCTTATATTTTTTTGCTTTTTTAAGTGTAAGTTGATGATTTTGATATTGAATTGTACTTTAGAAACACAGAGAAGCAGTAAAAAAGACAGACAAGCAGAAATATCTATCAAGTACTCTATAATTTAAAAAAAAAAAAAAAAAATTAATAAAAAATGGTATTGCACAGACTAATATCTTGGGATAAAAGTCAATGCTACTCAGTATAACCACAATATTTCCTTGTCCATCCCATGAAAACCCGTCCATAGTGCTAAATGTGTACTTTTACAATGGTTCACTTCTGGTCCTCGATAGATTGGCGTTCTCACTCTCAGCTCATTCAGCCTTGCACAATTATAGCAAATTATACATTACAAATCGAACGTATATTGTGGCTGTATCGAACCAGAGCTGACAATAAGAGTGAAAATGAGGAGAGGTAGGTCTGTCTGTCGCATGATTAACTTTCTCAGCTAGAAATGTGAGCCAAGCGAATTCGGAATAAATTTGTATTTGGTGAGGGTCTAAAGAGGAGCAGGCAATTTCCATCCGTTTCTAAAGAAGAGATAAGAATTGGAATTTGAAAATGTATTGACTCTGAGGTCTGCGTCGCTGCATGTCACTTAAAAATGGGTAAAATACGATGACGCAGTTTAAGTCTGAATATGCGAAACTATTTGGAAAACTAGCTACTACTATGTGGCTGCCACTAGCCTCACATCAACTGGAATCTGTGTGATAATTTGGATTATTAACTTTGGTCACTTTAAAGGCCCTATATTACACAAAATGAACTTATGAGCTTTAAGTCATGTTATAATGCTGTTACCTCCTCAAAAACAGACCTGGAGTTGTGTTTTATTTCATTCACACATGTTTAAGTAACTCTTTATTATTAGTTTGTAACATCTCCAAAGCTCAAAATGCTCTGTTCCACCTTGTGATGTCATGAAGTGGTAGTTTTCAAGTTAATAGCTACGTTTTTACCTTTAGTTCAGTAGAGATTAGCAATTCCCGGGCTGAAATTATCCAAATGATTCTAGTGAAGGTGTGTGGAGTTTAAAAACACAGTGGAGCACTTCCTGACATCACAAGGTGGAACAGAGTGTTTTCAGTTTGAGAGAAGAGCTCAACCTAAATATGCAGGGTTCGTGTGTTAAATGTGTGAATGAGTGGCGCTAAACACAAATTTTCTTTTTTTTTTTTGCTACTAAACTGTATCTACAATGTTGTAATACCTCTGTCTACTTTCCCTAGTCCTTATTTGGCAATTTTTTGCGCAAACCAGACATTTTTGCAGCTTTCTGATCATAAACGTCTAAACCTGAGTGTGTGGAATCGTCAGTGGCTAATGAAATTTCAAGTACTATGTGACAACACGCAGAACTGCCCTGATTACAGCCAGGTGTTTGGCTGCAGGGGCGGAGTTTGAAGTGTGGATACCTGTTAACTAGGAAGTTTTTTTTGGTAATATGGTGCAGCATAGAACAAGGAGTAAAAATAGTACAAATAGAATATGATAAAATAAAAAAGCATGCATAAAAAAGGTACTATGTAAGAGGAGTACCTGGACAACTGAGGGATTACACAGATATAAGACCACATGGGAATATTAAAGAAAGTACTACTATTTAATGTTGAAAATCACATTCTATTGTCTAAAGAAAGAGTGTTTTTATATCATTATGGTATTGGAATTATCGAGTCTATTCCTTAGTACTGAAATCCAGTTTGAGGTTTTTGTATCATGACACCACAGCAGATACTTCAGATTTGTACTGTCTGCAGCCGAATGTCATAAATACTGTGATATTGAGGTGTTTAGGTGTTTGCTTTTGACAGAACAGGACCGCTAAGATGAACTATTTCTGGAATGCAGCAGAGAATGTTTTCTTAGCTATGTTTTTATGAGTCTTTGGAGCACAGTCCTTGGATTTGTGTACCTCAAGAATCCTTTACATTAGTTACAGTACAAAAGTATGTATTTGAAGGTATGGGAGAGTACCTGCAGAAGAAGGTCAGACGCTGGTTTGATTTTCTGTTGGAATAAAACGCTCAGAGCTCGATTCTGCTGCTCCAGGTCAAAAACACGCGTGCGCAGTTTTACACATTCCTCTCGAAGATCCTACAAAGAAACAAAAAATATATCTAAATACAAAAGTGTAAAGTGTTAAGTATGAAACGCAATAAGAAAAAGTTAAAGTTTAAAGTTTAAATTACACTTTTATGAGGTATTTATTGCTAACACATAACATATTTATCACCATGTTACTTTTTATTGTTTTGAAAATTACATTACAATCATCCTGCATTCCGCATTGCGCCAGGTTTGTGAAGTTGTAGTCTATTTTTAGTTTAGTTTTGTATCATGCTTTGGTATATTTATGGAAAATTGTCGTACGGGAGCATGGATGACATAGGCTTGTGGGCTGAGCTTCGGATAGGCCTGTACTGTGGACCATAAGGAGGGTTCGAATAGGGCACAGGAGAGATCACTAAATTACTCAAACATGCATGGATCACATATGTAAGTTATAACGTGATACAGAGCTCCAGTCAAGTCAAATTTGTCTTTTTTTTTGAGGGAGGGTCTGCTACCTGTTTGCCTCCATGAAGATGTTTTTTTTTTTCATTCACTAAACTTATCTATGCTGCATTTATACAATTTCTGAAGTTTAACTGCTGTATAAAAACACAGCCTTGTAGCATCTCCATGGAGACAAAGACATGGCAGACCCTCCATCAGAAAAAGTTACATCTAGTGCCTTAAAGTACTTCGCTGCTACCTACTACTGATTTTGCTACCCAGACTGCATACAAACACTTGCTACCAATATTACTTACTACAACTATTACTCCAGCTATTATGACTATTTCTGCATTTGTATATAGCCATGTACTACCATCACTACTACAACTACTACTTGTAATAGCTCAATTTTTACTGGCTATGACAAATTTCACTACCACTACTAATATTTCCACAAGTTCTATTACTACTTTTACACCTATCACCAGCTTAATTTACAACTAGCTACTACTATTACTACTACTACTACTACTACTACTACTACTACTACTACTACTGCTGCTATTTTCCCCATTACTGTTATACATTCAGAATCACTAAATCCATTGCTAACATTACTTCTTATAATCAGCTTATCTAACCTTTACACCAGCGTCAAATGCAATAACATGAAATGGGTGCGATGTCTTATAACGCCGGGAACCCGAGATCGGTTTCCATGGTAACGGCAGACATACCTTCTGAGTGAGCAGCGCCTGGACGACTTGATTGGCCACCTGCGAACACCAGATAAAACATGTCAGCTTGGTAAAGGAAGTTTAATATGGAACACGTCGAGTATATAAACAACAGAGTGTCAAACGCTTCGTGCTACTGCAAGAACAGGCCGGAGTCGTCTTGGCCCAGTAAAGATTCGTTGCATAAGCTGCTCTTGAGGTCCGCTAATGAAGTGTGTGTTAGCATGCTAGTTGTTGTTAGGGTTACTGTCAAGGCTAAACTCTGCTCTGGTCTCTGAAAGTTGTGAAAGTGCTTATAAACTCATCACAGTGAGTAATTAGGACGTTCTGAATGTATAATGTAAGTTTGGACCACTGCAAACCGTTTTAAATGAACTGGTTTGGTTTTCCAGTGAAAGATAGTGAAAAAAATCAGGTACAGCAGCTATTTCTAACTAGTTTGTTGCTAGAATGCATTTAAGGACAAGGGACCAATCACAGCACAGTGACAGAATTTAAAAAAATATTCAAAATGGAGGGTTTTGTTAGTACATATCTGTTTTTCGAAGGGTTTAACCACATCCGACAGCCAGCCCGTTTTTCCATGCTAGACTCGGGAATTATCTAGCAACTGTGTCTACTTTGAGCCAAGAAAACGTTTACTGGTTGGTTAACTCTGCATTTGGAGAGGGTTGGATTCGCGGCCCGTAGTTTCAAATTGAGCTGGAGGGCAGGTGAACATTATGGCAGAACAAAAACTGTAGCCACCAATCAAAAAGTTAGTCAAACACCAAGGCAGGTCTGATTACAGTAATGTCTGTTTTTTATGTAAAGTTTGAGGACCCAGCTGTACAAAACCAAAAATATATGGATTTTCAGATTTGATATTTCGTTCAAAAATAGTAGAGAGCTATAGGATTACACTGGCACCTGTACTCCATTATGAAAATTATTATTAAATTCTGCAGTGTTGCCAAAGCGAATTTTAGATTTATTTATTTTTTTATTAAGTTGATAAGTATTTTATTAAAGACTTATGTGGAAAACAGCAATGCGGCAAAAGTTTGGAATGAGTTAGCTGGAGTTTTGAGAATGGTTTAATCTGCCTTTTCACTTATGAAGATGCTGTTTCCTAGTACTTCTCTTTATAAATAGCATTTTCTTCGATGAATTTTTTTTATCAGCTTTACCCGTAATTTCCAACATTATCCGTTTAGATTATGAGTCAAATGGTTGTTCGTGCCACCTTTAAAACGCCCATGTTACACTATTTTCTGATCTATGTTGTAATGTTTCCTCATTAAAACAGACCTGGAGTTGTGTTTTGTTTCATTCACACACATTTAACACACAAATTCTTTCTTTGAAACAGAAAAAACTTCACTTGAATCACTTGGATGATTTCAGTCCTGGAATTGCCAATCTCGACTGAACTAAAAGATAAACGATAGCGGTTAGCTTGAAAACTACCCCTTCATGACATCACAAGGTGGAACAGAGCATTTTGAGGTTTGGAGTGTAGACAGACTAATAGTAAAGGGTTACTTACATGTGTGCGGAACGAAACACAACTCCAGGTATGTTTTTGATGAGGTAATAACAGTATGACACAGCTCAGAAAATAGCGTAATATAGGCCATTTAAACTTTATTACATGCACTTGACTTTGCCATTATTTCTACCGTTACAGTTAACACACCTCTCTCGCCCGTAGCAGTGTAAGCGTTCTGCCCCCCTTTGTGTTCAGTGGCTTTTGAACACTCCGCTTCCCTGACCACAGCCCTGCACTCGGGACCGCTCACATTACAAACCATTGATCTCTCATTATTACAGTGTGAAGCCACTCAGTGCAGACACTCACAGACCATTACGGGGCCAGCGCAGATGGACAGAATGTGGTCAAATGAGCCCTGATAAAGCTCACAGCGTGGAAACTGCCCTCAAGTAAAACACTGGCTAACTGCAAAAGTGTAGATGGCTAATGTATGTGTTATGGAGAATGAGCTGGACAGGTATGGGGAGTAAAATGGCGGTGAGCGGTGGGGAGGGGGCTGTGGTAGGATTTTGAGTTTAAATCTGCTTTTGAGTTGTGTGAGCCCTCACTGTTTTAGATTTTTTAAATTTAAATTATAAAAAAATATTAAAGAAAAAATGAGAAACAAAAGTGCGTGCTGACATTTATTATTATTATTTTTTTAATTTTTTTTATGCAATTTTTTTTTTTTTTTTTTGCATATCAACTAACTTTTTACTGGTGGGTAAAAGTCTCATATTTAGTGTAGATTTGTTTTTTCACCCAATAAAGCTATTATACAGCAGTGGTGGAATGTGGAAGTAAAAGTAGTAAAGTACAGTACTTAAGTCAAGATTTTAGGTATCTGTACTTTATTAAGTCAATTTTAAAGTACTTAAGTTTTACTTTTACTTCGCTATATTTGAGAGCAGTATCTCTACTTTCTACTTCATTACATTTTTTCAACATATTTTTGAAAATTTTTAGTATTGTATGAGACCTGCTGAAAAGTCTGAGGGGTTTATTTTTAGCACGTTGGTAGTTTGAGCAAACACAAATATACAAATAAAAAATGCTAGGAAAAAAAAATCAAGTGTATCAAAACTACATTTGAAGATTTATTACATCTCAAACTCTGCGCAAATACTTTGACTTTTTACTCTTTAAGTACATTTTTACATTTTACAGGTACTTTAATAGTTTTACTTTACTAGTATTTTTCATGTGATACTTTTACTTGAGTATTGTTTTTGCTTCGAGTATATGTACTTTTACTTAAGAAACAAAATTTCGTACTTCTTGCACCACTGTTGTCAAGTCCCCAAATGCTAACAAAGACAACCCTTTGGCTAGTTTTTTGGAGAACTTTCTCAGTTGACTTTCTACAGAGTCGACTGCGGCGGCCATCTTGCTATGGTCAAAACAGGTCACACTCGATAAGTCCCCCTATATCTCTTGCTTTATGTCCGCATTTTCTGCTTGTGCCTGCTAGCCAGATTTCCTTTTAGCTATGTTTTTGCTTTGCTAGCTGCCCTCCCTGGTGGTGTCATTCCGCCATACGCCTCTGCCTGGTTTATTCCTCTCCTGGGGCTCTCAAAACGGCTCTCAGCTAGCTCCTGCAAACAACTAGGGGGCAACGGAGTGTGCTTGTTATGTAAATTATAGCATTAGCATCACCAGTTCACGCTAGGTTAACGGCTTGTTTTATGGTGAAATTAATATTCTTTGTGAGGGTACAGGAAGGGGCGCAAATCCGTCAATTAAAAACCTATTAAAAGTATATCATATCACCTATATAAGACTTAAGGGAGAAAAGGGTAAGAGTTATTTTAGCTAGCCAAGATTTGGAATTAATTGCTATTACACGCAATTAAGCTAGCTCTTCTTTTACAGGGGAGAAATATTGACCACTTGTGGGATGTCCCTTTACGGTTATGGCTTGTTTTGCCCACATTAAGTTAAGCCGGGAGAATTAGATAGGCCTGAAGGAAGCTGTTTTGGTTTAGAGCTAATAATGCTTTAGCGATTTGGAAGCTGAACTAAGTATACTTAAAATGTAGCCTGAGGGGAACACGCTACAACTGTGGAAAAGCCGTTCACTTTCATTCACATTCATTCTCACAAAACCAGCAGTCATCTGGAAGTGCTCAGTGGTTGCTGGTTCAATTGCAGCTCTGACCAGTGCTTCTGCTGTTGTGTCCATGGGCAAGACACTTTGACAGTGATGGAAGAAGTGCTCAATTCTGTTACTTAAGTGAAAGTACAGATACCAGAGCACAAAAGTAGTCAAATAAAAGTATCACATGAAAAAAATCTACTGAAGTTAAAGTATTAAAAATGTACTTTTAAGTGTATAAAAGTATTTTGTGCAGATTTTGAGATTTAATAAAGCTTCAGATGTATTGGTTTTGATAAAAGTTTGTGCTGAATTTTGAGTGTTTCAAGAAGTAGTAGTAGTAGAAGTGCTGTATGTTTGCAAGTTTTCTCCTGGACAAAACCCACAATGTCGCTGAAACGTTCTGCACCAACAAAGGCACCGACGAACTTTGAGAGAGTTTAAACAAAAATGTGAGAAAATGTTAATGCCTGTGTGAGAAAAGTGTATAAAGTGTGTGGTGAGGGGTTTTACAGCCTTAAAAGATATATAATAAGTGTAAAAAAAAATGCTGATTACTTTGCAGATTTCGCCTATTGCGGGTTATTTTTAGAACGTAACCCCCACGATAAACGAAGGACCACTGTAGTAGTAACCAACAAGTATCATTACGTAACATTATCGGTGGAGGTTACTACCAGCTGCTTATCTCGATATAGAGCACATAGCATTACCTGGAATGTTCCGCAATATGACATAAATCAAACTTATCTAACTTGTATTCATTCCATTACAGGTATATATATCGCTAAAGCCATTTTGTTGAACGTTCTAAGCAGTAAAATCTCCATGGAGACAAGCAGATGGCGAACTCTCTTTAAAGTGTTGATAATTAACCCTCAAATTTGGAGCCGTGGGTCGAGGAGTCATAAGGGTAAAGTAAGTACATCTTCAACATCTCTTACCTCATCCAGACATCTTTCATATTGCTCCCTCTGGTTCTCGTTCTCAATGGCCAGCGCCGAATTCTGCTCCTGCAAAACCACCAAAACATCAAGATCAACTCGGTTCTGCGCGTCGAAACATCTTCTAAACACTTGCTAGAGTCCGACGTTACAATCAGGGGTGCTCGGCAAAAGGTCAGATGTCAACATGGGTGATAAAAAATTTAAAAGGTTAAGGAGAACGCGAGGTTGAACTTTGAGGCTAGTCTAATAAGAATATCCAGCCTGGACTTGCCGAGCGATGCCCTATTGATCTCGCCGAGTTTCCAATTTGTCAGATGCAAGCGGCGTATTAGGAGCTGTCAGCGTCGGCGAACTTCGACCTTTAGGAGATGCAAACATGGCCGACGCGATGGCAACGGTGATCGCGGAGCAAGGTTTTTAATTGCGGGTTAGATGCGAAAGAGTTGCGTTGCGTTTTATGTATCGTGGAAATCTTATTCATCAATTCACGCGTTACACCTCTCAACTAGAAGACCTTTTATCTATGTTTCTCTTTACGCCTTAAGGAAGAATGGAAAGTTTGTAGGTGCTGAAAAGTTAATATTCTCAAGGCCAGAGAAGGTTATAACAAGATTGAGCCTATTTGAGCTTGAATACACTGTTGATAGGATAATATAAAATGAATAAAAAGTGTGATGAAGTCCAAGTCGTGGAAAATACTAGTTTTTTTTGGTCAATCGGCTTAAAGGCCCATATTACGCCGATCTATGTTATAATGTTTCTTCATCAAAAACGTACCTAGAGTTGTGTTTTGTTTCGTTCACACACATTTAACACACAAATTCTTTCTTTGAAACAGAAAACACCTTCACTAGAATCACTCGGATGATTTCAGTCCTGGAATTGCCAATCTCGACTAAACTAAAAGGTAAATGGTAGCGGTTAGCTTGAAAACTACCCCTTCATGACATCACGAGGTGGAACGGAGCATTTTGAGGTTTGGAGATGTTATAACTAATAATAAAGTGTTACTCAAACATGTGTGAATGAAACAAAACACAACTCTGGGTATATTTTTGAGGAGGTAACGACATTATAACATGACTTAAAGTTCACAAGAGTCAGTTTTTCGTAATATAGAGCTTTTAAACATAAACTTCGTGCAAATATACATTTTTTTACTTATTATTGTAGAAAATGCTAGATTATATAATTGATTTACAACCTCGTAATAACAGTGCGAGACAATTTTCTAATTTTGTTTGTTTGTTAGCTTCAAGGCAAGTCCTTTCCTTTGTCATAAATGAATTATCAAAACATTTTAATATAGTGTTCTTTTATGTGATTGGTTTAAATTTGTCATTTGAAAGTTTTTAATACTTTACGAATAAACACCAACACAGTATTCATGGTATTACAAAAACGGCAGAAAGTTACCAAAATACTTAAAGGTACTGTATGTAACTTCCTGAAGGTGGCACGTCACCTGCATGATTCCATGGAAATAGAAAGTTAAAACCATACTCCGGAACATTCTCCATGGAGACAGATACGTGCATATTGTGGAGGATCATAGCCAAAGGAACAATATTTCCATGGAAACAAGCTTGAGGCCCCTTTTCAAGCCAATTAAGAGTCAGGTTTGCGGAGATGCAAGCTCGCTCACAGTAAGACACATGTTGTTCTAAGTTTTTCAGTGCAATAAACACACAAAATTAACAGACATGATTTTATTTTAGTCGATTTTTTGGCTGAAAAGTTACAAACCAGTAGCTTTAACCAAAAATTTATCAACGTATATCAATAACCTCAACTCGTGCTGACAAAAAAAAAAAAAAAAGAAAGAAATAACAGTTGAAATCCTTCCTTCCATTTTGAACTTAAATATATTTTTCCAATACCCAAAGTTTGTCGGTTCAACTCCGTCTGGCGTGGATAACTTCCCGTGCTGTGGAGAGTGTGGCTGCGTGCTTACTTAGCGTCACAGGAGTTTATGGCCACTCGGAGCAGTGATGTATGGCCTGTGTTTACTGCTGCTGCTCCAGCCGACGGAGCATCCATCACCACCACCAATGAAATCAAAGCACTGATAAGTCCAGATAAAGCCATTTAAATGTAATGTTTAGTAATGCGCCTCATTGGTTGTATTGTGAAGCTGTCTAAAGATAAAAGAAAGAACTGAAAATAAAGTACGATTTAGTGAGCTACAAAGTTTCTTCTTGGAATTAAATATGCAGGTTTAGATTTTAAAGGGCCAGTATTGCGCTGTTTGCTGATCTGTGTTATGATGTTGTTTCCTCATCAAAAACATAACTGGAGGTGTGTTTTATTCACACATGTTTAACACACAAACCCTGCATGTTTAGGCTGAATTTTTCTGACAAACTGAAAACACTCTGTTCCACCTTGTGATGTCATGTAGTAATACAGGAAGTGCTCCACTGTGTTTTTAAACCCCATACACTTTCACTAGCATCAATTGGATAATTTCAGTCCTCGAGTTGCAAATCTCTACTGAACAAAAGGAAAAAAGTAGCCGTTAACTTGAAAACTACCACAATATGACATCACAAGGTGCAACAGAGCATTTTGAGCTTTGCAGATGTAGACAGGCTAATAATGCAGGAGTACTTAAACATGTGTGAATGAAACAAAACACGACTCCAGGTATGTTTTTGAGGAGGTAACAACATTACAGCATGACTTAAAGCTCACAAGAGTAAATTTTGTGTAATGTAGGACCTTTAAAGAGGGGGTATTACACTTCTATGAAGTATTAATTGCAAACACATTACATATTTAGATCACCTTCTGTTGTAAGGAGTGTTAAAACAGGGCCCAAGAGAGATCGCTGGATTATTCAAACACACATGGATGACATATAAATCTCTTCAGGCATGTTTGTGATGAGGGAACAACAACATGGTAGAAAGCTTCAAAACGTCGATTTTGCATAATACCCCCTCTTTAAGTTCAATTTGTGGTTGATTGATAGGTTGAGAAATTTGTCTAAAATGTAAAGTATACAAGATTTTCAAACAGATGTCATGTTGGAACTTTTAGTATATTAAATATATATATTTAAAAATGTATAAATAATTATAAGGACTGAATGCAAGATTTTTTTTATAAGCTGTCATACTGACTCCAGCTATAAAGGGGCAATGTCATTGTTACAGACTCCATCTTTACCACTATGAGAAGAGAAATTACCTTGTTACTGGTATTTCCTTGTCTTTTTATTTCATTTAATGTTACGTTGTTTACTGATTACTATTGCTCTACTACACATTGCCCGGCTTTAACTTTATACCTTAAAGAATTTCTGTCTATTTTCCTACATTTTCACCTTGGCTTGGGAGCTGTTTTTTTTCCAGAGTAAAGCGCTAAACAACTTTGCCCTGGAGCAGAGCCTACGGGGGTCAAACAGGGGGACTTAAACTATGGAGAATATGCCATGTTTTTAGACATGAGAGAGATTAAAATATATGTATTTTCATGTTCATTTTGTGCTAAACCTAATACAAAATGCTGAGGGGTTGTATAAACCAAGCACTGCAGTAAAATTGGATGTTGCTTTAGTGGAAAACTTAAGTCCTGTGTTTGTCATTGCACCATCAGGTTTAATAATGTATTTAAGAATTATTCACAAGAAAATATATTGTCAAGATTTATGATTTCAAGACTCACTCTACCAATGATGTTTAGGTCGACAACAGGATTTGAGCCGACAATATTTGGATCAGTGGACAAACGATCTACTAACTGAGATACTGTCGCCCACTGTAGTACTGCCTCCAACCAGAAGGGGTCAGTGACATTACTATTGGCTGTCTTCTTATTGGGCTTATTGGAGAGACTCTGATCCTTTTGTTTTTAGTAGTATTTGAAAACCTTGAGTAACTTCCACAGACACAGGAAGAACATGGAAACTCCATCAAAGCCCCGCAAAATCAACGTTCTGTGCGGGAATCGAACCCAGGATCTTCTCGATATGAGGTGAGCAAACCAACCACAGCACCAACTCGCTAACCATACACGAACACATCCAAAAAATACCACGTTTTCACCCGATTTCTGAAACCAATCTAACTTCTTCAACTCTAAAACTTTTGTCCAGTTGAAAGAATTGATTTTTTCTTTTGCCATTTTTCTTTTGCTGCCAATTTCTGAAACTACCTCCAAGCTCTTCAGCCTCTCCAGCAGCAGTTTGGTTTTGTCCTCCCCCTGGCTCGTTTCGACATCGTCACCCGCGGACAGCACCAGCTCTCGGACCGTTTCGCTCCTCGACACGCTTCCTTCCTCCTCCTCTTCTTCTTCTTTGCCGCCATGTTGCTTTTGCACCTCCTCCGACAGCTTATCCTGCGAACACAAAACACGACAAGCTTTGAGACATGACAGATGGTGATAAAAGTGTTGACACAAACGTTCCGCAAATTTCCTATCTGGCATATGGGACC
This sequence comes from Periophthalmus modestus, assembly GCA_019594935.1. Lineage (NCBI taxonomy): Eukaryota > Metazoa > Chordata > Actinopteri > Gobiiformes > Gobiidae > Periophthalmus > Periophthalmus modestus. Next base: position 12,136,842 of record JAIEZT010000198.1, on the reverse strand, counting down.
CCTAATCCCGAATCGTGTTCCAGAAATGACCTTGAGGGCCCCATCCCGTCTGCCTTTGACAAACTCCCTCCTCTGATGCACTGCCGGGGTGAGTGTTGTTGTTTTTTAGATTCCGAGCATGTGCGATAATTAAGTGGCGGTAATAATTAGATCTTAATTAGGCCCTGTCTGATGAGCGATGATCTGCAAACAGAATACAATGAACTGTCTGTCACTACAAAGTCATGAGGATGTGTTCAGGAGACAGATGGGATGGATTGGAATGCGGGATAATATTCATTTAACTGTCCAAGATTGACTACATTACGATTTTAAACCAGTCTCGGTCATATTCTGAACATTTTGGAGTTTTTTTTGAAAAGAGAGTGTTTTGCTGCTATTCATACACTACCGATCAAAAGTTTGGACACACTTTTTTCATCTTATTTGCATTGTAGATTCTGACTGAAGACATCAACGCTATCAATGAAGGCGTACGAAATGTAACAAATAAAACATAAACTCTAAAAAATGCAAAATAGTCTTCACCCTTTGCTTTGAAGTGATCCAAAACCTTGTGCATTTTTGGCATTTCGGACCCTGACAAGGCACAGCTGTGGAGTGAAAACCATTTCAGGAGACGTCATCAAGAAGCTCACTGAGAGAAGATCAAGGGTTTGAAGCTTTATCGACAAAGCAAGGGGTGGCTACTTTGAGGACTTTAATATAAGATATGAACTATTTCATTTTTTAAATTACTACATAATCCCATATGTCTTGCTTCATATATTTGATGTCTTCAGTACGGACGTCTGCGTAATCCCTCAGTCGTCCAGGTCTGATCCATAGTAAAAGCCAAAAGAAAAATCTGTTTTATACACACTGCCTTCGGAGCTTTGTAGGCAGTGTCCACCAGTAATCTGACCAGAACTGACAAAGCGGCTTGGATGAGGAGCCAAACGTCTTCACTCCTACAGCTTTTTGTCCAGTTGACAGATTTTACATTTGGATTTTACTTCAGTATGAATGTAGATGTAGAAAGTAGTAAACTAAGGAAAAACAGCCAAAAGGTTTGACTGGTGGTTTATGTTGTGATCTTTTGACCCAAAACAGTAACAAAGAGCTATTTGAGGTTGGTGTTCACGTTTGTCATGGTTAGATCCCGGTTTGAGTGCAGTTTTGTCCTCACGTATACTTTATTTGGTCCTGTTCTTCTCCTGGTCTAGTCCAGGTTTAGTTCAGAACTTCCCAGTCCCAGTTTATTATTATTTTTTTACATTACAAAACTTTATTTCTAGATAAATAAATAAATGCTAGCAGATGGCACATGTCTTGCTGATTAGTCAGTGCAAAAAACACTAACAAAGCATTAGTCTTTTATATGGAGCTTTTCAGATGCTCAAAGTCCAGTTTTTCATTCAGTGTGAAAAAAAGTGTCTTGCCTATGGACACAACAACAATTTTTGCCACTGTTCTTCCCAGCGGTCTCACATCCAAGCACTAACCAGGCACGGCCCCGCTTAGCTTCTGGTAACAAGGAGGACAAGGAGGTTCGGTCGCGATATTCAAACAAAAGCAAAACAACTCCAGGTATGTTTTTGAAACGGAAAGACAAAGACAAAAAATAAAATGACAATTTGTTTGACACTAAACCAATAACCACTTTTTTTTTGTCATGTGTAGCCTTGCATAGTCAATATTAGAGTTATTACACTTCTCCCTGGCGCGCTCTCCTCGTGAACCTTGCAGCTGTTCAGTTCTGTGTATTCAGCAGACAAACTCAATAACTCCAAAGGGCAACGCAAGGGACAAGGTTTCCTCCCCTTTTCTCTCCCACTCTCTGAGGAGATTATTACGAAAGACCTTACAGACGTCCAGCCTCTCTCCGAGCAAACACCCACGACTAACTACGACGCAATTGACAAGATTGAAAACCTAATAAATGCCACTGGAAAGGGCCGTTATTTCAAATTCATTCTGCAAATTTTAAAATGTGACTTCAAGCATTTATCACTTGGTTTAAAAGATGTCTAAGGCGATTACGTGTCAATGCAGAAACTGGAATGACGAATGTAACGCATGTGGATGGTCGTAATCTAGCGTTAGCGTGTAAAAGCGACCGTTAGCTAGCCGTGGGCAAAGTCACAGAAGTAGAAAGGGTTTTTATGGTCCCTCTAGACGTTATAATGGAGACTTAATGGACAGTGGTGAGCTGTGGTGAGGAGAGATGGGGAATGTGAATGAAACAAGAAATTGAAGATATCAAAGGGAGAGATGGTTTTTGCATCTTTCAACTTTTTTATGTTAGAATTAGATTTAAGTTTTTTGTAATCCTTCTGTTTGAAAAGATATTTAAAATTGTTATGCTGAAGTGAAGAGAATTGACAGATTTTTAAGTTAAATTTACAGTTTTTGAATATTTTGAAGGAAGCTTTAGTAATAATACACAGTTAGCAGTAGTTAGAGTAGTATTTTTTTTTATTTTACATCACCTCACTATAGAAGTAGAGGTAGTTTTAATAATAATAACAGCCAAATGCTCAAAGTCGCATTACAATTTCGTGCATTATTCATTGACTCAAAACTCGCTGGTGGTAAACGAGGCTACCGATCCGCGCCATCGGCCTCTCCGACCACCACCAACACTCACGCACATTCACACTAGACAATGTGGGTGAGGTGTCTTGCCAAAAGACACTGGCGCCCCACTGTGGCACCTGATATTCCCAGCGCTCTTCCATCCAAGCACTACCCAAGCTTCTGGGATCTGACAAAATCAGGCTAGATTTTTTTTTTTTTACTAGATTTTCAAAAATTTGCATGTGTTATACGATGAAATTTGTTGTCAAAGTTGGAGATTGTAAATTTTTCCACAAGATACATTTTTACTGTGCTTATTATTATTATTAAATTTCAGTTAACACGGACAGAAAAACTTTGAAAAAGGTTTACCATTACCTATTTTAATATAATTTGGTCATGTTCAGCAGGCCGGATTAATAAGTCCAAAGGGCCCCAAAGTTTGCTCATGTCTATTCTAGGCACTCAAAGCGCTTTACATCAAGGAACCACTCATCCATTCCCACACACATTTATACTCCAGCGTACGCAGACACTCGGGGCAAGATAGATTAAGTGTCTTCCCCAAGGACACAACAACAGTATTCATCCGCCAATCTGTAGGTCAGTGGATCTGACCTCTCTACAATGATGTTTTTTTTTTATGCCGAGAGTGGAAATCGAATGACCAACCTTCAGATCAGTGGACAAACGCTCTACCAACTGAGCCACTGTCACCCATTACTATTATTTTTGTAAAGCGACGTAGTCCCAATCACATTTTTTTTTACAGCAAACCCTGAAAAACCCACTTAACATAAAACAATCCAATTCACTTTTTACACCTGACTTGAACTAAAACCTCTCTCCACCCCTTCACTCGGACCATTCAGCTGTTTATCTATTCACCACTCGCTCCCTCTCGAATCCCTCACGGAGGCCACACTTCAGAAGCGATTGCGTAAGTCTTTCCAAAACAGCCATAAACATGAATGACGCCTCCAGAATCGTGCATCAAAGTTTCAAATGATTGTTGCGTCTCGGAGAAATTGAATGATGTTTTGATGGAGATGGGACGGACCGGGGCAATATCTTGGTGCGGTAAACACTGGAATAGAAAAGTGCGACCCCAGTGATGACCTCGAGCACTTTTGAAAGATTACAGATTTTTTTTTTTTTAAAATTCATTTATTTTCGCTTCTTGGATCAAAACCAAACAATCTTTTCAGTGATTTCACCTCGTATCGCGTAGGACTTTGGGTGGTTCATTATAAACTACCAGTCAAAAGTTTGAACCCAATTTCACTTTGATTTTTCAACAAAACAAAAAATGTAAATAGTCACCCTTTGCTTTGAACCCTGGTTTGCACTTTTGGCATTTCTTGACCTTGAAATGAAAACTATTTCATGAGAATTCATCATGAACATCACCGGGAAAAGGTCAAGAGTTTGCAGCGCTGTCGACAAAGCAAAGGGCGGCTACTTTGAGCATTTGAATGTAACATATAAAAGATTACGTAGTTGAGTAAATTTACTAGACAATTCAATATATCATACATCATATATTTGATGTCTTCTGTGTGTATATAAAATGTAGAAAGTAGTAAACATAAAGAAAAAAACTACTTTGAATGAGAGGGTGTGTCCAAACTTTTCACTTGTGGTGTATTTAGTGTTTGAAATGGTAGATTTGAGCAATGAAAACTGTCTTAAAAAAATCTTTCTCTCATTACTGGTTGGTGTTACTGGCATTTAGCAAATAGAAATAATTTTGGTAATCCTAACTGACCTAAAACAGGAAAAGTTTAGTCTGATTTCATGTCAGAAATTTAGAAAAAAAAGCATATGTGTCTTTTTATATAGTGTATGGAAACAGATTCTTAATTGGAAAAAAGAATAATATTGTAATTGTTTTGGAAATATCAAAAATTTGCAAATCTAACATATCGCCTATAACTATAGCTCTCAAACTTTCCACACCAGGTGCCACCAAAGTAAAGATTTGGGTGTCTGAGTACCGCAAAACATAACCCAGGACTATTCCAGGTCTAATCCGGGGCTAAACCAGGTCTAAAAGTTTCCACTGTAGTTCTAAACAAGAAAGTCAGAAAAAAAGTGGATAACGTGAACTTTAAATAAGGCAAACCCACAAACTGAAGAGCTGTCCATGTAACACCTGAAGAAACTTGCGTACCACCAGACGAACACATACCACAGTTTGAGAAACACTGGTCTATAATAATGAAGATTGTAGCTGATTAAAAATAGAAAAAAAAACCCAAAAGAACCTGAATAGCCTTAAAATGATCTTGAGCTGTATCAGAACAAGTACTAGACACATAGACTAGTATATATTGAGTATCGAGTCTATTCCTTAGTATATTGTGCGAACACTATTTTTACAGATGACATAATATCAGCCATATATAGCACAAAGTCAGCTAACCTCATTCAGCTAACACATAACGCTCACTCAGTTACACAGAGATGCTAACTAAACCACCACCGTTTCACATTACTATTGCCGTCGGGCTGAAGAGGTGAAGGCAGGTAAGACACGTTTCGAAACAGAGCTGCTGAATCCGAGAACGTTGGAAGTGAGCCCGTCTCCGTGGCAACGCTCAGAACTAATCAACAGTTTGAGTATCTGAAGTTCACGCGGCTCTGAGCGATGGATCATGTTTGGATAGCGCACTCACATGGTTTGCTCTCAAATAGACTGAATAGTGCGTATATGTCATTTTAATTGCAAGGCTTCAAAGGGAAAACTTCAACCTTTTGGTGTCTATTTTAGTATAATTTACGAGAAAAAGTATATAACTCAAAAATAAGAAGTACATTTCAACTGACAAATGTGTGTAGCTTTTGGAGTGCTCTATGTAAAATCTACTTTTTTGCTGTTGTTTTACTAGTGTTGTCTACCGTTACTAGCCATTTGAGTACAAACTAGGTAAATTTGCAGCTTTTTGTGCAAAAAGAGTCCAAAACTGAGTGTGTGCCACGTCTACTGCGATTCCAAGTACTACGTGACATCACACAGGACTGTCCTGAGTACAAGCAAATGTTTCTGATTACAAACACCTGGCTGCAGGGGCGGAGTTTGCAGTGTGGATACTTGTTAGACTAATCACACTGTTCCACATATGTCCAGACCCCGCAGCTCTATTTCAAACGTGGTTGTGGGCGGAGTTTGCGTCTTTAACCCCACTTTAACCCATAAGCTACATTCGGGCATACTAGCGCTGATTTTGTATTGCGAAGTTGTCAATACACAAATCTAAGAGACACACGTCACGTAAAAAAATTGGGACTAAACCCAGAACTAAACCTGGACTTGCACAGGACCAAAACCAAAACCTAACCGGGACCATGGAGGTGTTGGTACCTTGTAGGCTTTCATGAGGTCCACAGTGTCCACGGCAGTCTGCTCCAGGCCCTGGTTCTGCAGCAGCGACCGCACCGTCTCTTCCATCCTGAAAAACAATTAAAAACAATCTCTAAGTCAATCAGATTAGCACAGAACAGCCAATCCCGTTTGGTCGCTGTTTACAGAACAATTATTGACGCTTAATCGGGTCATTTTATGCATCAAACAATATTGTGAATTAGTACACATTATGCTTTTGGCAGATTACAGCTTCAAATGTACCTCTCGGCAATTTAGATCTCCACTTAGAACCAGGAAGTACGAGTACATAAGTCCGGTCCTCAGATCTTTGTGAGTCAGAGAATAAATTTAAAAGCAGCTCTGTGTGAACAAGTCTCTCCAGGGACCAGCACCAAAGTACATCTCCCACATGTTAGAGCCACATGAACCATGTCACACTCTGAGGACTTCAGCGACCGGCCTCCTGCTGGTCCCAGAGTCAGGACTAAACATGAGGAATCAGTGTTTCAGTTTTCTGCAGCTAAAACCTGGAACTTCCTGAAGATGTGAGACAGGCCTCTACTTTGACAATGTTTAAATCCAGGCTCAAAACAGATCTGTTTAGCTGTGTTTATGACTGAAAAGCTTTTATTCTGCAAAAACTTAATTTATGATGATTATTTATGTTTTGATTTGTTGGTTTGTGATTTAAATGTGTTTCTTATTGTGTAAACACTTTGAATTACTGTGTGTACGAATTGTGCTATTGTATGGAAATCTAGCACCAAGTGTAATTTGGACTCATTTTAATTTCAACCTGGAGGCAACTGATCATTTCTAAATATTTTGATGAATGCAACACATCAGAAAGTTTGGACAGAGCCAACGAAAGACTGGATGTTTGTGACACTCTGTAAATCTATCATTTGTTTTCTTAGTTTGATTATCCAGCCTTTCAAATCATGTCATTGGAAAAAATAGTTTAAAATAAATGAACCCATGGGTGTCAGAATAATGAGAAATTAGTACTGTTGCCATTATAATTTAAACACAAACTATTTTAAACGAACTGCCTTTATCTGTATTAAAGTGACACTGTGGATCAGCTAGACGATTCAATGCAAATACAAAGTTAAAACCACACTTTGGAACATTCCCCATGGAGACAGACATGTTTTATGTTATACTGTGGAAGATTATAGTCAGAGGAATAACATTTCCATGGAAACAAGCAGAATGTGACCCTCCAGGCTAAATAAGAGTCGGGTTTGTGGAGATGCGAGCCTGGATACAGTAAGGAAGCATGATTTTGTATGTTTTTCATAATGTATTTTAGTCTGTTTTTGGCCAAAAGGTTACATACTAAGACTTTAAGCAGAAAACATTCTATTGGCCAATAATATTTAGAGTTTTTTTTAGAGTTTATGCTTCTTAAGTTTGCAGTGAATGTATCAGTTTGGATGTGAAAAGCTTGCAATTCCAACAACATATCATAAAAATGCTAAAACACTGCTAAAGTAAGATAGACCTTTGCTGCCGAACTGCTGGACGTGATCCAGTTTTTTCCCATTCAAATGTGTTTAACCAGACTAAAACTAGGCTAAATTACATCTCAAATGTGCCAACGCCGTGTTTTCTGGGTTATTGTACGCAAATGGAGCCGCATATGTATTTGTTTAAGGCTTAAATTAAGAGCAATCAGCCCAACGAAACAGCAGCCGAGATACCGTGACCTTCAAGGCTCCCTTAGTAATCTTCCATTTCACACCGCTATGCTAGCAGCTGCATGCTAAACAGATCAGCGCATATGCCCATTACTGAAGAATGAGTTGTTTTGTCCTTCATACTACGGGGTTAACGGTGGTTGCAGAAAATATAAACAAAATACAAAAATGGGGTGATCTTGAAAAAAGGACAAAAGTTGGACTGATGATAAGAAGGGATAAGAAGGGATCGGGGAATGATAGTGGAATCGCTTTGACAGCGTCGGCAGCTGAATTTATGTCAGAATCTGTGGAGCGAAGAAGTGTCACAGAAGAAAAAAGGGAGGAAGCTGAGAAGTGATTTTAACATTTCAAAAGTCCAACGATAGACAGTTAAAGTCCCCCGGAAAGTCGTTTTACACGGTTTGATTCAAATCTGCTCGTGTAGCATTTTTGAATAAGTTAGTATGCATCTGAATGGACTCGACTCCAAGGGTAAATCACTTGGATTTAGCTAACAAAGACTTTTAATTGAACAAAAACAACTGCTGAAAGGTAAAAATATCCGAACTCTGAGGTTTCATCTGCATCTAGCCCCTCTGGAGGAGCAGCGGGTCTACTCCGAGTTCCTCCTGTGTGAATGAGCTGAATCATATTTTGTACGCAAGTTAAGCACACAATATGCAGCTAGCTCTGTATTGTAAATGTGGTCCAGGACATGAGCGCAGTGCTAGCCTCCATGTGTCCCAACGTGAGCCGCAAAGTCTGAGGAGCAACACCAGACACGAGACATGGAGATCCAGTGTCTCCTCCCTCGTTTAACACCACCGGCCCATGATACAGAGCACAGGGGAGACTACAGCCACGTCAAACCAGGTCAAGGGTTACAGCGGTTAGCATACCAAGTACTTAGCTCTTTACAACTTTGCCATCATCAACATTTCTTCATAAAAACAGTTTCGATTTTGTATTTGGAGTCTTGTTAATCATGCACAGTGTAACTTTTTTGGCGATGGGCTTGCTACCCATTTGTCGCCATGGAGGTTTTTGTCTGGAATGTTCCACAGTATGGCATTAAATGTAACTATCTTTATGGAGACAAGCAAGTAACACATGCCAATCACAAGCATCGACTGTGTAAAGAAGTGGACTAAGGGAGTGTGACGTCACCCATAGTGTTTTAGCTTCAGTCAAATGAAGCTCATCGACGCTAGCAGTTATAGCAGCTAATTTGGAGCCGGGTTCCATACAAGGAATTCTGACCTCGAGTATCATAGCAACCAAAGAGCCAATCAGGAGAGAAGCTGCTGAAGGCAATGCCCCTTCCCGTCTGCACCGCTGGTTTAGCAACACTTTTAGTTTAAACTAAATTTTTGTTTAGTTTAGCGAGCACTTAGCAATGTTGTCAATCAAACCTGTTGCTAACGCTAGCGGGAGCTACCTCGGGGAAAGAAGGTAGCTGATTTGTCTCTTATTAATGTTCATATGAAACGGAACGGCTAGAAGGTTAGCTATGTCCATTTACATAAATTGCCTATGGTTATAAGTCAGGTCTGTGGAGAGAGGTGACCCTCTCTCCACAGACCTGACTGCTCCTGCGTCTTTTTTCAAGGATAAAAACCGATGTAATTAACTATATGACAGCTGGAAATGTTTAGTGCATTCTAGGTAAGGCGATGACCTTTCCATGGAGATAAGCAAGCGGTCGACTCTTGGACAGAAAAGTTACATAGTGTATCTTTAACCAGAAAATACAAACTTTATATGTATATTCACGACAAATAAAACACTTCCAAATGTATGACTAAAATCTTAAAAATGGTCAAAATTGTTACATTTATACTTCAAATATCTTCATAAATAAAATAAATTGTCTGTTGTCTGCTCCGTGGGTGTTGATTGACAGCTTGTTCTCTCAGAAAGCCGCTACCCCGCTGAGTTCTGGAGCGTTTCTGTGCCATCACTTAATTAGCAAACCGCGTTAATGATAACTCATCAAAGTTGATTTAACCCATTTAACACTTGCTTTCACTTCTGAATATAAATCAATGACCCTGGCCTCTGGGGAACGGCAAGAACTGTTAAGGAAATTAAAAGCAAAATATTTGGAAGAACAACAGTTTGGAGTCCAATAATTTTACACTTTGGGGAATTTGAGCATCTAATCTGACTGAGTGAACCAAAATTTGTATATTTGAATAGCTTAATTGAAATGCTAGTATCGTGACAACACTAGAATCAGCTTCAAACTTGATTGCGATACTAAGAAATGGACTCGATACGCAATACCAACTTTGATACCACAATGAAAATTTTAAAAAACATTCTTTCTTAAGACAATAGAATGTGATTTTCAACATTAAATGGTAGTACTTTCTTTTATATTCCCATGTGTCCTTATATCTGTGTAATCCCTCAGTCGTGCAGGTAGGTCCATAGTGGTCCATGGGCGTGTACTAGTCTTTGTGTCTTATACTTGTTCTGATACAGCTAAAGATCATTCTAAATCTATTGTCTGGTATTTTTAGTATCGATACCTGCTCAAATAACTATCTAATTTCAATACTAGTTTTAGTATTGATTAATATCTGATTTTCAATTCTTTTTGCAACCCTAGTTCATTCTCTATCATTTTTTTACAAGACTTTGAGATGGACGATTCTTCTGTTCATCTTTTTTCAACCTACTTCCAAACTTTTTATAACCTGGAACAAAACTGAATGCCTTATGCTAGCTAGTACTACAACCTCCATTCAAACTCAATCGAAGTTATCCTTTATGTTCCCATGCAAGCTGCCAGATGGGACTTTGAAACTTTTTACCTGGCCTGAATACAAATGCCTCAACTACACAACAAAAATGTTTTCCAAATTTCAGTATGGTAGGTTTTTTTTCTTTTTACTCCCATGTGCATTGCGACCTCCCTGACCCCTGCATTACAAACCAGATTCACCATTTCATGGTGTGGCCTGTCTGCTTCCTAGTTGGTTGAAGCAGGACACCTGAAAGGCCTTCTTTGTCTCGTGGGATTGGGACTTTTGAAGCGATTCCATCACTACCTCTTCCATTTCAAAGTCCACATGTGTGGAGCATTGATGGATAGACTTTTGGGGGGCTTTTGATGGCCGGGGTGGGATGGACAGCTTTGAAGTCATAGCTGTGGTGCAGAGGGAGAGATTACTTAATGCAAAAGAGAAAAAGAAGAAAGGTCCATTTGAGAAAATGTATTCAGGAGGCCGAACATGATTGAGGGTACTATTCACACTAGTGGAAGTGGATTGAGGTCTCGCTGTAAGATTGTGGAAAGATTCAAGTAGAAAGGTCAGGAAAACACTTAACTTGTTTAAACAATCTATACTTTTTAAATCATAGTCACCAGTACGAGCAATAAATGCAATATTTTCTTTCAAAAATAATGTCAGTCTCATACCATCAGCCCCTGTGCTTTACTATTACCAAAGACATTTTGACATTATAAGCCACATTCAACCTAGCTTGAATTTTTATTTCAGTAATGTCAACACTATTGCACTATTTGTATTATTTCACTTAAAGGCCCTGTACCTGATTTTTCCCGTGTATTTGAGCAAAATGTGTCTTCTCTCGGTACGGATGTATTGTATAAGCAGTTCTCAAGGTCAAAATCCTCTGTCCTCTGTGCTGTCTGCATCTCATTAGACAGAATTTTATTGTCCAATAATTAGGAAATGAGGTTTAGTCGGCTAGTTGTTGTTAGCTTTATGTCAAAACTCCACTCTGGTGTCTGAAAGTTGTAAAATACGCTTATAAACTCATCATGGTGAATAGTTAGGATGGTCTGAATGCATAAGGCAAGAGAGGAATAACTTTGGACCATTGCAAACCGTTTAAAATGAACAAGTTCTGTGTTCCACATTTTTTAGACAGTAAAAATACATTATTATTCAATCTAGTATGAATTTGAACACTAAAAAAGTTAAAGTATATGGTAAATGGTCACTGGACAAACACAAGCTACTCTCGTCCCATAATGTATAAATAACAAAGTAGTAAAAGTAAATGTATTCAAAAATTGTAGGCTTGTACAATCTCCTGCCTCAATGAAACTGGCCATAACCCAACAAGTCAAATTCTTAACCAATTTAGCTTTCTGAGTGGCTAACATCTGCTAAATATCGCCACCAAGCCATTTCTGATTATACATGCTAATTTCAGGCAGCACAAGCAAAAGGCCCTAACCTTCACTTCTACGGTAAATGCAAAATCAACTTGAGGCTTTCACACATCCCGTAAAAATAATAAACATGTGCAAAGTTCTTGATTCTTGACAGGATCAGAGCAACACGAGTGGCCTAAATCGTTTGATGAGGTTAAAGGCAAATTCTGACTTTGTTGACCCCGCGCCGCCTGTGCTGAATTTGAAATGCAGGGCAGGAAGCACAATTAAGGCGCCAATCAATGCAGAGCCTGAGGTCTGCCAGTCCGGCCCGAGGCACCTGTGTACATGCAAAACGCAGCAAAAACCTGCTCACAATAAAAGTTCATGAAAAGACCTATTCATACCGGTGGTCCAAAGAATGCCAACTGGATGGACGTGTATTATTGTTGATGTGACGAGTTGGCTCTTTTGAACGGTTCTTTAACGTGAACGGTTGGATCTGCATCTCGTTTTTTAAGAGCCGAATCTTTTCTTTCTGATTCTTCTGCATTTTTATACTGATTGAGACTGAACCGATACAAAAATCAGCACAGAAGCAGAGCAAATGACACGAACGAGACATTTGTCTACCAAAAACATATCTGACATCATTAACAGTTACTTTTAAAATGATTATTGTAGTTTTATTTCGATTGTGCATAATTAGAAATGGTAAACCTCTCCCACTCTCAGTTTGAACCAGTTTAAACACATTTACGCCTTGTTCGTTTCTCTTTGTGCTTAGTTGGTTGTTAAAATGACTTCTCACATTGCTTTCTGTCATATTAACAAACAGTAAAAGAGCCAGTCTTTTGAAAGGCTCTTTCACAGGAATGGATCCAAAAGATTCAGATCCCATAAAAGAGCCGAAAGTCCCATCTCTAGTTACTACCATTGTTTAGGACCTTTAGTTGTTTACTCGAATAATCGGTCGATGGAGTATTGCATTCACTGACTTATCATTTTGCAGATTATAAAGTTTTATCTGGGACAACAGCAGGAAAGAAAAGTAGTGAGTGAGTGAGTTAGCTGAGGATTTGGTACTTTCCGGTATTTACTTTATTCTACTGATTAAGATTTAAATAATGCAAGATAATCCCAGAAAATCATTTTTAAAATGACTGTTTCAAATATATCGCAGAATGTACCAATAATTAGCCCTAAAATGGACTTATTCACCCTCCAGAGCTCAGATCTTATCGTATTACAGCAAAAATACCCTGAATTGAATGAAATATTGAATGAAAAGTCGATATAGTAATTATCATGGCTCTCCTAGTACTTTTTCAGTAGTAGTTTTTGCATGAACTCCAGATGTAGTCTTGTTAGTGCAGTTTGGGTCAGATACAGAAAGGACTAGTCGTTAGTTGACCAAGATTTTTTTTTGTTGACTGCAGCCATATTGTTGCCTGTACTAAAACAGTTTACATTGTACCACAAGCATTACTTACTACAGTCCAACCAATACTACACAAAAACTTAAGTCTGTTAATTGTAATGTTTTTAAAGACAAAACTTCAGCCAATTTGTAAAACATCAATAGTACCAGTGCTGCTGCTACTACAAATACTTCCATTGCTACTATCATAACTTGTGAAACTGCTATCACAACTACTTTTAGTACTGCTACTGCTACTATATTTGCAAGTAGTATCGGTGATTGATAAGTTTCCTTTTTGACGCTCTGAGCCCCCCTTCCTTTGCTCTCCACGCTAAGCCACCCCCCCTTCAGAGCGCTATCACAACACAATCAACTTGCATTTCCGCTAATGAAACTACTGCACATCGTATCAGGTTTGTGAAGTTGTAGTGTGTTTTTTTGATGAGGGAATGAGATTATAACATGATAGAAAGCTTCAAAAAGTAAATCTTAAACATCAAGGCAAGGTGGGTTAAGTGTCTTGCCCAAGGACACAATGACAGCATTCATCTTTGGGAGCTGGAATCGCACCGCCAACCTGTGGGTCGCTGGATCTGACCGCTCAACCATTGATATTTTACTTCAAGATCAGTGGACAAACACTCAACTGAGCTACGGTTGCCCAGAAATAAATTATTACACATTTTTCACTTAAGAATTTCAAATATTAAAGTTTTGTGTCCTAAACAAAATGCTGCCAAAATGCACAGTAGCGTGATATAACTTTCATTGACTGTCAAAAATGTCCTCTATCAAAAGTAACATGTCCTTTTCTTTTCGCAAATCCAATTGTCAAAAGTCACTTCAAACACTGCGGAAACTCTATTATTCAAAACTATTCAAAGCATAACCCCTATGGTACCGGGCACAACCTTCAGTGACAAACTCCTTCACAGCACTTCCGATGATCAAAGCTAGCCCCACCTCCCTTCACTACCTCTGACAACTCACCCCATCTTGACTTTATCCTTCTTGCTTCCATTTTTCCGCAAAAACGCCCAAACCACGGTGCATACATCCTTCAGCTCCATGCGCAACCGTGGCATCCGAACAACCCACTAACCCAGACACTAGCAAAGCAGCGGCGCAGCTAGTATGTGGGTCTCTGGGTTAAAATAGGCCATCCAGTCATCGTATAAGCCTGAGCGATTTTTTTTTTTCCCCCTAGCTAGCGCGATTGACGCACGGCATGGGTAGCGACCCGAGTTAGCGAGTTGTGTCATAACATGCTAGCAATCTCGGTGGTGGCCAAGGGTTGCGTCATATGTCCCAAGTTAAGCCGTATCCCGAGAGAAGAGGCGAGAGAGAGTGTCCCGCTGAGAGGTAGTAGGCTGGGGTGGATACCGTCTGGATGACAAGACTTTGGGAATTTGGTGCAGCTAGATGAAGCTTTGCGAGTGATTTAAGAAGATTTAGGATAGAACCAACACTTTCTGTGGAAGAGTGTAACATGTGGGGGATGAGATGTACCAGGATTGTGAAAGGCTAAAGTAACACATTCGAGTTGAGTATAATTACTTTCAAACACAATGGTAACTAGGTGCTTCAGGGACGTCAGTATTCATCTGCACCGCCAACCTGTGGATCAGGGGATCTGACCATGTTGATGTTTATGTTGAGAGCTGGATTTGAACCTCCAACCTTCGGATCAGAGGATGGACGCTCTACTAACTGGGCGACTGCCGCTCAATGTCGTTTTTAATGGTTTTTTTTTAAATTGTCGGCTTATCCACGAAATTAAACGGCCCATATTACACTATTTTCTGATCTGTTATAATGTTATTTCCTCATCACAAACCTCCAGACCTGGAGTTGTGTTTTGTTTCATTAACACGTTTAACTCTGCATATTTAAGCTGAGTTCTTCTCTCAAAAGAAAACACTCTGTTCCACCTTGTAATGTCATCAAAAGTGCTCCACTGTGTTTTCAAACTGCATACATCTTCACTAGAATCATTTGAATGATTTCAGCCCTAGAATTGCCCATCTCTACTGACTAAACGTAAAAGGTAGCTTAAAAAATACCACTTTATGACATCACAAGGTGGAACAGAACATTTTGAGCTTTGCAGACTAATAATAAAGAGGTACTCAAACGTGTGAATGAAACAAAACACAACTCCATGTATGTTTTTGATGAGGTAAAAAGGTTCTAACATGGCTTAGAGCTCACAGAACTCAACTGTGTGTAATATAGGACATTTATCAGTGAAAAACAATGTCTCAATATAGTTTTGATTTGAGCCAGAGCTGATATAGAACAAACACAACCCAGATCTAAAACCATCTTTATCTACTGTATCTGTACTTTTCTTCCAATGATCAGTTGAATCTCTGCGGATCCACAGCTATAGCCAGGCTCCCCACTGTGGTTGGATTTTTCTACAGCCAATGTTTCTCTGACAGGACCCCATGCCAAATTTAATCCAGTTACACAAGAAATGAAGACATGATCAAGACAAGGGTTGTTTTTGCCTTTAAATGCTACTAAACCACACTTTCGGTTGAGGGGAAATCTCATTCACTTCAATGGAAAATTTGAGAAAGGTTTTTTGAGAAAAGTGGTTAATTGTGTAAAATGTCCAGTCTTCATGTGCACAAAAAGTCAGCACTGCCCCCTTTCTCTGGGAGGCTTTAAAACGGCTCTGGAGTCTGTGTAGAACGTATTTGCTATCAAGATGGACAGCTCCATGCAAAATAATACAACCCAAATGATGATAGCGACACCCACAGAAACTCTCGGAATAAGGTGAATATTTCTTTCTAAATCAATCCCTGTCAACGCTATAGAGACAGTTTCTCAGTGCGTTTTATCACATACTGCCCTCATGTGGCTGGAGTTGGTATCATTGAAATTTGACCTTACCACAATAATCTCATTAAATTTCATGAATCAGATAATGTTCTTCCACCTTCAAAGAATTCAAAGCGCTTTACATCAAGGAACCACTCACCCACTCACACACATATGCATAGACCAGGGTACGCAGCGGTAAGTGTCTTGCCAAAGGACATAATGTCAGCATTCATTTGTGGGAGCTGGAATCGCACCCACGCACGCCAACCTCGGTCAGTGGAAATACATCATACTTTTATCATCATAGTAGCGTCGCTTTTGGAAACTACAGCTTCACAAGAAATGGATCTTGTCACCACTTCCTCCTTTTTTTGTCCAAACACATTGGCCAAAAAAAATCTCACAAGATCATTTTTCTCTTGCATGCACAATCTTGTCTCGTGAGATCTTGTGGCACAAGATCTTGTCCCATCCCTGCTTCTTTCCGATGACACGCTTTCACTTTATGCTAGCCCTCCAGCACTTTATAATCATCTTTGACTAGCTAACGATGCTAATCTTAAAAAAAAAAAACACAATTGCCTTGTTGTTTGGTTTATTCTTTTCTATGAAGTCCTATCGCGTGACAACTCCGACCTTTTCTGACCTCTGCGCACTTTGGGATTGAAAAAAAAAAAGCAATTTCCATTCTTCTATTTGGCCTTCCTTGTTGTATGCACACCCGCCAACCGATTGCCTGGATTAACCCAATACTAAGCTAATACTAATCCCCTTAAGCCAAAAATAAAAACTCCATGGACCATTTTCTGCAAGTAGAAAAAAATGACGCCGTAAAGACTTTTTTGGAAACTAGCGGCTAACTGTGCGCGGCAGTAAAAGTCATGCGAATCAGTCATGCATGCTACGTAGAGCTAGCATTACAAAGGGTCTCGACCTCACGAACTTTGACCTCAACAACAAGGCACACATGCGGCGGAGCGGAGGGAGACCAGGGGGTTAGCGGTTAGCGAATCCTGGAAGACATAATTCATTGTGGTGTTAGCGAACTTAAGCTAAGACAGTTGAACTAGTATTTGTAAGGATATTACTAATTGAAGTGGCTTAACTGTTGAGAAAACCACATAAAACCTTTAGTTTAAAAACAGTAGAGCACTTCCTGTATTACCACATGACATCACAAGGTGGAACAGTGTTTTCCGCAGAGTTTGTGTGAATGAAAACGAAACGCAACTCCAGGTATGTTTTTGAAGAGAAAACAACAGTATAACAGATCAGAAAAGAGCGTAATATGGGTCCTTTAAGTTGCACGCAAAAAATTTCAAACATTTATCTCAAATTCTAAAATCTTTTTCAAAAATATCTAGGAATCTTCAAATCTACCCAACTCTGAGCCAAACCACTATATAAAAACTCTATAAAAAGTGTAGATTACCAGACATATGGCGGGAAACAGATTTACGGTCCCTGCAGTCTCATTGCATTTGGAAGGATTTAAATTCACGAAATTCACCTCTGGCTAAAGGAAACAGTTACAAGGAAGTGGCTGCTCCTCGAAAGTAGACAAAGTTTTTGATTTTCCCAGAGGGCTTGTTGAGGTAGGACATGTGCGGCCCATGTGTGAGGCTAAAGAAGACATGCTAGTTGGAACCCCATGATGACATCGGGGGTCCTTACGTGGGACCAAGATGGATTTGACATGTTAACTCATTTGTAAAAGATGGCCAGCCCTGAACTGAACTATATTGATGGGAGTTTAATGCGTTAGTTGGAAAAGGAACATTTTTTTTCATGTCAAGCTGTCTGTGTACAGTAATGGGAGCTATTCACATCCAAGAGCTATGGGATTGTGTTAAAGTTAAAGGGCCCATACTACCATGTTTTCTGATCTATGTTATAATGGAGTTTCCTCATTAAAAACACACCTGGAGTTGTGTTTTGTATCATTCACACCTTAAACATATAAACCCTGCATAATTAGGCTAAGTTCTTGTGTCAAACTGATAATACTCTGTCGTTCCACCTTTTTTGATAACGCTACATTTAACTCTACTGTTGGGGAAAAACAAGTAGTAGCAAGCGACTAAATGTAAAAACAATTATCGCAAGCTGGCATTGTTGGCACGATCTCTTTTTATAGAGCTTTTAACCATGTTATAGTTGTTTCTTCTTCTCATTTATCCTCTCGAAGTTGTGTTTAGCGGAATTTGTGCATGTTTGACTAATCTGTATTCTCCTGTATTCACGACATCATTGCTCCGACCAACACGCCCACTGCTCTGTACTTACTTCGCTCTTCAATTTTACTTTCCCAATCGGTGATACATGTCGGATTCTGCAGCGTTACGTCGTCACTTTGGTACCAATGGAAAAAAAATAAATCAACTACTTGCTAACGTGATCTGCAGCTATCAATCGACGTGCCCAATCAGCTCCCATTGGGCACTGCAGTTTCCCAACGCGAAAGTCAACAGCTGTGTTTTTCTTTTAAGTCATTTTAGATCAATTTTGTGATTTAAAATGTCCAAATTATAACATAATGATCCACAGGTGTATCACTAGTAGTAGTAAACATTTAAGCTAGCACGATTTTACAGACTATACACTGCACGACACAACAATTTCTTGACCTTTCCTTCAATAAATCCACACTTATCCACACATTACTATGAAATTACAAATCTCTGCCCCAAAAATCTCCATTTCACCATCCAATTTTTGCTCAATATTCCTTTCTACTAGGTCTAGTTGCTCTGGTCTGGTATCATATCGCATGAAACGAAATTGGCTGTTACAAATGACTGCGTTACAGAATTCAGGGGTCATCCTCGGCAGCTGCTCCACAAAAGCCTCTCCTCCCTGGGCAAGAGGCATGAGGTCAGCCCCATGCCGCCTCGCTCCAGGCTACATCGACCGGACAGTGGCTCTACACAGAGAGAGAGAGAGAGATAGAGGTGGCCTACTTCTGCACAAACTCGCAATCTGACCTCTTTTGGCATTCCCATAAACATAACGAGTGTGTTTAATCCCAACCGGAAGTTACATGAACTAGGGATTGTCTGACATAGTTGCTAATCTGGTGTAGTGTAAGTAAGGCTTAGAAATGTTAGCAGTTCAAAGCTGGTAAATTACTGGGAGTGATCGTATTAAAATGACCCAAATTAAGAAGTAGGTGGGTTGCAGGCTAGAGCTAGAGCTTGAGTTAGCCTGGCGGAACAATATCGATACCAGAATGTGATTTTTGACATTAAATGGTAGTACTTTCTTTTATATTCCCATGTGGCCTTAAATCTGTGTAATCCCTCAGTGTCTAGGTAGGTTCCATAGTGGTTCATGGGCGTGTACTAGTCTACGGATCAAACCTGGACGACTGAGGGATGACGCAGTGCCTACATGTTCCACAGTATGGCATTTAAACAATTACAGATGTTTTTATGGAAGAAAAATACAACGAGCGGGATTATCTCTCCAAAAAACTGACCTGTATGGATGGTGATCCTGTTTCCATCAAGGTGAATAAGTTTAATGCCATATTGTGCGACATTCTAAGCAAAGCAGTATCTATCTTGGAAAAAAAAAATAGTCTATGTGTCTTATAATTGTTCTGATGCAGCTCAAGATCATTCTAAAGATGTTCAGGAAAGGTTCATTTCTGTCTCTGTCCTGTCAATGTGACTTTTTTAGTATCGATACCTGCGCTAGTTTTGATACTAGCTTCAGCATCTGATTTTTGATACTTTTGACAACCCAATTAGCCACAATTAAAGCGTGTATTAACAACAGTAGTAGCGGTACAATGATTTTAAGTGTAATTTGGAGCCTATGTCTGTGTAATCCTTCTTCGTCCAGGTCTGATCCATAGTAAAAGTCAAAGTCAAATCTGTCAACTGGACAAAAAGTTGTAGGAGTGAAGACGTTTCGCCGTTTTGCTGCTCAGAAGCGGCTTGGATGAGCAGTGAAACGTCTTCTACAATGTTTTATTCAGTTGACAGATATACCTTTGGCTTTTACTAATTTGGAGCATAATTAGCAAGTAACACAATATGTAGAGATATATAAATAACGATTAATATTTAATTTAATTTATATCTAGACAAGCTTGGTCATACTTATTTACAGTTAGCAAACAACATGGCGCAAGTACGCATTCAAAACACCGGTTACGGTTTCAAAGCTGTTAAATTAGAAGCTGCAATAGAATAAAACAACCCAAATTAAGGCTAATCAGACGTAATTAAAGCCAATTTCACAAAACCAACAAGAAATCCTTCTAAAGATGAGGTGTTCTTGAAATAGTCCAGACACCCATTATCTCTCCAACAGCACTGGCCTAGTGTTGGTGACTTCAAAAGGCTCCCCCCGCCCTTCACCAAACTTAATGACCCCATATGTGTCGTCCCCAACAGAGGGTTGATTCATCTGGGCCAAATCCGGCAGCCCGCACATCGCGTATGGAGGGGGCAGTGGAAGCGTCATGGGGGGGCGGGTGTTGGCTCGCAAAAAATGAAGATACAACCCAAAAAAAAAAGAAAAATTTGGAATATCTGAAGATGATGTCATTCCTTTTTTGTATAAAGTTGAAAATGCATGAAAAAAATGACTACGATAATTTTTTTTTGAAGGCGCTATACCGGATTTGTACCGTCTTAAAAGCATTTTTACTGTCTTAAAAGTTATTCCTGATGAATTATGCATTCAGAGCTGTCCAAAGTTATTGACCTCATGTACTTTTCATGAGCAGAGTAACTGTCACGGTAAAGCTAACCACTAGTATGCAAACAGAGCGCTTCCTGCTTCTCCGACTGTAAAACGCTTTAATAATGAGACGCAGGCAGAACACAGTGGACCTATTTTGACCGAAGAGATGCCTGTACGATATATCTGTACTGGGGGGAGACGCATTTTGGTCAAATACATGGGGAAAAAAAAGTAAAATTTGGTAAATATCTTGAATAACAATCACGTTCTCAAACTCTGATCTAATTTGAATTTTGGCATTTTGTTGTGAAACCTGGTGCGGGCTTTGTTGGGGCGGTGGGGTTTGGATGGTTTGGCCGATTAGGGGAGAGGGGGCATTGATCTGCGAACAGGCACCAGTCGCTCAGGCCTCCAGAGAGCCAGCTGTGCAGAGGGCTGGTAATGAGAGCAAAGGCAGGCACGGAGCCCCAGTCTGCGGACCGTGTAGGGGGGACGAGGGGGGTGAGAGGGGGGCGTGACGCTTCCAACTTCTGTGTCCTAAAAGTAAACTGTCTCAGAATACAAAAGCAATCATACAGTTTGGGAGAGATTTTTTTGCATTTTCAATTTGTGTAGAGTTTTTTTTTTTTTTTGTATTGTATTTTAGTCCACGTGCTCTCAGTGAGTTCCCCTGTATTATAATGAAGAAGAAGATGAAGAAGTAGAGGATGAAGATTAAGATGGAGATTAAGATGGAGAAGAAGAAGATGATGATAATGAAAAAGGAAGAAGATAAAGAAGTAGAGGAAGAAGATGAAGAAGAAGAATATGATGATGATGAAGTATAGGAAGAAGAAGATAAAGAAGTAGAGGAAAAAGTAGAAGAAGAAGAAGAAGAAGATGAAGATGATGATGATGATGGTAAGGTATAGGAAGAAGAAGATAAAGAAGAAGAGGATGAAGAAGAAGAAGAAGAATACGATGATGATGATGATAAAGTATAGGAAGAAGAAGATTAAGAAGTGGAGGAAAAAGTACAAGAAGAAGAGGAAGAAGAAGATAAAGAAGAAGAGGATGAAGATGAAGAAGAAGAATATGATGATGATGATGATAAAGAAGATAGGAAGAAGAAGATAAAGAAGAAAAAGAGGAAGAAGAAGAAGAGGAAGGAGAAGACGAAGAGGAGGAGGAAGAAGAAGAGGAAGAAGAAGATGATGATGATGGTAAGGTATAGGAAGAAGAAGATAAAGAAGAAGAGGATGAAGATGAAGAAGAAGAATATGGTGATGATGATGATGATGATGAAAAGTATAGGAAGAAAAGATAAAGAAGTAGAAAAAGAGGAAGAAGAAGAAGAGAAGAAGAAGAAGAAGAGAGAGGGAGGAGGGAAGAAGAAGAAGAAGAAGAAGAGCCTTGTGAGGGTCAAGAAACAGGTCAAAGCAAAAAGTGACTATTTTTAAAAATCTAGAACAAGTTTTTAGTCCGTTTTACTTTTTTTTTGTTCAGTACGTTCCATACGTGTCCATCTATGTCCATTTTGATGCTTTCACTGAGAATATATCATGTAAATAATCATGCAAACAAACGAGGCACATAAATGAAAAAGTGTGTCCAAACTTAAACTTACTCAGCAGTGCATCGTGGGAAAGTATTCGGCTGGGGTGCTGTACTTAACTCAGCTTGGGTAAATGCAAGCAAGGGAGGGCATCTGACATAATAAATAAATCCTTTTTCAAATACTTATATTGGTCATGGCATGCTCAGCTGATGTACTGCAAGAGCAAAAAGTAAATTGAAACGTACTGCAATATTTTTCCCACATACATAATTCCCACTTTTAAAATCGTGTTATTTGCTATTGTAAGTACACCGTTATACAAACTTATGTTCCCCTCCCAGCACACTTTTTCCCCATCAGAAAAACTCCACATTTCAGT
The DNA here is from genome assembly GCA_019594935.1 of Periophthalmus modestus. Lineage (NCBI taxonomy): Eukaryota > Metazoa > Chordata > Actinopteri > Gobiiformes > Gobiidae > Periophthalmus > Periophthalmus modestus. The sequence continues at coordinate 12,114,230 of JAIEZT010000198.1, read as the reverse complement.
CCCATCGCCTCCGGCCTGTTTACGCCATCAGCAGCACTTCAAACTGCGGGGACGGTGCATTCAAAGACCCCAGCGCAGGGCCGTAAATCCGAACACACCACTCATCATGGTCTGCTGCTGTTGTTAGCTTTAGCCGTAAGTCTCCCACTTCCTGACAGGGTAGAGGGCCGTGATTCAAAGTGGAGTGGCCCTCTCGTAAACGCCGCAGACTGCCGGGCGAGCGCACATGTGTTTCTGGTGACAACGCTCCAGCCGCTGCGACACGTCCGGTTCAAATGAGTTAAACAGACCGTAATATAGACTTTAATGGTGGGACAAGGATAAGCCGCAAAACATCAAAACGAATTAAACGACAAGATGGTTTGGGAACTGGCAACCAATTATATGGGAAGACAAACAGAGGTTAAAGTCATTTTTTAGATACGTTTTTTCGTTTTCATTCTGGTTGTTACAGAAAACTGTGTGCGGGCTTGCATCTCCACAAACCTGACTCTTATTTGGCCAACACTTACTTGTTTCCATAAAAATGTTGATCCTTTGGCTATAATCTTCCAGAGTATGGCATAAGACGTATCTATCTCTATATATCTTTTTTTCATTTTCGTTTTGCCTTGTTACAAAAGCATGTTCTTACTGTGTGCAGGCTTGCCTCTCCACAAACCTGACTCTTATTTGGCCAACACTTACTTGTTTCCATAAAAATGTTGATCCTTTGCCTATAATCTTCCACTGTATAGCATAGAAATCATCAATCTACATGGAGAAAGTTACATACTATACAACATACTCTGACTTTGATTATTCAAGACGAGTCCTATTTGTGTTGCCTGAGCGTTTGACCCGACTTTTATGCCAGATGCCCTACCTATCACAGCAAGCCGGACAGATGTATTCAGATGAGATATGAGATTTGAACCAGCTACCTTCTGGTCAGAGGGTGAACATCTTCTAAAACCTGTTTGTTGGTGTAGTTGGTGTAGTTTAAAGTCTATTTGTATAACCAATTTCAAACTTTTTTAATCAAACAGCTTAATAATGACATAAGAAAGAACTGCAACCAAAACACAGTCAGCCAAGCACAAAACAGGAAGCCCTTTCAATATTGAGATAGTACAAATTTAAATATTTAACCACACATGCTAATTTTACCTGTAAATTAAATCTTACAATTCAATCAATTAATCAATCAAACTTTATTTCTATAGCACCTTCCACGACCAAAGCTGACCAAAGTGCTGTACAACATTAAAAACAAGATAAAAAACAATAAAAAAAAACTGGTTGGTATGGTTCGACTCATTGACAGATCTGCTTCACCTTCACGAGCTCCTTCTACACAACAACTCGAGTTATGCTAGTGCACGTGCTAGCGACCTCCAACAAGAGGCTTTTCGCTTTCTGTTCGGCCTTAATCTGCGCTGCCTTGGTCTTTAAGAGGATAAGCAATCAATGGAGACCAATGACAATGAATCTATGTAAAAGCAAGCAAATTTGGTCTGCTAATTACCTGTGAACTTGGCCCTGATCTCCCAAACATTCTTAATTCTGGGCCAATTGCGGTTGCCTCCGTTGTCCACCCAGAAGTCCTCTTGTCTGGGTTTTACTTCGATTGTCCATTGAGTGAATTGATTTTCATTTCTGGCGTAATTTGGCTAAGGGCGGTGTTTTCATCTAGTACCCGGCATGTCCTACCAGGTCCTGCCCCAGCTCTAGTATGCTTTACACATATTGGCTTGGAAGGTAAGGTGGTGGGACGTTCAGGGTGGGCTGAGCTAAAAGGCTAATCCACGGCAGGGTATAATGACCGTAGGCCCGGCTGTGGTTGTTGTTGGGGGTGGGTGGATGGGAGGGGGGATTGGGAGAGGAGGGGTCGGGGGCTTGTGGCCTAAGAGACGCAGCAGACGTCTGGGGATAAAGTGGTGAGGCAGTGGTGGAATGCGTGCTTCCAGAGACCTTACACTGTTCTGCAAATAGTCACAATAACACCTGTTTTACACATATATGGACGCTCACTTACAAGAGTTTTAAATAAGTTCTGGTATAATATTTTCATTTCCTGTCAACCATTTTCTTGTGCATGATTTTTTCCATGTGTTTGAGCAAAATGTGTCTTATCCCAGTACAGATACATCGTGTAAGCAGATCTTCAGGTCAAAAAAAGTCCGCTACGTGCTGCCTGCATCTCATTATTCATCGTTTTATTGTCCGATAATCAGGATGTACATTAGCATGCTAGTTGCTGTTAGCTTAACTGTCAAACTAGCTGTCAAAAGTGCTGTCAAAAGTGATAGTCATAATGCTTAAGGTAAGTGAGGAATAACCTTGGACCTCTGCAAAGCGTTTAAAATGTAGTTCTGTTTGATTTGAGAAAGTATAAAACAGGTACTTTACTGTCTTTTGTAAAACATTTTGGCATCTAATATTTTAAGGTAATATCAAAGTAACTCCCCTTTTATACGATTAACCAACTGTATAAGAACTAACTAGAAGGTTAATGGTTCAATTCCCAATGGCTTTATGACTCATTTCTTATGTCATATAAAAGGTGGGATATACATAGTTACCCATTCAAAAAGCAATAAGAACCATGATTCTATCTGGAAAACGCGGTGCCCTACGCTTACCTATACATATCATTAATCGCCGAGATTTAATCCATAGTAAAAAAAACGTGTGTTAACTCAGAGACCAATAGCAGTGGCATTATTAGCCTGTGCTAGCGTGAAACCCGCTATATAGTAGCACATAAAACGGCTCCCTGCAGTTAGGTTGGCTCCAATGATGAATTTGTAACCTTTTCTTCAATAACATAACCTCAGCTCATTAATTCAACCTCCCACCACCAGGGAGCACCGTATTTTTTTCTCATCAAACCTAGCATGACATCTCGCTAACATATCTTGGTTTTCTCCTCCACGCTCATCACGTGGAACTACAATTAATTAGAGAATCAATGGCCGCCGGGGTCAAAGAGACTAGGGTCGGTTTAAAAGATTACACATCCACTTAACATGATTTGCGGTTGTTTTCTAGCAAAGATGCATTGATGGAGTGAGGTTTCTATTCCCCTAATGTGCAACAAATAACAAGGCTGGATCAATGGGGAGACAGGGACGCGGCCGAGCAAAACAGCATGAGGGCTAATAAATGTGATGTGTTAGCTGGCACTGTCGGGAATGCATAGTAATAATGGATGGTGAATGGGACAATTGTGTTTTATTCGTACAAGGACGCCACAATGTAATTTTTGTAATAGTGCCACAAAAAACATCAGAGCCCCAAACTACCTTGTTCTGCACTATAACCAAACATTCAGTAATGCGCAATAAAAAGTGACTGTATGTAGCCGACACTCTGTAACTGTTTTTTAAAAAAGTTACTACAATCACAACTGAACCTGTGTTGCCAGTGTGTTAACCTGCAGATAGAAACACATACACGCTTTTCTCATTCTCATTATATGGACAAGCCTCATGTGAAAGATCAGAACCTCCAGAATTCACTCACTGAGCTGCAAAGGCTGCACTAGCACTGATGAATGATTAACTGCAAGTGCTGGGGGTTTAGGTAGTGACCATTCAGATCAGAGAGAGTCCTTTTAGGTTTAAACCGACTGGATTCCAGCATTGAAACTGGCAACCCAAATGAAAGCCTCACACAAGGCTCATTCTGCTTTCTGATTGGATAATCGTCTTAAGAACCAAAACAAATTAATACAATACTTGGCCACCATGTACAACGATTTTGTGATTAAGAATAAATCAGCGTTAGAATTGCTATCAGTAAAAGCTATATTTGATTTGAACATGTGTGCAGTTTTTCATCTGTCCAACACCTTTTGTCTACAAGGAAATGTTTCTTTATCTGGAATATTTCACATTATAGCATTAAACTTGCACTTGTCATGCAATTTTTTCCATTCCATTATTGCTAAAACAATCCCATTAAAAACATGCATTCTTGCTGTGAGTGCACATGGGCTCTCCTCTCCACAGATCTCACTTGTAACCTGGCCTGTAGAGATTACCAGCTTCTCTCCAAAGGAATCCAATTCACATAGCCTATTGGAAGCTAGTATTTAAAGCTAGTATGATTTCCTTCATGTTGGGTTATTAAAAAGATGAAGAATGTGGTAACCTACTGACCGACATTTGCTTTGTTGGCTCCTAATTCGCTAATTAAATTATTACACTGTTGTTCCCATCTGGCATTTTGGGCACCGCGCCATTCTAATCTACCTAACTAATCTGCTATCGGTAAACACACACTGACGCTTAGCCGACCAAATGCCTCACAACAGGACTACAATCCCGCTGTTAGCTTGTCACTTGCTAGCAAAGATCTTCAACTTCTTCCCCGAGGACTGGTATTGAGCGGCAGGAAATTACGGCAATCCACCATGATGACAATGAAGAGACTGAGAAGGTGGCCAGGTTGGTTGGACCATGCACCTTGAGATAAATGCTTCTTAAGGACATAATGGAACCCGCCAATGAGAAGCATCAATTCTGAGGACGGCTACGGACACAAATATATCTGTCGGCAGTGAGGACGAAGAGGGACCCAATCATGGACGCACTTGATATTTCTGTCCCCACGTAATTGCACTACTTTCTCTTCGATGGCGTTTGGTGATGTTATAACACAGCTAAAGCAATTGCAGTTTGGGTTGAAAAGTTTAAAGGTATAAAAAAAAAGGGTAAAACATGTTAAGGTCAAATCGTTTGTTTTGTTCTATTAGATATATATTGATATATTGTAGAAGCAGCTCTTGAGATCAAAGTAAGTTTGCTGTGTACCGTCTGCATCTGACTATAAAATGCTTTATTGGCCTATAATCAGGAAGTGTGCGGTTATCATGCCACTCTGGGATCTGAAAGCTGTGAAAGGCACTTATAAACTCATCGTGGTGAATAATTCAGGATGCTCGGAATGTGTGAGGTACAAAAGGGATAACTTCAAACCACTGCAAAACATTTAAAATGAACTAGTTTTGTTTTTCACGCTCAAAATCAGGAACAGTGCCATTAAGGATGCGTCAACTTAAAAGGTTGATCTTAAAGAGAAAAATAATAAAGGTAACAGCTAGAAACCACTTAGGATTGGATTTTTGTCAAGCACAAGTGACTCATATTTTACAATGTTTTGATAAGATTCAAAGTTAAAAAATACAAAAATTCAAGCCGCCATATTTTACTCTGATAAATCGTTGACTTACTTGACTTTAAAATCCATAGTTAGCATCTTGAACAAATTAATTAGTTTAACATGTGTCAGATGGCTATGCACTTAACCCAATCTCTTTTGCAGACGTGAGCAGGTGCAGCCAGCCACACATTTGAAATAAAAAATAGTTCCAGACAGGTTTATATGCAAGTCGTATTGATTTATGGGCCCAGGTTCTCAAAGAAAAGTCAACCGGAGGCTGTTTATAACCTCGTGTAATGTATGGACTGCCTTACTGAGGAAAAAATGTGTAAGTCGGTATCAATTGAGTTCTTTCCAAATGCTATATATCCAAGGAATTGCTGTTATGTAACACTTTCTTGTATTGGCTCAATGGAGACGTTATTGCTTGGCTTGAAATGTTCCACAGCATGGCATTAAAACATATCTAGGTATCTAGCTAGCAGTTATGCAAAAATACCTTGAAAACATGCACCTCTAATTTGGACTAAAGGTGCCACCTGCGTCAATGCCATACTGTGGAATGTTCAAGTTAAAAGCCGTATCTACATGGAGAAAAGTTACGCACTGCACCTTTAAAAAGTAGATGTATTCGCACTCTTATTCAACAGGAATGTAACAGCTGTATATGGCTAGAACACTTGTAGGTTCATAGGCAAGCTAAAGCAAAAATGGTGAGAGGGGAGCTGGAGAGGTTGTGAAGTTCAAGTGCTGATTGGATGAAAATGACTGGCCAAAATGAATCTCTTCTACAGTAAGGAGGAGCCATTTGGTCTGCCAACATATTTCAGATATCATATAAACTTCTATGTCTTTGCAAAAAAGGCACTGGAGAAGACGCGGGACACACTGGAGGGACTACGTCTCTGGCTGGCCTGGGAACGCCTTGGAGTCCCATTGGAGGTGCTGGAAGAAGTGTCTGGGGTGTGGGAAGTCTGGGAGTCCCTGCTTAGACTGCTGCCATGATGACCCGGCCAGAAGATGTGGAAGAAAATGAATGGATGCATGGATGGTATTGTAAAAAGTAAAGTATATAGTGTAAATACTAATGCAATATAATTTAAAAGTCAGTAATGTTTGTTTCAGTACTACAATCATTATGTTAAATTATTAGAGATTGGCCAATACCGATACAGACTCCAGAGAAACTGATGATAAGCTCTGCGGATATTTTTTGAGCCGATATGTATTGCTGATTTTGGTAATTCCCCCAAATGATCTAATTGTACTGAATTCAGTACAAACTCATCCACAAAATGGCTAGAAAATGGTTAAGAGGGCAGTGTAGTCACATATTGTGCCGTGTCCTCTTTGCAGTAAAGTGTTGAAATATAGCTGTCCATATTTAAGCAGCTGGTTGGTCCAAACAAAGTCGGCCTCTGCTGGGGATTTAAGACCGTTAGCTGATACACAAACAAGTGCATATATCTCAGTCTCTCTCTAATTTAGTATTGTACTTATTTATAATCAGAATTTTGAATATTGAAACATCTTCATCAAACTTATTATGCATTTTTCCCCCTATACATTGTTGCCAAAAACGTGTATGGGACATCATTAATGGCGTAAAAAGGCCTTGTAGTATATGCCAATTATGACAATCCTTTATATCTAAAAGGACCATTTAAAACACTGTAGACAGGAGCCGTGGCAAAAAAGACATTAACAAGTGTCTAATTTCCACACAGCTGAAAGTGGTCCAATATTTATTTCTCACACTGAAGCAGCTACAGAAACACAGCCAGCTTTCACCAGGGCAGAGCACTAAAGTTGGAGGGTAGAATAACGAGGCGGCTCTTCCTTCAAATAGAAAGGTCACTATTTTATGTTTCGAGAGCAAGGTGAATATGCTGTAAACACGGTCTTCCAAAGAGTACTGAGATGTTTAGTGAATGGACTGATGTCAGACGAGCATGTTTTCAACTTTCCTTTGCTGTTTGGAATTTATTGCCAAAGAAGTAAAGTGTAAAAAAGTATGCAAGGTTTTGGAGCACCCCAGGGGTCTATTATTGGCCCGTTGACTCTTTATTCTACTTGGATTGATGCATATCTTCAAGGCTATTGCCCCAATTTTGTACCCAGCGTTTTGAGCAAAATTTGTCTTACTCCAGTACAGATATATTGTGTTTTATTTTTAGAGAAGAGAACGTGCGTGTTTAGCATGCTAGTGGTCGTTAGCGTGACAGCAAAACTCCAATCTGGCCTCTGAAAGTTGTGAAAAGTGCTAATAAACTCACTGCACTGAAAAATTAGGATTTCGGAAGGCATAAGCCAAGTGAGGAGTAACTTTGAACCACTGTTAACTGTTTAGGTGGGAGGTAACAAACAGCTCAGCCAATGCGTCACAAAAAAAAGTTCCTGCAACTACTACAATCGTGTTGACAAATGTATTTCCACCAAAGTCGATTCTAAACAGTTATTTGTCATGTACTGAGCAATATCAACAACATCTGGACTGAAGAGGATATGCATTTATTCATCACAGCAAACCAATCATGGTCATCATTGCTAATCTCTTTTGTTTTCATCTAATTTGAAGAAAAAATTTACAAATGAACCTTTTTGGAATAACATTGCTAATTCTTTATCATCTCAAGGCTTCACTCATAGAACCATCGTTACAATTGCAACCTTTTAAAATACGTAATCTAAAATGTCGTAATGTCCTGTACCTGGAGAATTGCTGCTGCAGTGACACCATGTGGGCCCGTCCCTGCTCGGACTCCTCTGTCACCTCCCGCACACGTTTTTCGCTTTCCAGTCGCAGGCGGCGCTCTTCCTCTAGCTCGTGGATCAGCTTTTCACGCTACAAAAACAGAGAGACAGAGAGAAAAATTAGAAGAGAAAGAACACACACACATAATGAACAATCTGTACCTGAGATGTTTGTCACTAGTCACATTTAAAAATACAGTAAGAAGCACATGAAATCAGTGGATTTTAAAGTGCTTTTTGTGGTGTTGTTGCTTTTTTTTGTTGTTTTTTTTAGGAGTACCCCAGGGGCCAGTATTAGGACTCATCAACTTTCCTATTCTTTCTAAAAAATATAGAATAAAGATGTTCACATTCATCCAAAAACAATGTATTTATGGATGGGCGATATGCCAAAAAATATCATAATTTTCTTAGTGTCAGATCACGATTTTGATTTTACCACAATTCTTGTAAACTCAGTATCTTTATATTGCGTTGTAATGGTAACAAAATGTAACTACTTCTTGTCCAAATGTCACTGGTTGTTTTTTATTCTGCACTCTTCTCTTTTAATGTCAATTCTATGGTGATTATTTATAATTTGATTTGTTGTATTGTGATTTTAATGTCTGTCTTATTCTGTAAATCATGAATTGAATTGCTTTGTGTGCGAATTGTGCTATACAAATAAAGTTGCCTTGCCGCTCACTCAGACCATTGCTGAGGCTGACCAGTAGGAGGAGTGAGTGGAAAGTGTTTGACCAGAGTTGCATTCAAGAGAAAATTTGTGAATGTAGATCGTTTCAGGGATGAGCTCACGATTCAATTTTTATTACCATATCACTCAGTCCTAATTGTATTATTTCCTCCATTAATTCACCTTAATATCACATTCAAGTTAATGTTAAGTCTGTTAATGCATGTCAAACTGTTGTAAACTGTTTTTTGTTCTTCCTTTTGTGTTGTAAAGTCTATTTCCAGTGAAAATGTGTATTTGGTTTTGTAATGTCATTAGTGTAACGGTAGCCTGTTGATTACAAGTCCACTGAGAGCTACAATAAAAATGAAAAATACACCAAGTAACCAGTTAACTTTGAGTTCATGAGGTTAAAACAATCACCCCAGGTCAAACTTGGGGTCAAATGTCACCTTTATAGCCCCATTTGAACCCTGAAACCGAATCCAGAAGTTAGTTTAGCCAACATGGGTCGTATTTTATTTGCTAAAGTAAATATAGAGAAGGGCATGATGACATTTAAAGAACCCAGCGGAACTGCATCCTGGAGTTTGTTGTTTCTTTGATATGTTTATAATGAACATCTTTTGCCTCTGTTGCTATGACACAAAAGTTCACGGTAAATGTCGTTGCCAAGGCCGGTCCGCACCTTGGTCTTATCTTATTTCATATTGGGGTGTTTGGAAGTTAGGGCCGTGACTCTTTGTACTTCAAAGTTTTCAAACATACTTTTTAATTAGGCTTGCATTGTATGAGCAGGTTCTGTCTGTTTTTGTTAAAGCTGCAAGATGAATCGCAATTTAAATCGTAATTTGAATGGACGCTAATTAACTAGGAAATCGCAAAGTTTGATTTGATAATTTTTCTAAATCGTTCAGCCCTAGGTTTTGTATATCCCATTTTAAATAAAGGACTTGCCGAAGCTCAACTACTCCCAATTTGTAAGTAGCGATGGTACAATAAATAATAATGTTTATTGTGATAAAAAGGGTAGACCGTGCAGAAAAAACCTACTTCTCTCTGATGATGTCTTCCAGATCACTGCTGTATTCACGTATAACAAAGTATAGTACTACAACATCTGTTTAAATGTGGAACCTAGTCATAATATTAAAATTATAATTACTCATATCCATAACATTTTAAACTGACATCAACTTTAATAATTATTGTGATATAATTGTTAATTGCAATTCATTTGGTCAAGATAATTGTGACATCTAATCTCATTTAAATTGTGTTTTGGTATAAGTTAGGCTAAGTTGCTAAAGCTTCTAAAACTGCCTTTTAAATATGACTCTTTAAAATGTAAAAAGAGAATTTAAATACAATAAATATTAGACACGCATTTCGCATTAACACGCATGCATAAAAGTGGTAGAGGGGACATGAACCTCAACAGCTGGTGTACTGGGACGTAAAACACTGCAAAACAAGCTAAAACTACAGCTGTTGTCCACTGATCTGAAGGTTGGCGGTTCAAATCCCGCTCTCGACATAAAAATCATTGGTAGAGCAGCCAGATCCACTGACCTACAGGTTGGTGGTGTGATGTGTGTAACGCCCACAAATGAATACTGCTATTGCGTCCTTAGGCAAGACACTTAACGCACCTCACCCTCAGTGTCTGTGTACTCTGGTGTGTGAATGTGGGTGTGAATGGGTGAGTGGTTCCTTGATGTACAAAGCTTTGAGTGCCCAGAAGGTAGAAAAATGCTATAAAAAAATGTGACCATTTACCATTTCCCATGTAGAGTATACGGTAGACTTAATGCTAACCCAAACCTGCTGTGTTATTAGTTATATATATGTACTATTCACCACTAACTTTACTCAGTCAGTTCTCACAAGCAGCCTCCATAGACTCCATTCTTTAAAACTTGTCCAATATCACAGCTTACTGCTCAACTGCCCAATTTTATTCCAACTTCTGTGCAAAATCTCCACATTAACCTCCTCATCCTCACGAGGACCCCTCCGAACTCCGCTCTCAGCCAACCGTTTTATCACGCTCTCCTCCAATCCCAAAACGATTCCCATTTTCCAGCCTTTATAATTGGATTCTTCCCTGTCCCTCGTAGGAAAAAAAAAAAAAGACCCATGCTTCTCGATTCCAACCCCCTGCCTCGGAGTGCTTTTGAACCCAGCTCTGGCACACTCTCTCCTGGCATCGCTCGAGAGTTCTTCCCCCCTAGCAGGATAGCGGGGGTAAAAAAAAGTTTGGATTTTAGCTGACAGAGCAAGACGGGATTCCAGTAGAGATGACAGTTTTTTGACAAACCTGCAGTTTCGAAGATTGAGAAATAAATCTACTATCAGGAGTATAGAAGGTTGTCAAGAATCGCTTCAGGTGTAAAAGATGTGTAGGAGGAATATAGCACATAGCATTTAGCGGTAGCATGTTCATGTTCAACTGTCAGAGATAACTTAAGTCAAATGTTGAAAATGTACCTGAGCCATTTTGTTTGTAGATGGGTAACTCTATGATGACAAAAGTTGTATACAGAAACTCGAAACATAATACGTCTTTTTACCAATAACTTCAGAAGTCCTTGGTAGATTCTTATTTGTTCTAAAATGACTCACATCATTTCGTAGATTAATTACTATTCCTGTCCTGTAACTCCATTCCTTTTAATGATAAACACTACAACTTGCTGATAAGATTTGCCTTTCAAAGATTTGCACGGTGAGAAAAAAGTAAATATGGTAAAAGGTCATGTTTTGTATCGCGCTTTTCCACCTTCGAAGGTCTTTTACATCAAGGATCCGCTTACCCAATCAAACACCAGTGCACGCAGACACTGGGGGCGAGGTGGGTTAAGTGTCTTGCACAAAAACACAAGGGCGACAGTCATCTGTGGCAGCTGGAGTTACACCGCCAACCTGTGGGTCGGTGGATCTGACCGCTCAACTGCCAACGAACGGCCAACCTTCAAATCAATGGACAAACGCTCTACCAGTTGAGTCACTAAAAAATAATGTTTGTTGAAATTCCAGAGCCATCTTGTATAAAAATATATATATTCTTAAGGATACATGGGTCTTGGAGCGTTGCCATAGCAATTAAAAATCCACAACAAAAAACGATATCTTTTGAAAGGTCACCCGTCCTCAAAATGGCACCTTCGCTGAAACCCGTGAATAGACCAGAATGAGTCCATCAGCAGCTCATAGAGGTTTGTGTCTATGGTAACCCTTATTGGCTCTATTTGCAAAGGTCTAATTATGTCATAGTTTTGTAGTATAATGACATAGGTGTAACACGGTGTTACTTCAAAACATTGTGTTACCTCTAATCTTTTGGTTTGATTCTTCTCCCTGTTTACGAGCAATTACCTTTTGACTTTTATTTTCTTTAAAGATGAGGTATTACACTTCTATGGGGTATTCATTGCTTGCACATTACATATTTCGATCACCATGTTCGAAATCACCATTTTAGACTTTTGCTCCACACGCCACTCCCCCTTCAGAGCGCTATCACGACACAAATGGCGTTTCAGCTACACTACTGCACATCACATCAGGTTTGTGAAGTCATAGTGTAGTTTTCTATGAGGCTTTTGTATGTTTATGGTGAATTCTCGATGGAATAGGTAACATAGGCTCACGGTCGGAGTATTGGACAGAATCTTACAGCTAACGGTAAGGAGGGTTCGAACAGGGCCTCGGAGAGATCACCAGATGCCTCAAACACGTATGGATGACATATAAAACCTCTTCAGCATGTCTTTGATGAGGGAACAACATTATAACATAGTAGAAAGCTGCATAATAACCCCTTTTTAAAGTTTTACAGTAGTTACACGCATCCATTTCAAACTACATGACTACTTCCTACTTTGAAGACTTAATAGTTTGAATTCATGTTTTTTTTTTGTTTTTTTTTGCCCTGCCTCAAGTGGAAGAGTTCAAGTATTTCGGGGTCTTGTTCACTATGCCTCTCGGCTGGCTTTGGGAACGCTTTAGGGTCCCACTGGAGGAACTGGAGGAAGTGTCCGGGGTGAGGGAAGTCTGGGAGACCCTGCTTAAGACTGCTGCCCCTGCGACCCGGCCCAGGATAAGCGTAAAAAGATAGATGGATGGATGGATGCATGATGGATGGTTTGTTTTGCTGTTGTTGTTTTTGGCAGTTAATCTAAAAATACTCAGACCATGAACACAAGGTAAGTTGAGGTGTGTAGTTTTATTTTATTTTTTTTTTATAATAAGAGTGCTCATATATATTAGACCATACAGACATTTAAAAGCAAATTGCCTTGTATTTGAAAGCTCGCCTGTGTATTCTCCTCTCCCACATCCCTCTCCTCTCCCCCTCACCATGATGTCACCACTCAGGACTCTCTCCATCCACACAACAAAAGCCTTATGGGGACACCTAGTGGCTACAAGCAGTACTAGCCCCCTTCTCCACATGCAGTATGGACATAAATATGCCTGTCCTTTGTGCTATCTGCCAAAACCCTTACAAAGCCCGGTCTTCAACTGAATAGATTTACAGCAGCGCTGTAAACCAAAAAGCAAAGAAAACATCCATAAAAACGTCAAAACAAGTCTGAGGAATGCTTGTGAATGGCAGAAATTACCAACTTTTTACTGTCACTTCAACGCAACCCATAAACAGGCATATTTCGCCAGGTTGCTACTTGGCTGGAATTCGGACACAAAAGTGGGTTGTAACTAGATTATTAAACCCAAGTTTGCATTAAAATCTATTCGGGTCGCGGCTACGGTCGTAAGTTTTTTCCACGTTTTTATAGCCACCGTAAATCCGCTCCATACAGGAACATTAAGGAGCATGTCGTCTCTGCCAAGAACCTATATTTTGTGGATTTTTCTGGCTTTGAAAGGGAAAATAGGTCATAGGGATGGAAAAACAGCCCGGTCGGCACTTGGAAGTTGACTTTTACATATTTACTTTTACAAGGATTACGGTAATCATCGAAAAGGGGCACTAAAGGGCACTTAATTGTGTTACTTGGAGCGGCACAGGAGCACAAAGGGCTTTTCTTGCAGCTGGGTAAATAAGTACAGTATTGTTCAGGAGCTTGGCCCAAGTTCACCGCAGTAGAAATCAGTAAGGCCAGATTCAGAGGTTAGTTAAAAGCTCTGGCCAAAAACGAGATCAATGGAGACTGGGGTTGCACTGGCTACTCAAATAGTCGCCTATAAAAATAATCGTAGTTGTGTTTTGGTCATAACTGGACCATCCTGACTCTAAAACACATACGAAAACACCTTTTTATAACAAAGCCGCCTGCATTATGATCAAAATGACAAATTATTTCTGATTTTTGTCAATGATACACTTGGGTCATAAATATTCTCTTACTTCAGTCACCACATTTCAACCTTTATTTGGTAAATTTACAATTTCACCGAATCAAAAAACTTATCAGTGACTAGTCCACTGCTAATCGCTATCGTTGCTGCAGGCCTAATGGAGATACAATGCAGTACAGTGTAGAGAGCCAATTAGATTAAGTATTAGGCCTGTCACGATAACATATTGTCAAGTTCAATATACAGTATCTCTGAAGTAAATATAGACGATAAACGATGATACTGAAACTTATTTATACAACTGTCACAATAAGTCAAAAGCAGATTTCAACCACTAAAACTAGTCTAACTCTACAATATTGTTAAAAAACCAGGAGCTGCAATGAATAAATAGGCGAATGAAACACTTTAGTACTTGTACTAGTTTGCCTCTGTAAAGAATCATAGAAGTTATTAATTCAATACTACAGTTTTAACGATATAAGGTCAAAATGTGTTCGTTTTTTACTATACAAGGGCACTCTCCAGGCCTTTCTGTGTGGAGTTTGCATGTTCTCCTTGTGTCTTGGTGGGTTTTCTCCAGGTTTCCTCAACCCAAAACATGCAAAACAGGTCAAATCCACCATCTCAAGATCTGGAGATGGGCCCTACTGCTCCTGACAGATTGTCCCAGCAGCATTGAAGGATGGGTCAAATGCAGAGGACAAATTTCCCAATGGGGATTTGGGAAAAGTGTACCTAAGCCTTAAATTTAAGAATAGCTGGTTTGAAAAATAAGTATCTTTATTCGTACATATAACAAGATCATCAACTTCAGTTTGAAATGTCATTGTTAGTTAATATGGAATTGGTTGGAGCTTCATATAAAACATCTTACAACTGTACATGTTTTCGATTGCTCTGAAACTTACCATTACCAGACGAGTAGCATTTGTAACATTGTGTAACATGTTTTCATAACTAAGACAAGTCATTACCTTTAATCTCCACTTTAATCTCCTAACACGTTTTTAGCATTGTTTTCTTCCTGTGTACCAACTCACTTTGACACAATTATTGCAGGTTTGTAGACATCTTTATGATGATTTATGTACTTTGAACATCTTGTAACTATCTCCATAATATCTTTGTGTACTATTCCATGTACCCGAGTCGAGTTTGGCTACTGACAAAAGACCACGATTTACACCGCCATCATAATCTCCTTCATTTGTTCTCACTTTGTATATCATTTCAGCCTCTTTACTCTTGTCTAAGCCATTACATCAACATCTTGGTGTGACTTGAATACAGTACGAGCGATTCTCCGGCTGCTCTATGCTAATTGAAAGCACTCTCCAGTGAGACGCCTTTAGCAATAGCCTGGGAAGTTCCTCTAAGTCCGGGCTGAAATGTGATGAAATCATACTTGGCAACATTTGTGTGAGAACATTTACTTTGGTTAATCCATTGACTCGGAGTGTAATCCTGTCTGTCAGTGGCATACTTCCAGTAGCCTGCTTTCTCCACTAGAGGGCGACATTCTCCTAGAGTATGAGCGCCAACAATGCTAGGGAATATCAAATTGAAGAGGATATGTAATCTATAAAATGGGGTTTATTCCATAGCCATATATCCCGGGATTATATGTGACCTCTGGCTGCCCCTGTATTTCCTGGGATATAACATATTTCCATTGAGATATGACAGATTTGCAGTATATAAAAGGCTGCACTGTTTTGAGATTGGATGTATTGATTTCAGTGGAGGAAATGTATATGGGATAGTAACAATGAAATATGTTGTTTTTCATTCTTTCATGCAAGGTGAGCAGGACATGTCTTTGGATACTGTAAAAGGGAGCGATAAAAACTGACACTTTTGACCTGGAGTTTGTAATAAAACGCTACAACATTTACCATATTCCTTCAAATGAATGCTATAACTGGCATAATATGATGAATGCTGTCGTTGTGTCCTTGGGCAAGACACTTTCCCCATTCGTCCCCGGTGTCTGTGTACACTGGTGTATGACTGTGTGTGTGAATGAGAAAAGCGCTTTGAGTGAGTTGAAGGTGGAAAAGTGTTAAATAAAAACCAAGACCACTGACCATTTACTATGTGCAAAGCAAGTGCAATTTAGGAATGTTCCAACTACCCAAACTTTTGAATTTTTGAACTGAATATTTGAAAAAGCAAAATAAAAGTGAGTTTTGTTGATAAGTGTCCTTGCTTCTGTTGAATGGCCATCAGGAAATTCAGCACCAAAGCTACTGAACAATATATTCAAAGTTTTCTACCATGTTATAACTTTGTTCCCTCATCAAAAACACGCTTGAAGAACTTTCGATTGCAGTTATCCATGCATGTGTGAGTAATTTTGCAATCTTATTCGAACCCTCCTTACGGTCAGCTGGACGATTTTGCGCAATCCTCAGCCCACAAACCTACACCCACACTCCCACACGACAATTCTCCATAAATATACAAAAACATGATAAAAAAAACTGCACGCAACAACTTAACAAACCCGATGTGATGTGCAGTAGTTGCATTAGCTCGATGCACACCGATTGTGTTGTGATAGCGTTCTGAATGGGGAGTGACTTAGCGTGGGGAGCAAAAGGACGTGGCACTCAGAAGTATCAAAAATGAAAGTGAAAGTTATAAAACATGAACACTAACACTAGGATGGTGGGAGCAGTGTTGTGGTCGTGGTTGAGGCCTTCAACTTCCACCTGGACCTGTTGTTTTGTGCATGGATAAAACCTTTGACATTGCACAACCGGAACGGCATCTGGTGCATAAAACAATCTGCCTAATCACCACGCAAAAATAAAATACAAATCAATGCCTTAAACTTAATTAGCTGAAACCCCATAGCGTATTCTCGTTGCCTATAGCTGCCTTAGCTGCTTCCAGGCTAAATGATATTACACCGCAGTGGAGCCTAATTGACCAGGCTTAGATGGTAATGCTATTCATCTGGGCTAAATTACTAGAGGACTCGTGGTTGCCTAGTACCCTTAAGAGATCCACCAAGGACTTTAAATGAATTCTCCTGGTTGCTTCCTCGCTGTAAAAACCCGGGACAGCACTGTGGGTTATCACGTTAAGTGCATTTACTATATTTACTGTACACAGAGTAATACAGCTCCATCCGCTTCGCTAGCCTTTTCGGTGGCACTCAATAATCTCTTCATTAGCCCAACCACCCTATCCCGGCGACCCTCCCCTGCCAGGACGTCCCGCGGCTGGGGCTTTTTGCCTAATCAAAGGGACCCGGCTCCGATCTGCCCGGCTAACCAAACATCGGGGGAACGCACAATGCAGGTTTCACGTTCATAAATAAAACATGGGTACCGGGCAGGCGCGGTGGAGGGGAGTGTAACGCGAGCTGCCGTGGAGATGGGTGGAGGGGGTAGTGTGGGGTTTGGATGGGAGGGCAGGGGGGGGGGGGGGGGGGGCTCTGGCTCTGGCACACATTATGCCAGGTCATGTGCCGGAGTAAAAGAAAACAGCAGTGGCGAGGCGAGTGTTGCAGTTTAGCCGAGGCCTCGTAGCGATTCATTAAAATACTATGGGGGAAACATGTGTGTTTTGTACGAAGAGCAAAGCATTATGGGGTGTCGTGAGTGAGCAACAGACTGCATGGCATTTTAACATTGGACTGGGAGTGGAACAGTTACATTGGCGCGAATAACGGTATCGGTGGCATTAGTATCGTGACATGTCTTGATATGTTGGAACAATGTTTTTGCTTTTTTTTTTTACTTTTTCAATTCGAAAAACTAGAGCAAAGACGCCATTTATACTCCATCGAAGAAAATACTGGCCCGGGCATGGATTTAAAATACTATATAGTGATTATTGTCCAAGTATCCATATTGGACCTTCCCTAGTTATTACAATATTACAATGAAGAGAACCAAAGTAGGGTTAGGGTTGAAAGTAGTAGCCTGATTTGGTAATTAAAGTTGTATTTCTGGACTTTTGAGCGTTGGTCTTTGTCAGCTTAAAATCATGTATTTGTAAAACTTCATCTTAGGTTTGTTTGTGTGTTTTACAAAACCCTGGCTGACCTATATTACGCAAAAAATTGACTCATGTGAACTTTAAGCCGTGTTATAACGTTGTTACCTCATCAAAAACATACCTGGAGTTGTGTTTTGTTTCATTTACACATGTTTGAGTAACACTTTATTATCAGTCTGTCTACATCTCCAAATCTCAAAATACTCTGTTCCACCTTGTGATGTCATATAGTGGTAGCTCTCAAGTTAACAGCCACTTTTACCTTTAGTTCAGTAGCAGATTGGCAATTCCAGTGCTGAAATGATCCAAAAGATTCTAGTGAAGGTGAATGGAGTTTAAAAACACAGTGGAGCACTTCCTGTATTACCACGTGACATCACAAGGTGGAACAGAGTGTTTTCTGTTTGAGAGAAGAACTCAGCTTAAATATGCAGGGTTTGTGTGTTAAACATGTGTAAATGAAGCAAAACACAACTCCAGGTCTCCAGGTGATGAGAAAAAACATTGTAACATAGATCAGAAAATAGCGTAATATGGGCCCTTTAACATAGCTTAGAATTCATTAAAAGGTTGTAATTTTTTAATGTTTTTTGAGGTCAGCTAGAAAAACTTAAAAATAATTGCAACACATTTGATTTCTGTGGGTTTCTTAGCATCAGTTCGCAGTTATCAACAGCTAGCGTGCTCACTTCCTTGATTAATGAGCCATATAGCTGATAAACATTCTATTATTGCTTAGACAATTCACCTTTGCAAATTAAAGATAACAGAACCTATTGAAATGAAACGCCAATCAAAACATTGTAATGTTTCGAGCCAAGCCGGGAACAATGAACGCCAATTAAAATGATAAAAGTATTTAGTAAGGATGTTTTGCAAGGTAGGCTTTAGGAAACAAGGAGATAGGATTTAGGAGGTAAGCGCGTCCTGGCTGCGTTCCCTTGGGGCTCCATCAATTCAATTACCGTGAAGGACCACTACATTACCGCTAGCACTGTGTTAGCTGCGAGCGCTATGGCAATAATACACACGCCCCAGGAATATGCTAAATCGTAAGAGTAGCCCATTTATCATAGGGGCCAGTGGACACCCCTGCCTAGTACCCCAAAAAACACCACCCACGCAAACTCATCGCGGGGTGTGGAGATGCGATTTGGTGGGTCAATGTGGCCATGGGACGTCCTGTATAGAGAAGATAAGGGGTGACACCTGAGTCCCTCCCCCGATGCTGTCACCAGGGTCCAATACAGCTGTCAGCAAACTCCATAGGGACAGTGCAGAGAGCTACAGGGGCCCTCAGAGGACAAAAAGAGCTGCTCACAGAATCGCTCATCAAAACCAGGTAGGAGTTCATTCAAAGATAGTTTAGGGTAATTGAGGGTGATTTAATCTGATCAGCGTGATAGATTTATAATGACTTCAGTTGTCAAAAGTTTCACAGTGAAGCTTTAAAGCAAAAATTAAACTACATTTAACAGAATATAGCATGCAATTTCACTTTTATAAAATTTCAAATTCGCCAAAGTGAAAAGAACTTGACTCCAGATGTCTTCAACAAATTTGTAATAATTTTTTCCCCCCATAATAAATTTTTTTTTGGTGTCCTTAAGTGCCGCCTTTTCCCCATCCCACATCACCGCTTATTCGTAACAGTGATGAGTATGAAAACATATCTATCTCCATGGAAACAAGCATGTGGCGTTACTGGTTCAGGTATTTTCGAACACCTATGAAGTAAATGCTAGTTAGATCAGATTAATGCCATACTGTGGAACATCACACCACCACCGCCGCCACACACACACTCCACCACTGCCAGAAAAGTTACAAATTACACCTTTAAACTAAATTTGATGAAAATACTTGATGGAATATCGCATGTAATTTCCCAGTTATTTCACTTCAAGCAGGTCTCCAACATTTGAACCCAAAACGACTTGCCTCCAGATGTCTTAACGATTTTCTCTCCACAGTTTAGCACCATAATATATCTTTTTGGCGTCCTTAAGTACCCCCCCTTACCCTCCCACCAGCTCACATTCATAACCGGTGATGAATACGAAATGTGTAAGTACATCCGTGGCTCTAATCTCGCAGACAGCAGCGTTATCCCGGGTTCTTTATGATGAGAAGGAGCCGGTTGTTGGACTTGGCTCGGGGGCCCACTTCACCCCTCTGTGCCAGCCGTAGCGGTACTTGGCAGCGGCGTCTTATCTCCACTCCATTTTCTACATGAAATACTCCGCAGAGATCAGATGTGAATACAATTAGGAGACGCTCAAGTGTTCATTTTTTATCGCGCGCTCGTATCTGTGGGGGTATGGCTGGAGTTATATCCGTGGAAATATTAAAATATAAAGGGAATTTAATATAAAACTTTAATTACCAAGAGAACAGCTATTACACAAGGGAGAATAAAACGTCGCTTCTTCATTTGAATGCAAAATATGTGTACAGTCACTTTTCTGGTGGAAGGTTGGAATATTCAATTCAATTTATTTTTGTAAAGCCCAAAATCACAACAGCAGTCGCCTCTTGGGGCTGAACAAGAAAATTGATTTACCCAACAGAAAGTTAGAAAATCAACAATGAAACAGAAACAGCAAGCAAGCAAATCAATCAACAGAAAACAAGCAAATGGATAACTGTCCCTGAACATCCCCTGTCCTTAGACCCTCCTTCTCGGCCATGACCCACCTTCTCGCCAAGGAAAAACTAAAAAAACCCAGTGGGTAAAGGAGAAACCTTGAGGAGAACCACAGTGAAGGAGAGATCCACTCCCATGGACGGACAGGCTGCAGATGTGTCCAGGACTAATGTGCATCCATTTGCAGATAGAGTTCTGTAGGTCTGTAGTCTGTAGGGCCAAAGCTGACTCAACTAAGGGACAGAGAGGGGTCCACCCACGGCAGGATGGGAGCCACCCCAGCCAGGCGAGGGAAGGGAGGGTCCGGGTCCACAGAACAGGATCAGGGTATAATGTTCCACAGTATGGCATTAAACATATCTAAATGGTAAATGGTCGCATTTTTATATAACGTTTTTTCACCTTCAAGGCACTAAAAGCTCTTTACATCACTTAACCCACCACTGTATTAAGTGTCTTGCCCAAGAACACAACAACAGCATTTATCTGTGAGGGTCTGACTGCTCAACCAATGATGTCACCACCAAGCCTAATTACAGGTCAGATCTATGCAGAGGCGATCCTACTCACTGTAAGAATGTATGTTTTTAAACGTATTTTTAGCGAAAGATAATATTAAATAAACGAAAGCTAGCTCAGTCCATATTTTTGCAGATTTGAACTTCTCAAAGGTGTCCAAAAGTATTCAAAACCACCTAAAATGACTAACGGGACTTCTCAAAACTCCAAAAATCCAAGTCTAGTTACTGTGTATTCATGTTTAGACAGCTGCCTCCCTCAGAAGCCTCGCTGTTTAAATGCCTTTTAAATAGGAGCACCCCGAGCCTCTTTACAAGCCCACATGTGCAGCCACGGTGGTGAAAGGAAAACCGACACACTTCCACAGGAGGGTGGCATCAAACGACCAGCGCACACAGACAGAGAGAGAGAGAGAAAAAAAGAGAGAGAGAGAGAAAGAGAGAGAGAGAGAGAGAGAGAAAGAGAAAGAGAGAGGGAGAGGGCAAGCCCACCACGCCTTGGGTAAAGAGTGTGAGGGACTCCAAAACCTACTGAAGTTATCCAAAATCTGCAGGGAGTGAATCTACATAGTACTGTTACGAAAATGAGGAGTAATGAAGAGCATTTGTTTTTTGATGTATAGTAGTAGTGGTACTAGTAGTAGTAGTAGTAGTAGTATAAAAGAGCTAGTAGAAGTTGCAGCATTTAGTAGTTGTTTAAAGCTGCACTGTGTAACTTCTCTGGTCGAGAGTTTGCAAAGCTGCTGGTCTCCATAATGCTGCTATTACTTTTCCTGGAATGTTCCACAGTTCGGCATTAAGCTTATCTATAGTCCAATGATGTTTGTCTGGTCTTCCGATAATTTATTTTAATAGATTATTTTCTCAGACCAAGGTTTAGTTTGTTTTCATACCTGACTGTTTCGACTGCTCCCTAGCGGTCTTCCTCAGACGGGACTGTAAACCGGGACGAGGGGGCCTTTTTACTCTCACACACCTGGGATACTGAAGAGTCGCACTGCAGGTGGCGCTGTCGTCCTACCTCTAGAGGCAGGACGTATCAGGCGACCGGACACGTCACAGCAAAATCACGTGACCACGCCGAAGTAGAGCGCTAGTGAAAAGTCGAAACTGTCGGGTATGAAAATAAACTAAACATTGATCTGAAAAAAAAATCTATTAACATAAATGAAACTTATCTGTCACCATGGAGACAAGACAGATACTTTTAATGCCATAATGGGGAACATTCCAGACAAATCAATGGCATCTCCATGAGACAAGCAAGCGCACCTTTAAACACAACATTCAATCAAATGTTAGTATCTACTGCTAATCCAGTAATGGCCACTACTATAATTGCTTCTTTACTAACACTTTCGCTACTACTTCATACATTTAGCTTATACAACAACTGGTAGTACTGCTATAACTCCAAATACTACTTTCAATAATGACAACTACGCAACTACTGTTTTGCAGCTTTGAATACTACATCCACCATCTTGCTACTGTTGGTCAAAACCATGCTAACCGTGCTACTACCGTTATTATAGCTATCTTTTATATATATTATTTATATTTTTGCAAAGTAATAATGGACTCTATTTTACGACGCCTAGCCATCTAACTCCTCCAGTGTTCCATGTGGCTTCTTGTGAATGAAAGTATGCGTGAAAGTGCCATATGCGGTCGCACGGTGTAACATTGATCCATATACACTTGATTAGAAACATGCTCTCTGTGATGGCGGTTAGTGTAAGGTACAATTATAGCAGTTTACTCAGGCAGACGCTCGGGATCGTGGTAATAGTTTGTGGAAAAAGGAGCGTCAAACACGATTTAGTTGGTAATTATTGTTTTGGATCTGGGCGTGATGGAAGTTCAGATATGCCCACACAAGTCGAAGCGGGGTGAAATTGGGTGCTTTTATATTGCTTTTGGCCACGCTACGGAGACTGCAAATGTTCAAATAGTGGATTTACTGTTAAGATGTTTGGTCATGGTTAATCCAGCCAAGTCTTCCCTCAGTGCAGTGGTGAATGTAGAAACATACACTTTTATACATAAAGGCGCTGTGTCTGATTTTTACTGTCTTAAAATGTGAAAAACAGAAGTTTGTGATGAGTTTATGTGCGTTTTACACAACTTTCAGAAGCCAATTTGCTGTCACGGTAATGGCTGCATGCTAACCACTTGCAAGCTAACAACTCGATGCTGACAACTCGCACGCTAGTAACTCGATGTTAACAACTCACAGGCTAACTACTTGCGCACTAACAATTCGATGCTAACAACACGCACACTAACAACTAGAAGACAACAACTTGCATGCTAACAACTCGATGCTAACAACACAGGCTAACAACTTGATGTCAACAATTCGCACACTAACAACTCGCACACTAACAACTCAATGCTAACAACGTCGCACTCTTGATGCTGACAAGTCCGCTAGCAACGCAATGTTAACAACTCACAGGCTAACAACTTGCGCACTAATAACTCGATGCTAACAACACGCATGCTAACAACTTGCACACTAACAACTCGATGCTAACAACTCGTGCACCAACAACTCAATGCTAACAGCACGCACGCTAACAAGTCACACGCTAACAGCTCGCACATTAACAACTTGCATGCTAATGACTCGCACACTAACAGCTCAATGCTAACAACACACACGCTAATAACTTGCTAATGTGTATTTCCTGATTCTTAGACAATATAACACTTTATAATAAGATACAGGCAGAACACAGCAGAACACAGCATACATATTTTTGACCTTATACAATATATCCATACTGGGGCAAGACAATTTTGCTCAAATGCCTGAAAAAAATGAATTTGTCAGGTATGTATGAGGTTTGAGGTATGTAAAATTGTATCTAAAGTGTAAAAAAATACTATTGGCTTAAAAGTGTTGAAACGTCTAGAAACGGTTGTAGTAGTAGTAGTAGTAGATGTAGTAGATGTAGATGTAGTAGTAGCACTTAAAAAGGATAGTCAATAACATGTTTAAATAGCCTATGATAGGTTGTTTTTATATACAAGTTTATTTTTAGAAAGTATTACTGACTTAAAAGTGTTGAAAAGTGTTGAAATGGTTTAAGTAGTTGTAGTAATAGAAGTAGTAGCACTTAGTAAAAGTATATGCAATAACATGTTTGAATAGTTCATGATAACTTGTTTATATATTTTTTTTATATTTTTTGCCAATTTACGTGAGAGCATTTATTGTATCATTTGAATATTTCCATTAAAATTTGTCACCAAAAAAAAAAAAAAATTACAAAAATACAGCTGCCTTAGAGGGTCAAAAGTCAAAATTTCCAAAAGAAACTTGATAATAGGTCCTTAATTTGAATAAACAAATCCAATTAGATAAAACTAAATGGGCTGTGACAACTGAAAACAAACAGTGCCTTATCAAGTCAAAACTAGAGCCAGTGTCAGTTCTTTGGGCCCGTGCTTAAAAGCGACACACCATTGTAAAAACAGAATAGCTGGAACATGATAGTAGCTGGTAGGGGCCTAATGAATTTCTGCTTGAGTGATCAGAGGAGAGAGAGGACAGACGCACACTGCCTGCCAACTGTCAATCAAACACACCAGCACTCAGGGGCTTAACAGAGCGTGAATATGGAAATTAATCACAGAGTCAACACGGTACCATATTCATAATTGACCTCTGGAGAACCCGCTTTATACAGTATTTAGCTGTAAATGATAAAGTATTGAAAGATTTTGAGTTTCAGAGCCAATGAGGCGTAGATCTGTACTTCAGTGGACTTAAAAAATACATAGTAAAAACACTGAATTTAAAAACACTGTATTTGAATTAAAGTTGCACTATGTAACATTTCTAGTGGAGCGTACGCCACTAATTTGTCTCCTTGGACGTGTCATTGCTTTGCCTGTGACGTTCTATAGCATGAAGTTACATTGCATTTATTCGTAAACATGCATTCTTACTGTGAGCGGGGTCGCCTCTCCACGGAGCTGACCTGTAACTTGGCCAGCTGACATCGCCTCCTCGTGTCCAGCAGTAACATCTCCATGGAGACGAGTTACAAAAAGACAAAGCACTAAAACTCGGATGTTGCTGTAGTTCGTTTATGATCCGCTGAGGGTTTGAGAAAAAACATGTGGCCGCATTTTAATCCAACCAAAACAGTTTAATCACACAAACACTATCAAACCCAAACTACTTCCTAGACTTCGCAGACCCCGCCCATCCCACTTTCACAACAAATTACCTAGCATTTCTAAGTGTCTGTGGCTTGTGTGAATGTGCATGTTTTGTTGGAGCGAGTAACCACACCACAGGAGCGCTCGTGAAGCAGCGGCCCCCGGTCCCCAGCTGTTAATACTGTTATTTGCACAGCGCTTGTGTATGGAAGCCAGAGCAGGCCAGTACAATCGCGCCAGTGTGATTTAGCGCCTTGTAAAAATGCCATTCTTCTCACTACTGATGCTATAGAAATCAAGTTAGCTCATTTTGTGGAGTGAAGTTACAGAAGGATGTGGGCCTAAACCTAACAATAGGCATACACTGCTTATTTGACAGGATTTGCATATATAATTAAGACAAATTGCTACTGGCTGCTGGTGTATGACTTGTCAACACTGAGAGTAGTGGCTCAGTAATTCAAAGAAACGATGGGATTACAAGCAACAATTAGCAATAGCACATGTTAATAATAGACCAATTGTATAAAATAGGTTAAAGCAGACCTGTTTGCAAACCGTTTAACCATGTAATAGTGGTTTCCCCTCAAAATTTACTCGCACAAAGTTGTATTTAGAGTGATTCGTGGATGTTTGAGCACTTTTTTATCACTTATTTTCAAGAGACGTCATTTTGCCGATCAAGCCCCGTTTTCATCAGTACATGCCCACTGCTGTGTACTTACTTCGTTCTCCAATTTTATTTTCTTAATCGGTGATACATGTACGAATCGGCAGCGTTGCGTAGCCATTTTGGTACAAATGAAAAAAAATCTGCTTCTCGCTAGCGTTATCTATAGCTATTAGAAACCAAGTTTTTGTTGTGATGACGTTTACGGCGACGTCAGTTTTATGAAGTCTTTTTAGATGAATATTTTGATTTAAAATGTGCAAATTATAGCATAATGATCCATGGGTGTCATAGATTATAGCTACATGCAGACACAAGAGCAAAAGGTCTTCTTTAAGGAATATAAACTGTTCAAAGTAAATACAATACAACGCTGTTCATAATAATAGTCACGTTAACCTGACTTATAAAAGGGCCTGTACTGTATCCAGTGTAGAAATCATTCTCAGTGGAGCAAAAAGAACCAATGTACAACTGTTTAGCTTTGATATACAAGACGCTAATGGATGTAGCATGCTAAAACTGCTCTGCACTCTGGAGGGTCCCATGGCATCTCCTCTCGATCAAGTGGGGATGGGCATAGGAGTAGACCGGGGGTATCCTAGTCTACTTAACTTCACTTTGCTAGCACTACTATTATCTCTTCAACGCAGCAGCCTCTTTTCTCACTTCTATTGCCGACGCTAAGAATGCCAGCGAGAGAGAGTGGCAAGGGGGGAATCCGGCAGGCGATAATCCCAATTTCGAATGGAGCTTAGTGCGATCCCCCTCCCAACCGTGCTTTTATTCTCGGGTACACCCCCCTCCAAGCCTACCCATCCTCCTGTCTGGCATAGATAACTCATCCTCCTCTCGCAAGTCCTAGCTTGCACCGAGCTAATGCGCTAACGTTAAAGAGTAATAATTAGCACGTCGGGTAGCTGGGGGTAGAGAAGGACGTTGTAGGTTTGACAGCTCCGATGGGGTCAGGGGTTGATGTTACAGGAGGAGGTGCTGACAGGCCGACAAGCATAGGCATAAATTCAATTACTTTATATACACACGTGCCGCGGGGTAGTAAGCCATGGCGCGCCGCAAATTGAAAACAAAGTAGGTTTTGAAAATATTGATCTAAAGAAGTGTGGGATGATAGTCTGCCATGGTGACTCAGTCTGTTTTTGAGGTAACTTCAGATCAGGAAAATATTGAAAGCACTCTTTTACATAAAAGTTTATGGGTAAACTTAGATGCAATAGATGATGCCAGAGAGCTGGTTAAAAATTGCAGACTTTAGTTAAATTTCACCAGGATAGTGGAGTAAAATGTAGCAAAGTATAGCCTAGGTAGTGCAATAGCTATCCAAGTTAATGAAAAATGCTTAGCAAAAATGCATAGACTGTATAAAGAAGTGGACTAAAGGAGTGTGATGTCACTCATAGCTAATCAAGGCTAGTAGTTATAGGGGCCAATTTGGACCCGAGTTCCATACTGTAAGTATCATAGCACCACTGATTTAGCATGGAGCGGGCACTTAGCAACGCTGTCAATCAAACTTGTTGCTAACTCTAGCGGGAGTGACTTCGGGGAAAGAAGGCACCTGATTTGTCTGTTATTAATGTTCATATCTTGATTTACGGACACAATAGAAAAATTAAAATAACAGGATCATGTACAGCTGGTCAATACAAACATTTTAAGACAAATTAACGAGCCTGACAGCAGCAGTTATGCCAAGAGGGGAAACAGTCTTTTCAATAAGAAGTGAACTGGAGTCGATGGAGTCGGAAGCACGCCCATACTCACTTCCTATTTGGAACGCGGCAGCTAGCAGGTTAGCTATGTGCATTTATATATTTAGTCTGTTGAAAAATTTTGAAATTTTGCGTATGATTTCCTTATCCTTGGCTGACTAGCACATTAGCATTAATAAAACTACTTCTAATTACACCTCAAGCTTCTTAAAACAAAAAAGTCAACATACAACCAAGACAACTCAACTCAAGCAAACAAGCTAAATAAATGTAATTACGCCAATGCTAGCTAACCTAATTCACTTGATAATTAGATGAACATATGCTATCAACAAGCTAATGCCAGTTTTCCTTTTAAAAACATGTAGATGCTGTGTGGATTTTGTGGTTTATTTAAGTACCCATGGCATTTATATTACCGTGAATGGGCGCCAATTCAAAACATACAGAGTGTTTTTGTCTGTGAGTAAAGCTAGCACAGCGAATGGGAAACTGTTCGACCTGTGTATTTGATGCTAGCCGCTGATATGAGGGCTTTCCAGAGGTTGCATGCATTCCATTCTTCCATAGATGTAGTGTGAAAATCAGGCCTCAGGAGGGAAAGGAGCGGTTGATTAGAGCCCTGAGTGGGAAAATGAGTTAGGCATGACTATCGTACACGGGTGTGCAGGGGAAAGTTCCTAGATGATAATGATAGGCCAGTAATACGAAAGCTGCCTTAGACTTAGTATATGTTATTTTGTGCTAAATGCAAATAAACAAATGCAAAAACTAGCTATGTGCAGTCTTCACGCTTCTTGGTCAGTGTGATTTGGTTTTTGAAGAGTCTTGAATTCCAGTCAAATTAGATTTTAAAGTGAGAATAACCTCAGTTTCTGCACAGGTATTGGAATCAAAAGAACATGAGCTATCTATGTCCTCTGAGGTAGACATGTTCAAATCAAATATAGTTTTTACTGATAACAAGTCTAATGCTGATTTATTCCTTATTAAAAAAACACTGGACATGATGCAAATGTCATAATTTGGTATTTTGTTTCTCAAGATGATTATCCAACTAACTCATTTTACTAACTAACAATCAGAAAGCAGAATGAGCCTCACATGAGTCTCTCATTTCTGTTGCCAGTTTCAATGCTGAAATCTCTCTGATCTGAATGGTCACCTACCCGAGAACCTGCAGCCAATCATGAATCAGTGCTAGTTCAGCCTCTGCAGCTCAGTGAGTGAATTCTGGAGGTCCTGAGCCTTCACATGAGACATGGCCTGTCCATATACTGAGAATAAGAAAAACATGTACATATCCTATATCAGCAGGTTAAGGCACTGGCAACACAGGTTTCAGTTGTAATTATAATAACTTTTTATTTAAGCTGTAAGAACATAGACTACAAACCGTATTTTTAACACTACCATTGCAAAAAGATCAACATTTGGTCTATTGAAGAAGGTTGTAAGCTGAGATGGAATAGCTCTGTATTTTACCAAAGTTATTGGGTTTAATTAACAGTCATTTTATTTTTATCAAGGGAAAATTGCCACGCTTATTGCCAAAGTTAACATAATTAATCAGTGCTACTTTATTTTAGGCTATTCTTGAGTCACAAGTTATACAGTCTTTAGCGTAATAATACTGTAGAAGCATGGTCATGCCTTACCGTTTAGCTCTACCAATTATACTCTAATTGTGTCAAGCTAATATGACAACCATATCTCGAACACTGTCCAGATGACTGCCTCTGAAACTTTGTCTGCATATCTATCTTTCAGTCCATTACTATCTGCAATCTGAAGGTTACGGCTCAATCCGTATTGACACCAAGAAGCTGTAGCTAACGCCTCCAGCTAACTATGTTCTACTCCCCAACATCCGGGGGCGCTGTTCTCTATTTGACCCTCAGTTTTGACCTTCTCCACTGTTCTTCACTGTGGGGGAAAACGCAAGAAGAAAAATAAGCATTGCCCCTTCAGGGATCAATAAAGAATACAGTGCGAATGCTTTAAACTAGCGCTGGTTTGGTTGCTTTAGGCCCTGAGCCATCACTGGAGCACGCTGGGAGTTGCGGTTTTGAGAGCTACAGTCAGCTGCTCTCATCACATACACACCCAAAGAGAAGCGCACCTGATATCGACGTGCCTTTTCATGCAACATAACAAAAGACAATACACCGACATTCTCAAAACTAGATTCCATGGTATAAGATCTCAATAGATTCAGATTAATCTTACTAATACTTTGGAATTAAACAAACAAAACACAAAAAACTACTGCAATTATCAGTTTGGCGTTAAAACATCAGTACAGCCAGTAAATAATTTAACAATAAAACCTTGTAAATTATCACAGACTGTTTGCAATGGAGTTACAGCAAGACCTTAGTCAAATATTGTAAAAATGTATGTGTAGTAAGTCAGTTTTTTTTGTTAATTCTTCTAGACGCATTTAAAATGAACTTTAAATAGAATCTTATTGTTAAAACTTAAATCTCAAATCTAATAGCAATTGCGGTGCTTGTCAGAAAAATCCCATTTAGACATCATTCAGTGCTAATATGTAGTATGTGTAGTGTACCACCAAAATATTGTCTTTTGTCAAGGAAATATACAAAAAATAATGATGAATAGAAATCATTTTAACTAAACTTGAGTGGGGAAAAAACAGTACATTGGGGAGCGATGCACTTGCCTAGTCTTTTTGTAGCTCGGTCTGTCACAATAATCACTGTATCGACTCTTCGTTCAGTATATGAAAGCTGGAACAGTATATTATTGGGGGTCAGTATTTATCGTGTGAACATTTTCTTTGCATTACTGATAGTTTTTGGGCTATTTTTTGCCTATATGATCAAATCTAAGCCATAAGAGGTTGAATGAATAACTTCCATGATTCATTAGAGATGCAAACTAAGTACTAAAGCGTTTCAATCTGTGGTTTATTTATTGCAGCTTGTGATTTTTTAACGATATTGTACATTTTGAACCGTTTTCTAGTTTACATCTGTGTTTTTTATCTCAGTGGTATAAATGCATTTACTTCAGCAATATCAAACTTCAAAATCTGTTATCGTGATCAGCCTACGTGTAGCTTGAAACGGCTCTGAACCAAATGCACTTTTGCCTTCAATATTTTTAGTTTAACCTTTTGGAATTTTCTAAGCCGGGTTACCGCAGTGTTCTTTCTTTAACCTGCTAAGACAATGTTGCGATTCATCCCGGCACATGCCCTGGCCTCTGACTAAGCAGAACAACAATCGCGTCAGTGTGGTGCCAGCAGCGAGCTAACCCGAGCGTGACTAACACACTGGCTGCGGTATCCTGAACTGCGTGCTGATTACAAACCCCATACTTTACCATTGTCTCTTCACTCTTGCTCCTTGCCACTTCCCTCTGTAGTCGAGCCACGGCCAACTTTTCCCTAAACAAAGACAAGAAAAAGAACCGTGTGTCAACATGTCATCAAAGAACTTTTTAAGATAGCATCAACTCCCTCGTAAACATAGCTTGGAGTATGGACTAAAATAGCGCAATGAGAAAAGAAAAAGGGGGCATTAGGGCATCCTTGTTCTAGCCAGGACTAAACAAAGAATTCCACGTGAGGAGGAGGGCATTCCGGGATTTAATGGGATAAATCTTGGCACACTGGCACGGATAACAAAGAGCCAGAGAGCGCAGAGGTCTCCTGGGGTGCAGCTATACAGCCAGAAAGCAACAAATCTTATGGACACGAAAGAGAAATGGCTCCCAGATGCATAGCCACTCACTAAAACTACCGCCTGGATTCAAGTGGAGTTTCTTAAAGGGGAGTTCTTTCATGATCTGCCAGTGCAACAATAACTCTAAGCAGTTTTTAAAGAATTCCCAAAAGTTGCACCAAACAATATTTTTTGTGGGTGGGTTTGTCTGTCAATCGTGGATGTAAAAAAGTGTTGCAAAGTTCACCAAAAGACGTATTACTTAGCCAAAACCCAATTAATCCAGGTAAAATTAATGACCGATATGCTTGTATTGTACTAGTTGATGATGGTGAGATCTAAAATATGTCCACTGTGTGCTGTCTGCATCTGTTTATTCAGCGTTTTATTGTTTAATAATCAGGAATTGTGTGTTAGCATGGTAGTTGTTAGCTTTACCATGATGGCATAACTCCGCTCTGGGCTGTGAAAGTTGTGAAACATGCTGATAAACTCATCGCTGTGAATAATTAGGATGTTCAGAATGCATTGTAACTGAGGAATAACTTTGGACCACTGCAAATCGAAATTAAAATGAACTATTTCTGTTTTCACCTTTTTAAGATGGTAAAAATCAGGTATTATTTCATTATATTTCAGAAAAATCACCCAAATTTCCAGTGTGTTTTAACAATTCCTGTAGAAGTTTGCTTATCTTAACATTCTTAACAATAAAGCAATCTAAAACGGATCTAAATTTCAACAACCAACAGAGATTCATTCCAAATTCTTGACATGAATACCAATGTTATTCTCGTCAGACATTTAATAACAACAACACGTAGACACGACCTTCTAGCATGGAACCCCCCTCCAGCTAATCTCCAAAAATAACCTCATGACTAACTGCTTTTCAGACGGTATTGTTCTATTGGCTTACTTGTCGCCTACAGCCTTGTGATTAAGTCGCAGCTGGGGGGAATCGTTGGATGACTCCGCTGTCTGGACTTTGCTGATCTAGACTTTGCTGATCTCGACTTGTCTGGCTTGGAATAACCTAATTCGTCTTCTTAATGCAACGCAAGTATACAGTAGGGATTGTCAAAGCAGTACACGGTGGTGGACGAGGTGACAAATCTGGCAGGAAGTAGGTGTGTAGCTAGCAGGTAGTGTGTTCATTGACTGAGGTGTGGGCGCCTGCATTCATAAAGGTGTTGTTTGCTAATAAAAAAATGGGAGCAGTTAAAAGTGTAGCAGTTATGGTACTTGACTAAAGGTTGTTGTACATTTGCATTCTTTAGACATGACACACTGAGTGGCACTTTGTACTAGAGGCCTGAATAGCCTTGTTGCGTAGTGTTGGCGAATTAGCCATCGGTGAGTAATTTGTTTTTTTATTTGTTTGAAAATACAGACTATACTTACTTACATGGCCTCACATAGAAGGGCTTGCTTGATTGACTTCTCTAGATTAGTACAAAACAATAATAAGGAAAACAAGAGCGCTAGCCAGTATGCTAATAGGTGTGAGAGTAAGCATTAGGGGCCCGAATGATTATGCAAAATATGACTCAGGTACGATTCACACTTAAAGACCTAGCCAACAAACAGAAACGGTTTAAAAATAGGTGTGTTTGTTTCAGTGTAGTTAGCTCCTTCTTTCATGCAGTGTCCACCAGTATCTGACCAGAACTGAAGAAAGTGGCTTGGATGAGCGGCGAAACGTCTTCACTCAAATAAGTTTTTGTCCATTTTTTTCTTTTGCTAGATGAGTACAGTCAACATGTGCCTGTCTTACCCAAGGAAACAAAGACCATATGTGTTCTTTTGAGTGACAATCCAACAAACAACCCCTGAAGTTGCTGTACTCCAAGCAATTTCGGCACTGTAATGATGAGACCAAGTCAGATAAAGGTGTACGTACTTTAAAAACACAGAGGAGCACTTGTTGAAAAAAGATGTTATCACAGGATGACATAGCTTGGCTGTAGTATCCATGATTTCTCAAACATGAATGAAATGCAACTGATAATTGAACATCGCAAGTTGACAAGCTAGCAAAGTAAATTTAGCCTAATATTGACCTTTTAAAGAGCCTGTACATATATTTCCTTGAATTTGACAAGAAAATGTCTTGCTTGAGTGTAGACTGTGACGGCAAAACTCTGAAAGTTGTGAGAAGAGCTTATAAACTCATCACCGTGAATAATTAGGATGCTCGGAATGCATAAGGTAAATGAGGAATAACTTTGGACCAGCTTTTTTCACATTTTAAGTCAGTAAAACTCATGTACACACAGAACACAATCTTAACCTTACTCTTTAAAGAAGTGTAGAGTGAGATTACGCGACCATGCTAACTTCACATACCTTTCCTCACTTGTTCTATGTTTTACTATGACGTATCCGCACAGACGCACTTGTGCTACTACACCGTTAGCCCACTCTCCAAACATGTCAGCACCTCTGCTCCAAATCCCCATTTAACATCACAACATTACCACACCGCTAGCAGTACGGTTAGCCTTCTGGAAGCCCTCAACGCTCATTCTGTTTGGTTACTCGACACTAGCTTGGCATTCCTCTTGTCTGTGTTATGGCTGTGCGCTGGCTTGTAAGGGGTTAAATTTCCAACCACTTTAGCATGTTCGAGCCTGGAGAAAAAATCATCGCCGAATATAGACCAATTTGTTATTACAGCAATTGAGAAGCAGTAGTCGACTAGCCTTCAGGACGCTAAGTGATGACATACAGTTGAATGCATGTGCTAGCAATTTGGGGTACGTAATGTATTTTTTATTTTCAAATTAATAAAAGATTCTAAAATTCCTCCCAGCTGTGTAAACTAGCGCAATAGTTCCAAGATGCTGTGTCAAAGTTTATCGCTAGCTAGCAATCGTAGCGCTGTACTCGCGAATGGCAGAAAATGCATTTAGATGACAAATGCTGGATCGCTGAACTCAACGGCATAATTGCAATATAAACTAAAATGAGTTGTTTAATGGAGGGCTAATTAAGATCCATTAGAACTTGGCTTGTATCGGTGTTTCCATCTGATAGCGTTGCACTGTTTACATTGTCCATTAGCCGAATGAGTCATTTTGCTTTGTCTAATTAGAAAAATATGGAACCTCTCGTCGTTACAAACAATAATGAAAAAGAATGGAGGATTTCACAGCTTCTAAATGAACACCGCAAATGGCTATTGAGTAGAATAATGTGTGTGCATAGACTGTATAGATAAATGGACGTAGCTACCCTGCTAGCCGCCGCATTCTGAATAGGAACTGAGCATGGGCGCTGGGTCCAATTCATTTTACATTAGAAAACTGTCGCCCCTCTCTCCGTAACTGCTGCTGCTTATAAAATATATCCGTACAGGGTCAAGGCAGATTGTGCTCAGGTACAGGGTGTTTAAGGAAATGGTAGTATCTCCCCAAACATAAAAGTATGTATAGGTTCATTCTCAAAGAAATATAAAAGTTTGAAAATGATCAAGCATTTCATATTGTCATCACAGATACATCCAAAAGAAAATTGAAATTAGATTGAACAGAATACATAAACATAGACTGCACTACGAAATAGGGCTGCAAGATTAATCGTAATGGAATTGAAATTGCGGTTTGAATGGATGCAGCACATAGCGAATTTCCTCCACAAACAACAAAATCTCTTGTCTTATTCTGTATAAAATCCGCTAACCCTGTAGTTTAGGTCTGTACAAACACGTTCTGAAATGTGATTTTTATATTACTTTGTCAGTTCAGATTTCAGTCTTTTCGTCAATACTACTGCACACGACTATAATCCTATTACTTAACCATAATAATCCACAACCTATTTCCTCACCTTGCCTTGAAACTGCCATATTCTACCTTCTAGCTTTCGAGCAATCCTGTTTACAATCCATCCACACTTGAACAAACAAAATCTTTTCTGTTCTTTCCGCTGTCAGCTAAATCCACCATTCGTTCCCGTGTGCTGACAGGTGACTGTGTTTTCATTTCTCTGGCCCGCTAGCCTGCGCAGTAGCCGTAGCTCAGACCTCCCCCCCGGTTCTCGTTGACCCGGGCTCCCCTGGCTCTCCGGAGGGCTGACCACTGCTGACCTCCACCACTCCACCCACATGATTTATACCTGGACGGGTGCGGCGGAGTTTACCCCGCTGTCACTGGACTGCTGATGGATGGGAGGTTAATGGAGCATGGCACAGATGAGGGGAAAGTGGACTTCTACTATTGCACTTTTGAGGTCAATGCAGCACAGCCCATTTTGGCACCATTCATGGGGTTTGAGGACTTTTCCCATTAAAAATATGTAATATCTTATGGGGCGATAGTAGCTCAGTTGGTACAATGTTCGTCCATAGATCCCAAGGTTGGTGGTGTGATTCCAGCTCCCACATTCCAGCTCCTTGGGCAAGACACTTAACCCCAGTGTGTGTCTGGGTGAGTGGTAAAGTTAATGCTTCAAGTGCCGGCTGGATTATACCGGCGGATTATGTTTACCAGATCTGTCGACTTTTATCCAAATCATCTCACTACTAGAGGTGAGTGCTAGGTTGAAGTGTCTTGCCCGAGGACACAACAACAGTATGAAATGACCAGGGAGTGCTTCAAACTACAAACTTTTTTAAAGCAAATGCTCACTACCACTACTACTGGAACACTACTCCTGCTACTACAACTATTACTACTAGTGCTAAAACTAGGGCTATAAGCATGATTACTACTATTACCACTACTACTACTACTACTGTTGCCATTACATTGTTTACAACTAGTACTGTAACTGCAACTACTACTACTACAACTACAACAAATGCAACAACAACTACAACTACTATTGCTGTTGCCACTACATTACTACAACTAACTACTACTACTACTACTACTACTACTACTACTACTACTACTACTACTACTGCTGTTGCCATTACATTGTTTACAATTACTACTACTGTAACTGCAGCTACTACTACTACTGCAACTACAACTGCAAACTACTACTACTACTACTGCTGCAACTACTACTACTACTACTACTAACTACTACTGTTGCCACTGCATTGTTTGTAACTACACTACTACTACAACGACTACTACTGCTGCTGCAAACTACTACTACTACTACTACAACTACTACTACTACTACTACTGCTACTACTACTACTACTACTACTACTATATTATTATTACTGTTGCTACTACATTGTTTACAACTAGTACTACTGCAACTACTACTGCAGCTATTACTATGACTGCACCTACTACTACAACAACTGCAACAACAACTACTACTACTGTTACTGTTGCCACTACATTGTTTACTACTACTATAACTACAACTACAACTACAACGACAACTACAACTGCTACTACTGCTATGAGTATTACTTCTACTACTACTACAACTGCTCCCGCCGCCACCTCCATTTCTATTTTGACCCCTGACATTTTTGTGTATGAATCCTCTGCTATTTCAGCATTTGACATTTAAACATTTAAACATCACAATCCCTCTAAACCAGTTTGGCCTTAAGGGAGACTCCAAATATCGTCCTGACCTCAAATCCGCCCTGCATTTGTGTATTAGCGTCCTGCTGGGCTAAAAGCATCCACGCAATACCACATAAACAGAATCAATCCAAAAATACTGTCGACCCCTCTCAGATCAGGGCTTTCCCAGTCCTAATCCCCCGCTAGCCCTGTTATATAATGCAGTGGACTGTCCAAAAGTCCGCGGTGTCCCCTCTAAATGGGACAATGGGGCTGGTGGAGCGCTCCAAAAGTTATAACATCCAACCAAGCGGCGTAACAAAACAGACAGCGCTCATGTGCGTAATAACAGAGTCAACAAGAAGCCAGTGGTTTTATGAATGGCGGGAAAGGCAGGCGGGATGTTGCCAGAAAGAGGTCAAAATCAGGTGTGGGACTTGGTTCTCTACATTTGCCCCATCTCTAGATTTTAACCCTTACCAATACGCTCTGTTTTTTTCCTAAAACTTCCAATTGAAACTGAATCTGTGTCTGAACCCTTTGGCGTAGAAACACATGGCTGGGCTCTTTGTGAAGCTGAGGCGCTGTAGATTTTGGCCTACGTCAGATCTACTCTCATTAAAACCGGGAACAAGCGCTACACAGACGAACATCAAATTTCAAATCCTGCTAGGAAGGTAAATATATATGTAAAGCTGAAGCATGTATTAAAAATCAGATTTAGGGACTTGTTATTAAGTCCAGGAAGAATTGACATAAAAGTCCTATCAAAATTGTGTGGATTTTAAGGTTATTTCTTTTATTTGTGGGTTTGGAGTACAAACAGATCCAGATTCTTCCCAAAATGGTTGATTTGACTGAAAGGAGGTGGCGACAGTAGCTCAGTTGGAGTCTGCTGATCCCAGGTTGACGGTTCAAATCCCGCTCTTGACCCGAATGGCGTCTCAAACAAAAATTTAAAAGAGGTGGATATATTCAATGCACCTCAAGGTTTACATATAGTTTTGAATTGAAGAAACTGAGTAAAACTGATTTACGCAGATTTGGGGTTTGGCTTTTGACTTTTATACAAATCTTATAGGCGGGACTTTTACTTTCACCATTATCTCCTTATCAGTCATATATAGAGCATCGTGATAGCACATGTCTAATCCACAGCTGGCTCCTGTCCTGTCCCCCCCCACA
Source organism: Periophthalmus modestus (assembly GCA_019594935.1). NCBI lineage: Eukaryota > Metazoa > Chordata > Actinopteri > Gobiiformes > Gobiidae > Periophthalmus > Periophthalmus modestus. The sequence goes on along the minus strand of JAIEZT010000198.1, from coordinate 12,076,215 downwards.
TCCCCTCAAGTGGACTCCATCTGCACCCAAAAACATGTCAGCGCCCGGCCCACCCACTCGCCCATAGCACCCACTGCCCCACCCACCCAGCCTGCATGCCTGCCTGCCTGCCTGCCAGCCTGCCGGAGTGCGCCTTACCTCACCAACATCATCCATTATTGACGAGGTGAAATGCGATGCAGTGCACACAAAGACAAGGAGACGGGTTCAGTCAAATATGAAAAATAAGCTAAAACAAAGCATGCATTCAATAGAGGGAGTTTACGATATATATTATGAGCCTGACAACCTTTATTAGTGCTAGAAGGCTAAAAATGACCAAAAAGAGTGGGGTAGACTGAGACAGAGTTATCAAAAAATGCTACCCAGGTACTAATCAATACTAAAACTAGCCTGTATGACCAGATATTGATACAAAAAACAAAATTCACAACTTTGAACCTTTCCTGAGTAGATTTACAGTGGTCTTGATGTATTGTAAATGAACAGTAAGACCACTTAGTAAGTAGTAGTTTTTTAAAAAATTATTATTAATCAATTTATTTATTTTTTTGAGTATTGAAAATTTAGTATCAAAATCATGTTTTGAATCTTAATTTTTATCATGACAAACATTAGCAATCTATAGGTTTCCGCTTCTCCTTATAGACGCCATTTTGAAAACTTTTGATCATATTTCACCAAATGTTTTAAATTGTTACTTGCTAAGAAACCTATGGATACACTTGACATTATGTGGTATTATCAAGTTAGCATAGCGTGGGGGTTAGCATGCTTGACCCACTGGGGAACGTCTTCTGTTTTATACAGTCGTGGAACATCAAGAACAAAAGAAAAACTTCATATTGTATTTTATTTTTTTTATACAGATGTATCCAAACTCAAATGTTTTTCCGACCGTATGTTTTCACTTGCCCAAACAAGATAAAGTCGCAGCGTGTGACGGCTGTACCAAGTTGTAAACAATTCGCAAACAATGAGCTCACATCGCGAGCATCTCCACAACAGCAGACAGGAAGAATTCTGCAGATCTCCGGAATGTCCTCTCCAGATTACCCCAACCTCCCCTGTCTCCTCTGCTATTTCCTTATCCCCCCGGCATCCCGACCACAAATTCCACTCCAAACAATCCAATGTGGACCAACTTTTAAAATGACCGCTTGTCTGTGCCGCGAGCAGGGATCTGAAGGCTAGACATCCATAAACACGCATGACTTCACAGGGGCAAAAACATTAGACAAGACGTACCCGGACATGCCACTCCATTTCAATTTTTAATGCCAGCTGGAGACGCAATTCACTATGGCTGTTGGCCTTAAGTCGTTTATTGGATTAATCGGTCGATGGTGTCTTAGACGATCAAACATTTTACTTAGATTATACGGATTTATAAGGGACAACAGTAGGAAGGAGAAGTTGAAGATTTTTGGGGTATTTATATGTAAAAAGGCAGATTAGACATGCCATATATATGTCGTCCATGCATGTTTGAGTAATCTAGCGATCCCTCCTTATAGTTAGCTGTAAGATTCTGTCCAAGCTTATGTCAGCCATTGCTCCATATACAAAACCGTGACACAAAACAATAAACTACAGCTTCACAAACCTGGCTCGATTCATAAAGATGCGCATTAGTTTTGAGAGCTTTTGCCACACCCCCCTTTTTGAAGCGACCAATCATTCGGACAGGACGACTCATTAAAATGTTCTTTACGACTACAGCCCTACAATTTACGCCAAAAGCCTTTTTTTTCATTCCCAGGAACAATTTCACAGTTAAACATCTCTTGATTGTTATTTAGCTTGCAGAAAATTGCCTGTCTCTCACAATGACATCATATATAGGTTGTTGCTGACTTTGCAGGTGGTAATAGTAGGTTGAGTCAGGTGTATTATATAGATACCATAGCAGTAGCATTTATAGTTTGTCCAAAGGCTTAAAGGCTTACATGTTGATAAAGATAAACAGCTTAAACAATATAGTAGTACGGTGGCTGAATGGGGTCAAATACAGTAGCGCAATTATGGTCACAAGGACAGTCAGACCAACCAATCCCAAAGCTCCGTGCAGGTTAAATTTCAATTTTCCACGTCTGGGATCCTCGTTGAGTTTAACTGTTGGTAACGCTGGTACAAACAGAAACAGTAGAAGTCATGGTATTATAGTTGCAGTAGTAGTAGTAGTAGTAGTAGTAGTACCAGTATGACTATGAGTAGTAATAGATGTGACAAAACACTGAAAGCAAGTTTGTTGTTTAATGAAAGTTAAGATAATCCTGTATTTCGCAATGTCAATGGCGTCATCCAATAACTTGATCAGTGCATGTTGGAGTTGTGTCTTTGAGCAATACACTTGACCTGTCTGCACGTACCCAGTCACAATGTTAGTGCAGCAGGAAGTGGATCTGGTGTTAAACCTGCCAAATCATCATATGACGATAGTTTGTTAGGATAAGTAATGCAGCAGAATGAGTAACAGTAATATTACTTTTACTAGATAACACAAGTACTTTCACACATTGATTGCTAAACACAACGGAGCCCAGTGGAGCTATTGATCACTGCTTTTCACTATCCCTTAACTGTAAGCCCTTTCTACTATTTTCCACCATTCAATACTCCATTAACTCTATTGTATTTACATTGTTCTATACTGCACACATAGCATAGCCCATCGTTGTACCACAATCTGCCAGAATATTCTGCTGAATCATGACCACTGCGCCGATGCTGCGGGGAGTTTAACCCACAGCCTCTGTCAACACGTGGAATCTAAACAGTAGCTCTATACATGAGCTGAAGAGTGAATGACCCAGTGTCCTACAATGGGAACAATAGCACGGTAAACAAGCACTGGGGTTAAGGGTGTCATCCGCCAATAGACTCTGATAAGGTCCATAGAGATGCTTCCCTTGTACAATGTATTATTCAATGGAAAGTCACTGTTAGATAGTTAAGTGTTTGGGCCAGTGCCAAACCTGGATAAATGTGGTATTAGTTATGTTATTAGCAGCTTATAGACTTAGATGTGATCAAAAAGTGGTTCAACAAATGCCAAAATGTAGACGGTTGGGTGTGGAAGGGCATCTGGTATAAAAGGAGATGTGTTATATTATGGTAATGGCAGAAATAAAGGGTTAAATGCTTAAATGTAAAATTATGTATTCATTTGTATTAATAAATATCAGAATCACACTGTCAATGAATGGTATGTCAATAAAATAAATAAAAAAAAAAAAAAAAAATTTGCCAGATAAAAAAAAAAAAAAAAGTGGAAAAATAACAATTTGAACAAACAATTTATTTTTTTTTTTAATTATATATTAAGGCTACTAATTAAAGCAACAGTATGTAACCTTCTGGAGTTGGCGTGTCACCTGTATGTACTCATGGAAATAGAAAGTTAAAACCATACTTCTGAACATTCTTGATTGAGATACATTTTATGCCATACTGCGGAACATTACAGCTAAAGGAACAACATTTCCACGGAAACAAGCAGGAAGAAACTCTCCCTCAGGTCAAATAAGAGTCAGGTTTGCGGAGATGCAAGACCAAGTTTCAACAGAAACATCCAAAATGAGACAAAACATGCTTTTATTTTCGTCTATTTCTGGTTAAAAAGTTACGTACTATTGCTTTAATTGAAATTTCTATATCATATTCCCAAGCCTAAGTGTTTTTGAGCCATAAACAACCCCCATTCATCTCCATAGCAGCCTGCATCTCTCCCTCTGGCATGCTAGCAATCATGCAATCAAGCCCATTGTATCCATCTCGGCTCACCAAATGGCTAACGGCTAACTCTAAGTAGCGTGTTTGGGGAGGACTTTTACGGCTCCACTTCCTCCACAGCTGCACCAACACCTCCATCCACGGGCCCCGCTCTGGTTTGCTCCTCCAAACTGTTATAAAAACCAGATTTATGACAGGAGATAGTGGGAGTTTGTGGACATGGCCCTCCAACCTCCAATCCTGACATAGTGCTGACGTTCGTAAAGTGTGCTAATGACAAGGAGGAAATATGGGCTTTTGGTGACAGGTAGTAGTAGTAGTGGTGGTTGTAGTAGTAGTAGTAGCAGTTTTGATTGTGCTTTTAAATGAAGGACTAAAGAGTAGTTGGGAGTGTGTCAACGGTCCAACTCCAACGTCCAATCCTGACCAACTGCTGACGGTCGTAAAGTGTGCTAATTACAAGGAGGAAAGATGAGCTTTGATGACAGGTAGTAGTAGTAGTAGTAGGTAGTAGTAGTAGCAGTTTAAGATGTTCTTTTGCAAGCAGCAGTTTTTGTAAGAGGAGCTGACCTACCAACGTTCGTAAAAACATGCTAATTACAAGGAGGAAATATGGGCTTTTGATAACAAGGTGGCAGTAATAGTGATCATAGTAGTGGTAGTAGTAGTAGTAGCAGTTTTGACTGTACTTTTGGAAGCAGTAGTTGTTGTAAGAGTAGTTTGGGAGTGTGTCAACAGTCCTCCAACCTTCAATCCTTACCTACTGTTGACGTTCATAAAGCCTGGTAATGACAAGAGGGAACTATGGGCTTAGTAGCAGTGGTAGTATTAGTAATAGTAGTAGTAGTAGTTTTGGTTGTACTTTTGAAACCTTGTTGTACTAAGAGTAGTAGTAGTGATTGTAGTGGCATTAGTAGTAACAGGAGTGCTAGCAATTGTAATAGTAGTCCACAAGGAACAGTAGCAGTGGTAACACGTAATACCAGCAGTACATGAAGTATCAGCCATAGTAGTTTCGTTTGATAGTAGTAGACTGATAATACTGCAAGTTATTGTAGTAGTAGTCACTTCAAGTAGTTGTAACGCTAGCTCTAGTATTGAAATAGTACACAAAAGTACACATTAAGTACAGAACTAGTTGAAGTAATTGCTGTAGAAGTAATAGGATAGCACTTTGTATACATACTTTGACTGTGTATACTACAACATACAGTGTATATGCTTTATAGGTGCACTATGGAACTTTGAAATGTTCCACAGTATGGCATTACACATTTATAAATACAGGAGATTTAATTGCATTCTTACTGTGAGCGGAGATCTGACCTGTAACTTACCTGGTAGCATCACCTGATTGACTCAGTTTAGTTGGATATGTTTAATGTCATATTGCGTAACATTCCAGGCAAAGCAATAACATCTCCGTGGAGACGAGCAGACGGTACAACTCGCAGCTTTAAACGTGAGTGATGTAATGTTTTCATATGGTTGGTAGTGTTGTTTTTGTCGCTGCCTATAGCTAACAACACAAGCTAAATCCAAAGCGGTTAGCAAACCCAGAGTGTGGTATAAACAGTTATTTTCCAAGTGGAGCCTAGAGTGAAATGTTCGTCTTTAAGTGAAAAACCATCCAGGAGACTTTGCACCTCGCTGACCTCACACGGAGCCGGCTTACCCATGTCTAACCACAAGAATGCAGCTCCTCTGGTGACATCACTTAGCACGGAGAGAGAGGGAGAGAAAGTGAGGGAGAGAGGGGGAGAGAGGAAGGAAGAAAGGAGGGACTGAAGGAGAGAGAGGGACAAGAAGGGAGAGAGAGTGAAGGGGAAGGAAGGAAAAGGGGAGGGAGGGACAAAGAGGGAGAGAAGAAGGGAAGAGGGAGGGAGAGAAAGGAGAAAGGTGAGTGAGGGAGAGAGGGGAAGAAAGGAAGGAAGAAAGGAGGGACTGAAGGAGAGAAGAAGAGAGAGACAAGAAGGGAGAGAGAGGAGAGTGAGGGAGAGAGAGTGAAGGAGAAAGTGAAAGGGAAGGAAGGAAAAGGGGAGGGAGGGGAGAGACAAAGAGGGAGAGGAGAGAGGTGAGTGAGGGAGGGAGGGAGAGAGATAGAGTGAAGGAGAAAGTGAAGGGGAAGGAAGGAAAGAGGGAGGGAAGGAGGGAGGGAGGAGAGACAAAGAGGGAGAAAAGAAAGGAAGAAAGATGGAGAGAAAGGAGAGAGGTGAGGGAGGGAGGGAAGGGGCAGAGACAAAGGGAGAGAAGAAGAGAAGAGACAAGTAGGGAGAGAGAGAAAAGAGGTGAGGGAGAGAGCGAGAGTGAGGGAGGAAGGAAGGAAGGAAGGAAAGAAAGATGGGGAGAAGAGAGCCAAGTGGAGGGAGAGAGGGAGAGTGCATAGTGAAGGAGAGAGAGAAGGGAAGAGTGAGGGAGAAAAAGAGCATGGGAAGAAAGTTAGAAGCAGAAGAGGGAGTGAGGGAGAGAGAGGGAGGGAAAGAGGAGGGAGAAAGAGGGGAGGATAGAGGAAGGAAGGAGGGAGACAGAAAGGGAAGGAAGGAAGGAGGGAGAGAGAGAGAGACAAAGAGGGAGAGAAAGAAGGGGAGAGAGAGGAGAGAGGGAGAGTGTGGAGAGAGAGAGAAGGAGAGAGGGAGGGAGAAGGAGTGAGAAAGTAAGAAGGAGAGAGGGAGAGGAGAGAGAGAGACAAAGAGAGGGAGAGAGGGGAGAGAAGAGGGGGAGAAAAGGGGAGGATAGAGAACGAGTGAAGAGGGAAAGGAGAGACTGAGGAGGGAAAGAGTGAAATAGGGAATTAGAGAGATGAGAAAGAAAAGGAGGGAGAGGAGAGAGGGAGAAGGAGAGAGTGAGGGAGAAAAAGAGTGAGAAAGAGAGATGGGGGGAGAACGAAAGAGGGGGGAGAGAGAGAAGAGGAGTGTAGGAGGAAAGGAGAGAGGGAGGAGGAGGGAGAGAGAGAGAAAGAAGGAATCAGAGCAACAGAGAGAGGGTGAAAGATGGAGAGTTAGTGAAAGAGAGTGAGTGGAAAGAGAGGAAGAGGGAGAACAAGGGAAAAAGGAGCGAGAGAGAAATGGATAGAGAGCGGGAGTGATAGAGAGAGATAGAAGAGGAGGGGGAGAGAGAGCTGTCCACAGGCGAATCACGGCGAGCGGCGCTGTGCCACAAATAAACGTTTTTACAGGCGATAAATAGAGTGGGCTCATTAAACTTTATGTCTTTCCTCTGTGACACCGAGTGGAGAGACAGAGTACACAAGTTGTTTTTGGACTTGTAAACATGTAAGCACCGCCGTGAAAATATCTATAGATAGTTTTAAAAGCATTTTCGTTTTTATTGTTTCTTGCAAAAATCCCGATAGCAGACAATGAAAATGTGTTAATGGCTCTATTTCAGTTTGCAGTCGCCCATCTGGCTTATTTATGTTATTGCTTTGCCTGAAATATTCCACAGTATGGCATTAAACGTATCAGTATCGGTGTTTGAGTTGGGTCCTGCCTCTCCACAGATTATCGCCATGGAGACAGATAAATTTAATCCGGTACTAGTGTTGTCATGATACTAAAATTTCTAAAATAGTAAGGAATGGACTCAATACTCACGACTGACTCCAATACCACGATGATCATTTTAAAAAATCATTCTTTAGACAATTTTCATCATTAAATGGTAGTACTTTCATTTATATGTGGCCTTATAGCTGTGTAATCCCTCAGTCGTCCAGGTAGGTTCCATAGGCGTAACATCTAACACAATAACATCTCCATGACAAGCGGGTGTGGGCCCTCCGCGAGAAATATTACGTAGTGCGTCTTTATCTGAAAATTGCTAATAAACTGAGCTGAACCTTTTGGGCGTTCAGTTTGTTCTAGCTTACGGCAATGCTGACATTCAACCTACAGTCAAAATCCTTTAATGATATCTTGGCCTATTAAAAACAAGTCTATACCAGTCTATCTGCTACTATTGCCTCCTCACCTAGAATGTGTTTTTTCAGTTCCCACGTGCTACTGCTGCTGCGAGGGGCTGGGGGGTAAGATGAGGTAGGGGGGCAGTTGTGGAGAAAGGACTTAATTACTTTGCATTGCCTGCAGTCATGGAGGCAGTCTATCATTAAAAAAACACATGCTTTGACTTCAGGCTGATTTCAAGAGATGGTTGAGGAGACTAGAAGTAGTACGCAGACCCCTCCTAACTGGTTTAAAATGAAAAGTCCACTGGTTTGTATATGAACAGAGGTGGTGCCATGCTGGGCCCCTGTGGAGCACCCATTGAAGCCGGCGACATTCCACAGTAATTCACTTTGACCTGGTCCCGATACGAAGCCCCCGAGGTCAGGGAATGTAGCACACACGCAGGGAGGAAAGCGGAGGTACGGCAGTGAAGATGTCAACGAAAGATCGGACAATTAACAGTAGATAGAAGGGAGGTGTGGCGGAGATGGAAAAAGAGATCAGCAAGCCCAGCAATCAGGTGTTATCAATCAAACAAGTGCCACACCTGTTCTGTAGTATTTACTGATAAGAGAAAAGGACTTACTAACCAAAAATATAGGTCTATTTCAAAATCAAATAGTCAACGAAATATTTGTGTAAAGATTTCACTGAAGTACAAGCTAGCTTTGTTACAAAATGACAATCAAAAACATTTATTTTTATTTATTTATTCACATTTTTTATACAATCACATGTAATTTTCAAGAGAATATATAGAAAGATAGTAGTTCCTTTCATATAAGTGTGGTTCTGAAATCAAAATTCATCCAGGAAACTTTACTTTGCTAGCATTGATACATGTTCAAATAAGTATCGAGTTTTAACAATAGTAGTATAATTTTTTATTGAGAATCCTATCTACAGGTGCCAGAATGATTTAAAAAAGAGGACTTTTAGCTATAGAAATTAACAATTTAAAACAAAACATACTATCTACTGTCTTTTGAATGGTGAAAAGTCTACGCAGGTCACACTTGTCAACTGCGATCCAACCTGCTGCTTCCCACTATCACTGTATTCATTTATCTTATACTAAATGTTACAAAATACATAAATATCTATTTCTCTACCAACTCTACTAATACTCCGCCCGTTCGTGTCCTTGGTGACTTTTAAACAGACACTAGCCTGAATGTAGGGCACGACACAGTGGTGGAACAAATGTCCATGTTCAAATCAGTCTGAAAGCCTCGCGACAATAACGCGTGCACGGGATGGGCAGAATTACACTTTTAATTCTATAAAAAAAAAAAAAATCAAATCCGCGCACTCTGCCAATCCTCTTAGCGTGTAATCCCCAGGTAGTTTTCAGAGTGCAGCGAGCTCAAATGCCTCCGTCCAGTGACACATTTGTACCTAGCGGTGGAATGATATGACCAGCTGCTGCTATAGCTAAAAGGGCTATGCTAACAGTGGCTAAGCATGTCGTCCAAAAACATGCTAACTATTAATATTTGATCAGCGTCTGGCTTGGTTAGAGGGTGCTGCCATGACATAAGGCGCTGCAGCAGAGGGTGGTTCACAAATGGAGGACAAGAGGGTAAAAGTGGGTCGGCCAAAAACGATTTAGTGGATGGAACGACAAGTGTAATTTGAAAGATCGCAGAAATGTTTGCGGCTATGTGAGCGTGGTGGCCAAAGTTTGAGTCATAGGTCAGGGGTGAAGGCTTAAATGTAAATCGTCGTCAAAAAGGTGTAAAACATGATGGATGTATTTACTTATGTATTTGTGTCTTTGCTAACCTATTTTAGCTATAGTTAGTGTGACCCTATCTCGCAACTGCAAAACAATATGATTCGACATGAACAATTTTTGAGTAAATTCATTTCTTTCTTTACTGGACATTTCCTCCCAAAAAAAACTTTCTGACAAATTTAATTAAAACATTATCATTATTTTAAGTGCGCTATGTCACTTTTCCGTATTGTCACTATGGAGATGTGTCTGAAATGTTCCACGTTATGGTATTAAAGATATCGAACACATCTTCAAACTTAGAAATACCTTGAAAAACATGGATTATAACTGTAAGTGGGCTCGCCTCTCCACAAATTTAACCTGTAACTTGGGTCGTAGGCGTAATTTTCTTTATCTACATGAAGAAAGAGAAGTTTAATGACATAGCGTGGACTTTTTCAGGCAAAACAATGCAATCTCCATGGAGACAAGCACATTTTTTCCATGAGAAAAGTTACAGATTTAGTATGGTCTGAAAAGAAAAGTTTGTTAAAATTCCAGGAGGGCCCTAACTGTACCAGAAAACATTTAAAGATGGCGTTTAGCCTGAGCGGTTGTGATGTGCGTGCAGTGGAATGCCCCTGAGGTGAGCTGAGGTGTGGGAAGTCACATGTCTGCTCCTGATGACAGTAAGTGTTTCAGGCTTTGACCTTGTGAGAACGCTAATGATACGCATCAACTGCTCTGCCTGTCATTTCAAATCTGTTTACTCCCACAAAAGATCGGAAAGACTCTTCGGTCTCCAGGACTTGGACAAGCTGAAGAACACTTGTGACTTGTAAATGACACTGGGGTGACTGACAGGATCAAGAGGGCCCTGACCCCCCACACAGACACTGCTATAAATTTCGGCTAAAAGTAGAACATAAAACTCCGGCTAAGTGTTTGGCTAGCTGCTTCTAGGACTACGCCTCTGCTGGTGCGATGCAATGAGGTGGTTTGAATGAGCTGCTAGCGACAAACTCATCGTAGTGAAGGCCATTTTTGAGAACTTAATGATTAAAAATGAGGTGAAGGAAGTTTAAAAACACAGAGGAGCCACTATAACTCCATTTGCACGTATTCAAACTTTGTAACTCTGAGAATATAAGTCTAATCATCACTAAAATACACGAATAAATAAATGTATAAAGGTTGGACTTTAGCTCGTACTGGACTTGAACACGGTGCCAAAAGTACTTGCCAATGTATTTGAGATTAACTGACAGGATCAAGTAGTGTTTGACCCCACAACACAAAGTACTACGTAAGAGCAGTAACTCAAGCTAAACAGTAGCTGCTGTAGTACAGGACAATACTCACTACTTATGTTTACTTGAAGTACTTTTTTGTGATTGACAACTACTTAAAGGTCCAAATTCTATTGAAGACCCACCAGCTGGCCACAGTGTCAAACTTTTGCACATAATCATGGGTGAGTGACAGGATCAAGAAGTCCCTGGTCCCCCCACAATGACCGTAGTATAAATTATGCAAAAAGAAGAACTCTGGAAATAGCAAGCAATAGTTTACAAATTCAATTACTGCTACTGCTACTGCTACTACTACGACATATAAGCTAAATGCTGTGTAGATTAGAATAGATAGGCTTTTAAATGAGGTGTCAAATAGAGGGTGACAGATAACATCAAACGCTTCCTGACCTACCGCATAGACCAGGCTATAAATTATGCTAAAACTAAAAAGGGATTCCAACCGCATGCTAGCTTTTGAAGGACCATAGTATTTGATTTTATCATGTAACCATTTAACAAAAGGACGCCCAAGTTTCAAATAAAGCTTATCTTAAAAAAATGCTTACACTAAAGGTCAATTATGTCAGATTATCAGTAAATTATCAGATTATCTCTTTCGTGTGAGATGTTAAGTACTGTTGAGTGGGCGTATTTGAGTAGATTGAACCAAAGTGACAGTGAGTTGAAGTTAATAAGATCAACAGGTTCAACAGCGAAGTTACAAAATATTTTTACATCGAAGTATTAAGTAGAGTTTGAATGCGTTAGACGACATATCTTACCAGAAAATTCGACAACTTTCAGAGACAGGGTAAAGCTAATAACAGCTAGCATGCCAGCCGTGCACTTCCTAATTATTATTACTATCGGACAATGAAACAATACACACAGACAGTACACAGCAGACATATTTTGACCTCAAGAGCTGCTTATACGCTATATCTGTAATGAAGCAAGAAAAATGTTCTCAAATATATTTTTAAAAAATCATGTACAGGCACTTTCGCATACTTGACTGGACTATTCAGCTCGAAACATAATTCATTTGATGTTAACAACTTGTTCCTATGCCACATAATTCAAATTAAAATCACTAATGTCTATCTTTGCCAATGGGGAAATTCCAACATCTCTACATTATATCATCTTTCCCATAGACAACGAGGCTAACCCATATCCCATGTTTTCTCTTGATATCATCCTGCCCTAAAGGAAACAATTAAGTCTCCCAGATCAACTGCTGCTATGGTGCAATTTGCGAAGTGAAACATAGTCATTGAGTTGAGAAGTGTACTTTTCATCACCAAACAAGCCTCCTCTGGCATTTCCAATCATAAAGCAAGTGTTCTATTTTTGACATATCTTGGGAAACTCTCCCTGAAGAAAGTCAACGCAAACTAGACAAGATGCCATTCCTTTTTGGACAGAATGATGCCACCACCCATGCTCTCCCGGCGTTTTACGTGGGTGTAAAATGCGAGTTTGTTTGTAAGATGAACAAAATGCCTAAAAATTACAACAACAAAAAATGCTTTAAAAAAGGCATATTTGAAAAACATATATTTCAAAAAAATCTTTATCTCTTTTTTAAGATTAAATTGAATAATTCATCAACAGTTTAAGATATAATTAATAGAAATATTTACATACTGGACAAAAAAAGTGATTTCCAAATGCTATTTTCCTGAAAAGTTTTATTTTTCTACTACTCTACTGCTACTACTACTACAACTACTAGTGACCATATCATCATATTATCATTATTATAACCTTATAAAGACCTAATATATACATGCAATTGTCTGTGTCGTCCAGGTATGATCCATAGTATAAGAAAAAATGTGTCCAGTTGATAGATCTGAATTTTTCTTTGAATATATATGCAATTCCATGCTTAATGCATTCATAATGAAGTCTATAATTCATAATACAAGACGGCAATGCAAAAATAATATGCCAAAAAATGGGTGAAAGCATGGCATGACTCAATAGATACATTATATTTTGTTTATACATAAAAATCATCCATATTCATAGTTTTAACCAGTCCAGCTCGTGTGCTAAAAGACCATCAGGACAGCCGTTCGACCTGCCCTGACACTGACATATGGACTCTAGCTGTTTGCCACGGCCCATTTCAAAACACACTTCTACGGACCTCTTCCCTGATAAACTATATTCTCATTCTCTTTGCTACACCCACTTCTATTCCTGTCATTTCTGCATGGGATTAGCAGGCCAGAAAATCTTAATCTTCCTGAGAGAGTAGCAGTCATAGCAGCAAAATACATTCTGGCACTTCCAAATCCCCCTTCCCGAGTGGATTGTTTTACCTCTAAGTGACAGGTATCTCCTTCCCTCTTTTTCAAACGACAATCTATATAGGTTTACGCAACAACCTGGCCGCATGTTGTTGCCACTAGCAACAGGACAAGCGAGCCATTGCTTCTCACTGCGAGGCTGGAGGAGAGGAGCATATAGGGGACATGTAAGCAGGGATGGGAGGTAGATTTCGGACATGGACAGGAGGTAGATTTTGGTTTGGCATTTGCGAGTTACGTTGCTATTTCAGCAACTCAGCGGGGAGCACGCTAAGGACGCAACCTTGTGATAATGCCACTAGGTTCATCTTGAAAAATCAGCATATTGGAATTGGTTGACATTTGCGAGGTACGCCACAGGGGCATATGTAGATGGATTTAGCCTTAAAGCAAGTTGAAAGTGAAGTGCGTTCTTGTCAAAAAACAATATACCTTTTGAGATTAGATGACATTTGTAAAGTCCACAACCAAGAGACTTTTGAATGGCTAATCGATGAATATGTCAACCCTGCAAATCTCTGAAATCTACATTTTAAGTATGGTTCAACCTTGGACTTCTTGTTGAATTAAGTGGCATTTGCAAATACCTTTAAACTTGGCAGTCAAACTGAGTGGAATGCATATAAGTACACTGACAATACCACTACTACTACTACAGTTACATCTAAAAGTCATATTTGATGACAGCTGCGAGGTATTAAAAGTAAGCGTAGCCATTTGACAGTTGAAATCAAGAATGTGATCCCAACTGTTGAAAAATAAAAACTTTGGAGATACTATGAGATTGAAGATGATGTATTCTGCAAGTAGTGACCAAATACAAACAAGTACTACACTTATACTTGTTTGGTGCAGGTAGCATTGACAGGATGCACTGCAAGTCCCTTTAAACCAGCCAAATTGGAAGCATGACATAGCTATTTTCAGCAACTAAAAATGTCACCTTACAAGCAAGCGTGATCATCAAAAAGCCATGCTGCCTTATAGTTTGAGTGTCATCCGGCAAGGGACTCCGCTATCACCCCGCAATCAGGTCCACGATTGTTAACCCGGCTTGTCATGCATTCAGTATTCTTTGAACTTACCCTTGTTGAGACTCAGCATCCTGGTGCATTCAAGGGACACACATATTGTAAAAAAAAAAAAAAAAGAAAAAATCCACCGGTTCTTCTCCTTCCTTGCTCCGCTTGCAGCTGCTAACCAGTCATCCGGGCAAAGTTAACATCCACCAAGCGTTGACTCTGCCTCTCTCTCCTCTTGTCTTCTCGACTTGACTAGAATCCTTCCTTCTCCGTAGCTGTCTCGCTCAATCTGGCAACGTGCTTTGACTTTCCTCTCTCTCCCGACATCTCTCCTCCTTCGTATCCCCCCGGTGGCCGAGCTCGCACTACTCTCGCTCCTACCCCTGCAACGTTTCCGTCTCTCTCTCTCTTCCTCTCCGCTGCTGGCTCTGCTACCCCGCCCACCCCCTCTCTCCCCGCCTCATAGCTTGATCTCTCCTCTGAGTATTCCCCCTGCCTCTGTCTCTCTCTCTCTCTGTCTATTCTTTTTTTTTCACTACCTAAGAGGAGCTTGCAGGACGTTTAACATGTGGTGCAAAAGGGGGAGTAGGATGTTAGCTCGGTATATATCTTTGGTGGTAAGTCTGTTCCCTGAGGGGCAACTGAACTAAGGTTGGATTGGGGGGTTTTCTCCACGGGGGAGGAGTTTGTTTTTTTGGAGAGGGGGTCAGGGGAAATGGGGGGTGGACGTAAACAAAAAAGCAGCAGCGGGCTTGTGATGTTTGGCTAACTAGGATCTTAACATGGAACAGCTAGCAAATGGTAAGGACGGTCTCCAAGCTGAATGAGCTGTTCACACTTAACTTCTTTATAGGGGCTAATTACATGCTAACGCTACTAAAGATAGTGTTTGTGGTTGCAATGGATGGTCCCCTGCACAAACCGAGCTTGGCAGACCAAAATAGCACCCTTGTACTAGCTTGCTAGAGTTTTCCAGCGCCAATTGTGAAGCGATCATAACATGGTAGTTTTTGCTGACAACTCGGGAATTCTCACAATACAAAAAGAAGAAAAAAAAACACAACTCTACTTTTCTTGACAACTCAAAAGGCAACAAAGAGAGACAACCAAAAGATATAATTAGGCCAGCAGACTGCTTTTCATCTAGTGTCAAAAATCTGAAGTAGGCAATTGTCTAGAGAGACCAATCAAAGGCTTCTTTTTGTTCTTCGAGGAGACAGTGGTTTTGTTGGGAGATTCTGAAGGAAAAGTTTCAGGAGTGGGTTGTGCTAGTTTGCGATTTCCAAACTGATACGAGCAAAAATTGAGAACTCAACTTTGGGAAGGACAAAGGAAGTTCCACGTGAAAACATTTATTGTGGGACATTTATTATAGTCGTCAGTAAGTCTTTTTTTTATTATGTGACTGGTCAAACAATTATTTCTATTGTACAATGAGATTTTGTATGTATTTTTAACCAAATACTAAATAAATATGGTGAAATCTGATGACTGAACGCGTCTATTATGTGTCATTATTGTTCTGGTTTTAGCAACAAAACATATGTGATCCCTCTTAATAGACTTTTAAGGTCAGCAATGGGTCAAAGAACCAATTATTAGTCTGGTGTTGATGCAAATCTTAGACCCAGAGCAGGACTGTAAATGTCTCAAAATGTTTTTTCGATTAATTTTATGTCTTGGTTTTTGTCCTGTCCTTATTTTTCTCTTTGTTACAGTGTCTGAAACATCTTAAACACAAAACATAAATAAATGTACGGATAAAAGGTATAAAAGTTTGAACATGGACAGCCGAGGAACTGTTAAAAAGTCTAAAGGGAACGAGAAGCTTCAGGATCAATGAGCGCGTCAAAAATACTGAGAGAGAAAAAACAGGAACGCTATAGGGTCCTCCTGGTCTGCTGCGCTACCACCTCTCCGGCTTTGCTCCATCTGCCGCAATCAAAATCAGTCTCAGCTCAACGCCTGTGACAAACTACAGCTCGGAGCTCGTGGGACGCCACCAGAGGACCCGGCGGGAGGGGGGGACAGCCTAGCGAGGGGGGAGTCCTGGCTATTGTCTGGGCCGCAATAGGACCAGCGCGAGGGGGTGGGCTCGCGGAGGGTGCAAAAGGCCGATTTGAAAGTGTTCCCAATGACAGGAGCGCTCAGTTAAAAAGAGAGAAAAGAAAGGGACATGGGGTTTGACTTCAGAGCGCTAATGTCGCTAATGTCCCAAATGAACAATGACGCTAACCATGTGAGAAAATTAGTTGGCCAGGGGGAGAGCGGTGGAGAGTGGAAGGGGAGTTGGGGAAGTTCAGGGGACAAGGAGGTCACAGCAGAGGTAAACAAGCTAAGTTGAGGTGTTGTAAGCTATACTTGTGGGTGGGCTGCAACTATGGGTTTTATAGGAACTACGAGACAACTGCTAACTGCTAACTTTGACGTTTTTGCACGATTTGAGCAAAATGTACAAATGAAATGAAAAAATAAAGAATTTCAAGGATGTTTTTTGTTTGTTTGTTATTTAATCTTGTAATAATTTTTGGGAAAAGTCAGAGGCTGTACCTACAGAAAAGAACCATGTTTTAAAAAAACGTAATAAAGAACAAAATAAATATAATTAATTTTTAAAAAGTAAAAAAAAAAGTAAAATTAATATAAAAAATAAATAGCATTAAAATAGATAAAATTAAAATTAAATAAAATAGACAAAATACAAAAAACATTTATCATGGCTGATTTTGTCTGCGCACAAGGTGAAATAGAACCAGTGCCTTGGCAGAGACCTAATATTTGTTGCTGTCTCATTTATGCACATTGTTTATTGGTTCATTTATTTACTTACTTATTGAATTTGATGCATCCCCCAAAACATAAAATTTAAAATCAGATTAGCTTCAAAGTCTGACAAGCCCCGTCTTCCATTTATCACACTCCTCATCTGTGAAAGACTCATGATGTCAGATGATTGGCCTATATTACCGAAACGACATGCGGGGCCGTAATTACGTTTATCATATCCGCAGCTGCTATTGCTAGTTCAAACCAATGTGAATACACCGCCAGCGTGATCCGATTCAGCAAGCAGGTGGCCACCAATTACGCCCATTGTTCAATTTGAGTCGAAAGAGAGTCGAAACAAATGGATCGCTAAGTCAATGCTAACACTTACATATGCAAATAATGGAAAAAATATTAGCAACGGGGTATGAGGCTAATTTGATTGGAGCACAGAAGAGTGGATTGATGGATAGTTTTATGGCGCCGCAAAGACGGGGAAGAATATAATTATGAAAATGCACGCCAATTTTGAAATAAAATATGGTCACGGGTTGGCGGTCAACTTGGTCATTTTGTATAAAGCAATAAAATAAGCAATAATGGGTGAATAATTGTGTTGAAATGTCCGTAAAGTGGGTTAGGAACTTGCATTAGAAGCCAGGAAATAAAATCGTTTTTCCATACAATGTTGGTTTTCCAGCCTGGATTAATTTAAACTAGGAAGAGTGAATTTCCCTGTCACCTCTCTGTCAGCCAACCGCAGCTTACGACCTATCCTTCAACCAATCACCTCTCAAATCATTCACGTGTATGCACTTTCTCTCCCCTCCTCCTGCTCGCGGTTTTAGCTTCAACTTTCCTCCAGGTCGTCTTCCCCGCGGCAGCAGAACCGACAGCCGCCTCAGCCTCTCAGTTTCTGATATTAAAACGCCAGTTCATCAAATTCGCGACACATGGATCACATGATATACATTAAATCAGTATTTTTTAAGAAGCAAAAGCATTTTAACAACAGTATTTCTGCTTTAAACCACTACCTGCATAAACTTTAAGGTAACTGGTTTTGTTTTGTTAAGCAAAATATGTCTTGCCCCAGCACGAGCTCTTGAGGTCAAAATATGTCTGCCATGCGCTGTCTGCATTTAATTATAGTGTCCAACAGTCAGGAAGTGCGTATTAGCATGCTAGTTCCTTTACCATGAAGGCCTTCACTCTTGTTTGACAGTTGTGAAAAACACTTATAAAGTCATTTCGTTGATTAATTCATAAGGCAAGTGAGGAATAACTTCAACCATTGCAAAGCTTTTAAAATTAACTTGTTCTATTGTTTCATGTTTTAAGACAATACAAATCATATACATACACGCTTTTACTACGAATTATACACCATTTTAATCATAAAAGCAGAGATAATGTCAAATATATTGCATAGATAAGTTTTCTTTCTGTAAACAAGCACCAAAACTGCAGCCCTACACATATTGATTTACTAAGATTTACCTAAAAATAGATTCTTGGAGATATGATACAGTCACACACGATACAGTTTTTAGCATACACATGGCGTCAAAGGATTTAAACTGCAGTACTTTTAACTTGCTTTTTGTACAGTCTTTCTCAGTTATAAAATGTGAAATACCAATCCCTTGACGTTTAACTATTTCTGTGTTGCCAGAATTTTAATTCAACAACTTAATCTCCCCAAAGTGTTTCACATAAAGTCAAAGTCAACAAAAAAAGATATATATGGAATCAGCTTCCAGACAGTCTGAAATTGTCTGTAGATTTGAGCAATTTTACTAGAAATTTGAAAAAGTACATTTTGTGTCGAAATCAATCTAGTTAATTCTGTTCTGTTTCACTGTAAAAAAAAACTGCACATAATGCTTTTTCATATTGGTCTGGACTGTAGGAAACATTATGTATTGGACATGGGGACATTTTATTGTATTTTACTGCTAATGTTAATGGTGAATGTTAATGTAAATGGTGCCCAAGGACGTAGCAGTAGCTAAATCTGGCACAAATCAACTTTTCTTTTGTAAGATTAATGGATTTGTACATGGTTCCTGACAAATAAAGAAGAAAGAAAGACATAAAATATGACACATAGCCAAAGAACAATAAAACAACACCAACATATCCAGTCAAGCTAGACCCAAACGCCAAGGAGAAGATGTGAGTTTTCATATAAAGTATTTAAACATCCTGGATACTTTTCTGCTTTCTATCAAAATTGTGCAAAGTCCTAAACAAACTGTCACCCAAAGAAAAGTTCACTGGTTGATCCGCTGTGTCTGTACATGCATTGACAGTAAATTTTGGACGTATCAGATGCAAATCTGTCCTTAGTTTGGCTGTTGGCGTTTTTATGAGCTCACACACACCCACGAGCTGTTTACGTCACGCAATATCTGTCAACACCTGACGCAAAACAACTAACAGAGCGTGCACCAACACAAGTCGATTAATGTGATGTCAACATGTTTGCCTGCTTTGTCTGCTGCAAATGCTGAAGCTATGACAAATTATGATGATATTTTTTTGATTGATTGATTTATTTTTTCTTAATGTCAACAGAAAAAAAAAAAAAAAAAAGGTCCAATACAAAAAAATATATATATAAAAAAAATACAGGGAAAAAATGAATAAATCAACCAAAAAAATAAATGAATAAATACATAATATAAATAAATAATATAAATATAAATATATAATAATAATAATAATAATAATAATAATAATAATAATAATAATAATAATAATAGAATAATAAATTGAAAAAAATTATGTTAAATGGTAAAATGTTCACCTTCCAAGCACTCAAAGCGCTTTGCATCAAGGAACCACTTCACCCATTCACACGCGCATTCATACTCCAGTGTACGCAAACAGGGCGAGGGGCGAGGTCGGTGAAGTGTCTTGCCCGAGGACACAACGGCAGCATTCATCTGTGGGAGCTGGAATCGTGCACGCTACCAACTGAGCTATTGTGAGCCGACGCCGGATTTATAAACTGTTAGATTAGTGAGTTCTTTTGGAAATGTATTTTTATTTTTTCATTTATGTTTGCAGATTTCTAGTATGAACCGCTGACCCTTTGAAAATGGCTTCTCACCGTCATCTTATCGTCATCTATCTCACAAACTGCTTAGGGACAATTTGCATTTCGCCAGACACAATAATGCCCAAGTAACGCCAACTTTATGCCCAATACTTCACTCTGGCTGTCATCAAATCCAGTTTAGTGCTTTCCTGTCTGTCCAAGGTAATAGCCCATTGTCTGAACGCAGGAGCTGTTGATGAAGCAGCTTGGTTTGCTTGTGTTGTATTTCTCCCCTTTTCAAGCCCAAAATGCTCTTATTAAAGCTGTACTATGTAACTTTCCTGAAGGAGTAGAGAGAAGACATGTTTTACAATCTTTTTTTTTTAGTTGAACATGTTTTTTATACATACTTTGCTGATTGATTGGAGGTACAGGTTTTGGACACATATGAATATCCTGTGTGTTGCACTGCGAGTCCTCACTCCATAGAAGGAGGCAACAGTTTACAGGTTTGCCTTGTATGTTCCACAGTATGGCATTAAAGCAGACCTATTATGCAAAATTTACTTTTCAGAGCTTTGAATCATGTTTTAGTTGTTTCCTCTTCTCATTTACGCTCTCGAAGTTGCATATGGAGTGATTCGTGTATGTCTGAGCAATCTTTAATCGCTTATTTTCAAAACGCCATATTGCAAATCAACCCCCGTTTTCACCACCACCGGCATACGCCCACTCTCTATTCTTACTTTGTTCTCTAATCTTATTTTCTTAATCGGAGATATGCGTAGGATTCAGCAGAGTTGCTAGAGTGATGTGCAGCTATCTCTAGGAGGGGCCGACAGCTTCATGGATATTTGTTATGATGACATTTATGACGAATGTCTGCTCCCATTAAGTTGTTTTGGATGAATACTGTGATTTTAAATGTCCAAATTATAACATACCAATCCACGGGTGTTGTAGATTATAATTATATAGCAGGCTAAAGCACAGTATGTCTGCTTTAAACATATCTATCTCCATAGAGACACCACCAAGGCCAAGACAGGTTGGATCTTTGGAGAGGTGACCTGCTGCTCATGGTAAAAATCCATGTTTTTCCAAGTATCTTCGAGCAAAACATGAATAGAAATTAAAAAAATAAGACAAATAAGCTTAATGTCTGTGAAACATTTCAGGCAAAGCAATAACATCTCCATGGACACAAGCGGGTGGTGGCCCCTCCATCTGAAAAGTTCTGAACGTTCCAACTTCCACCTAGTGCACCTTTGTCGAAGCAATATTTTTGACCAGTTCTGTGTGTGTGTGTGTTTTTTTTTTCTTCTACCTCCCAAAATGCTCAACACATACCAGTTCCCTTTAGCTTGCGCCCTTCCTCCACTCTCATTGATCCCTGCACCTGATCCAGTCCAGTGCCCACAAATCGTCCCTCCAGCTTGTCAGCACGGGCCAGTCGATGCTGTTGTCTAGGTGTGTGTTCTCAGACAACCATTAATCACTTCGCTACCACAACAAGACGCGCTTTGTTCCTCCCTGGCCTGCGATTAACTCCTACACGGGGCTTAGGCCGGGACATGCTTCCAGAGGACGCCGTTTGCTAATATGAGGGGAAAGGTAGAAGGCAGTTCGGAAGACACATTAAAAGTCGAGGGGGCGGAGGGATACGGCTGCGGAGGAGTTGTTTAGCTGTCAACATGGCTGCTGTCTGGAAGGGGGTGGTTAGGATGCCCGGGGAAGAGAGGAGGAAATGCCTGAGAAGTAGACAAGGCAAGTTTGTTTACTCAACGGTCTGTGGGGCTTAAAGTTCAAAAGTGGTGATTTGGGTTTTTAGTTTGACAAATTTGTCTGCCATAGTGTGGAACATTCCTAGTAAAGCAATGACATCTACGTGGAGACAAGCAGGTGGTGGACCCTACACAGGAAAAGTTACAGTGTGCGCCTTTAAACACTCTTGGTCACGATTACAAAGCTATTTCTTGTTTTATGGATTTGATTTTCATGTATGAATAGAAAACATGTGGAGCCCCCTTCTGATAACAGCAAGAAGTACTTTATGTTGGAATGGCGTAATAGCAGCACGGCTATTAGAAACATTGCATTGTGTATGAACTTTAAAAACCCGGAGGCAGCAGTAGCTCAGTTGGTAGAATGTTCGTCCAGTGATCCAAAGATTGGCGGTTCAAATCCCGCTCTCCACATAAACATCAGTGGTTGAGCGGTCAGATCCACTGACTCACAGATTGGCGGTGCGACTCTAGCGCCCACAAATGAATGCTGTGGTTGTGTTGTGTGGTTGGGCAAGACACTTAACCTAACTTGCCCCCAGTGTTTGCGTACACTGGTGTGTGGGAATGGGTGTGGTTCTTTGATGTAAAGCGCTTTTTTGAACTTCGCCTAATTACTTGATGTTGTTCGTGGTTGGACACGTTCTAATTTTGAGGTCATTTAAGTTTAGTATCGGTGGCTCATTTGGTAGATCCTTCACCTTATGCCTCTTGTGAATTAGAGTCCTTGCTTTGGACCAATTCCCTCCACTCCATTCCCAAGCCATGGCTAAGATATAGACATTTTTAAAGTAGCTTAGACAATGTTTTCTATCTCCATTTCCCCATAGAACTAGCAGTCTGACATCCAAAACCATGTCTTCTATAGCATTCCTGTCACTGTGCTGATGTTGCACAAGTTGAATTGGCCAGACGTTCACATGACGACTCGCGCTGTAAAAATCCCCCTCCGGAGTCTGTGATTTGAGCCGAAGACGGAGTGTGTAATGGAATAAGGGCCGTGGTACACCTCCGTCATGTCCCATTAGAGACAGAGACGGGGGGGGGGGATGGGGGCGGACGTGTCCTCCTCCCGCTGGTGGTCTGTGGAGACACCATTTCTCCACTGGGAAGAGCTGTGACTAGATTGGAATGACAAGGTTTAAGAGTAGATGATCATTAATTAAGCCAGGGTCAATTGGTAAGCTACTACATGAATACATCTGAATATGTAAATTGAAATAGCATTTGACAGAATCCATAAATTTGTGTTTAATTCAAAGGTCTGTCGTACAATTTTCAAAAAGATTAAAGAAAAATGTAATCTTCTAAGACTGACTGAATGAAACAAAGGACAACTCCGGTTATGTTTTCGATGAGGAAACAACACTGTAACATACGTCAGAAAACAGCGTAATATGGGCACCTTAAATACTATACTATGCGAGGATGGTGAAGCGTCTTGCCCAAGGAGACTAAAGCAGAATGCACTGGTTGAAGCGGGGATCAAACTACTCGAACTGTTATGTCTTAACTTCCCAAAGCGCTTAATAAATCAATCAATCCTTTCCCCACTCCTTACATCAATACAGGTAATATTGTGTTGGGAATGTTTGACCTACTGCACAGAAATCAAATCCTCCCAAAGTTACGGTTGGAGAATTTGGCAGGTAGTCCAGGAAGAGCGCACCACCATACCACCATCTCCCCTCCGTCACTTTACCTTATGGCTGCTCATCCAAGTCTATTAAGTTTCTCTGAAGACTTCCTTATCAAGATCTAGTCTGAGATTCCATCCTTTTGTGCTCCTAAAGCGTTTGATTATTTTGGCTAACACCTGTGTGGCCATCTCTGAAAACATCCTCCATTTTGAGATAAGGACCCCCGCAGATCCTGTCTGTCCTCGAGTGCTGAGAGATGGGATGTTTTGTCGTACAGTAACTGCATTCCAGCTATTTACTTAAAGGAGTACGGTGTAACTTTTCTGGTGGGAGTCTGCTTCCTACTGCTTCTCTCCAATGAGGTGTTATTGCTTTGACTAGAATGTTCCACAGTATGGGATTAAAGAACACATAATACGCATTCTTGTGGCATTCTTTAATTCCTTTTAAAACATGCTTTTGGTCACCTTGGCGTTATTGGCATTAGCATTTCACATTTTCCAACTTAAAATCTTGTCTGCATTTGGAAAACAGACTTTAAAAATGACATCTGTTTCCAATGAGGTGCTTAGGAGTTGGAGTTGAACAAAGGGAACATAAACAAACGAAGCTATGCTAATAGATACATGCGTTCACAATTTGACTACAGAGCAAGTCCACAGATGGCTTATGAGCTCACAAACTGCACAGGAGAAGTCTGTATTTTACCTGTGACGCAACAATCTGGACAATATGCAAACAAAGCAATTTTGAGTTCTCAGAGAAGACGAGCTTGGATTAATGGACTAATGAAACAAGCGTGAAGTATGTTAACAGTATAAGATGGTTAAAAGCTCAAAAAAGTCAATTTTACATAATACATTACCTTTAAACATATTAATTTCTATGGAGACAAGCAGCAGATGGCACCAGAACAAGTTAAAGGGCAGATCTGCGGAGAGATCCTAGTAACAATGTGTTTTTTGAGCGATAAAAACACCTGTAATTGAATGAACACAGGAGAGATTTCATTCTGTACTGCGGAATATTCCAGGCAACATCTCCATACAGACAAGCAGGTAGCGGACCCTCCTCAGAAAAGCTACATAGTGCAAAAGCGAGTAATTACTGACGGGATTTTTGGCTCTTTTATGGGATCAGCCAACAGACTGATCAAAAAGAGAGACAAAGGCTCAGATCTGTTTAAAATCGCTCAAACTAAAAGTAAGTGTGTTAGGTCTTTGGAAGTATGCGATATCTAATTAAAACATTGCACAATAATAATAATAATTTAAAAACTGACTGTTATTATAATGCCAAGTATGTTTTTTGTGCACAAATGTCTCACTCATGTCGCTTGCTCTGCTTTCTGCCCTGATTCTTGTGTTGGTTCAGTGTTAATCAGTATAAAAATGCATGTGGTTCTTTTAAAAAATGAGACCCGAGTGGAACAGTTGACATCAAGGAACTGAATGAGCCGACTTCACAAACATCACATCACTACGAGTAACGCAACTACAAATCCCATATCATTCCTAATCATACAACACAAAACGATATTTTGGATGTTGACAGTGGTATTTAATTAACAAAAATCCCTCCGTGGCACCTGTAAAAGGAATTATCGGTTGGATGGTAGTGATTTCGTGTCACTCTCGCAAACCGAATTACGTTTTAAACGTCAATACCTCCATCGGCGAATTGATCTGGCGTTTTGGACTTTGCATATAATCAGCAGTAATACAGTCTAGTGTCCCAGTCTCTGTGGTGTGTGGCAGTTAGTCGTAAAGGTCTGGTGACTTAATGAATTTGAGTCCATTGAAACCACTTGGACTACCTGCTGATTTGACAGATGTGGAGTCTGATGCGAAGGAATCAATCATGGCGAAGAATCGGTAGGATGGTGGGAGGCGTTCTAAACAGCTGGGACGGCGGTAGAGACATATGCAAAGTTCGCGAAAGGAAATAACCATATGCAACTGTTAAAGTGCATCAATTATTCAACATCGTTCCACTTTCAATTTGGAAGACAAATGGCATGTTTCGAGTCATTTCGAGTGGCAACGCGTCTGGTCTTCTTGATATCGTTTAGAGCAATCCTAGCAGGAAACTTGTGAAACTTGACAGCCTATAAATCAAATATAAAAATCGCCATAAAATGTTGGAAAAATTGGTCTAATAAATGTAAAATGTTATTGGGATGTGCAAAGAATCAGTTTCAATCATACATTTTGATAAACTATAATGGAGAGGTCTATAGTCAATGCTCTAGTAAAAGCATGTGGTTTGGAGCACAGTTCAGCCATCGGAGGAATACATTTTACTATTTTTTGTGTTATATGGCTCTGATTACAAGTTTGTTTTGTTTATAAAATTAATTAAAGCTCTTATTTTTTTTAAACAAAGAAAGTAATTAAAAAAAAAAAAAAAAAATTACCGTCAATACAAAGGGAAAAAAAAAAGTTTGTTTTTTTTTTTGCCCTATTATATGCCTTATATAAAATATCAATAACTAACTGAACATCTGTTTTAAGTGGAAATGGCTTGATAATAAACATGAACATAATTAAAGTGGGACTAAACACATAAACTCCTCCAACATTTCAAACAGAAGTGTTAAAACTGGGCAGGACTCAAGAAAAGAGTGAAGGGAGAAAAGGAGCAGGGTCTAGAGGTGTAAGGAACAGTGTGGTTGGTCGAAGCGGGATCCACTATAGATCGACTGATATGGATTTTTACAGCCGGTGCAGATACCGATTGTTTAGAATAAAGAGCGACCGATAGTCGATAAGCTCTGCCGTTATTTTTGTGCCAATATGTAAGGCCGATTTTCATTATTTTCCCACATAAAGTCATTTAAATTAACTGCAAACTCCCCCCAAGCTCTTTGTTTTTACCACAAACACAAGAGAGCTGTGCAGTCACGTTTTGTGTATCTACCTCCTCATATTAAAGTGTTAATATAAAGCTTTGTGTGTATTTTCTAGGCAGCAGATTACCCAAAACAAAACATCCAAATCTAATGTAGGACCGATAGCCGATATGCTAAAAAGTCAAAATATTGACCCTATTTCTAGTATCCACATTTCAAGCTTCAAGTGTTTGTAATCGGAGACACCAAGCTGTAATTAGGGCAGTTCTGTGTGATGTCACCAAGTACTTGAAATTACAGTGGCCACTGAAAGCAGCAAACACTCAGATTTAGACATTTTGGACTAGAAATCAGCACATTTTTGCCTAGTTTGCCAAAAATGACTCGGATCAGTAGATACAGTAGATTATACAATGAAAACGCCACATACACAGTGTTTAGATTCACTTTATCGTTTAAATTCTTTCGTTTTCAATCACTCCACTTTCAAGATTATCACCAAAATATTGTAAACTCCGAAGTGCTACTACTGTGCATGGAAAGTCCTTGTAAGCTTTTAAACATATGTAACTACCTCTAAGAACGGAAACTATTCCAACATTTCACTAATCCTAACAAGTCTCATGAAATCACGCTCCCGCTTGTTTACTGCAGGGAGACAGTAAATCCATTTTGTTTAGTAGCTCGTTTTTACCGGTTAGCTCCGTACTTAACCTTGAATGCACCGTAGGGGAGAGCTTCGGCAACATATCACCGTACGCCAGCCCAGAGACCGCAGACAGAGCGACCTTGGGGAGGCATCAATAAAAAGCTTCATTAACTCAATCTATTAACCTCATAAAATGGTTCCATGCGCTTAGCCAGGACCGGACTACTATTCCCATGATGCAAAGCGATTTTACTGGACCAGGGAGACTGGGTCAGGAGGTAGTGACAGGAGAAGAAGCAGGAGTAAGGACAGGCGTAAAAAACAGGAGTAGAGGCAGAGGTAGTGGCTGGAGTAATGCTAGTAGTGGAGTAGTGGAGTAGAAATAGTGGCAGGAGTAGGTATGACAGGTGTAGTAGCAGGGCTAGTGACTGTAGTAATGTCTGTAGTAGTAGCAGTAACAGTAGTAGTAACAGCAGTAGACAGAAGTACTGATAGAAGTAAAGACAGGTGTAGCAGAAGTGGCAGGAATAGGGCAAGGTGTACTGGCAGGGGTACTGGTACTGGTAGGAGTAGAAGTCACAAGAGGAATAGTGGCAGGAGCAGAAGTAGCGGCAGGAGTAGTAGTAGGAGTAGTGATAGGGGTAAAAGTATCAACAGGAGTAGTGGCAGGAGTAGAAGTACCAGCAGGAGTGGTAGGAGTAGTGGCAGGAGTAGAAGTACCAGCAGAACTAGTAGTAGGAGTAGAAGTACCAGTACGAGTAGTGTAGAAGTACCAGCAGGAGCAGTGGTAGGAGTAGAAATTCCAGTTGGAGTACTAAGAGTAGTGGCAGGAGTAGAAGTACCAGCAAAAGTCTCAACAGGAGTAGTGGCAAGAGCAGAAGTACCTGCAGGAGTAGTAGGAGGAGTGGCAGGAGTAGAAGTACCAGCAGGAGTAGTAGTACGAGTAAAAGTACTAGCAGGAGTAGTAGTAGAAATAGTGGTAGGAGTAAAAGTACTAGCAGGAGTAGTAGAAGTAGCAGCCCTGGTGGTGTCAGCTCTGCAGTCAAGTGTCAGATGGCAGTGTCAGGATTAATTGCTGGGAGGGATTTGACGGCGGCTGGGGCTGTGAGGTCGTGGTGACAAATGGAATAGGGATCAACCGAGAGCGACCGATAACAACAACACTGACTGGAATAATGTGGTAAACAAGATGTGCAAAGGAATACAGTTATCAAACGTCATGTCCTATCTATACCTTTAAATATAAAACGCTTTCAGATCGGCTGTCTGAGCCGCAAAATATGTTCAAGCTCAGGTTTGCGAGTCGAACAAATTAGGAGACATTTATATGGATTAAAAAACGTATTTTTCCACGCATTTGAGCAAAATCCGGCTTGCCCCAGTGCAGATATACAGTATAAGCAGCTCTTCAGGTCAAAATAAGTCATCGTGTTGCCAGAGAAGTGCGCACTTAGCATGCTAGTTGTTCCTAGCTTTACCGTGATGGCTCGACTCCGCTCTGGTCGCTAAAGGTTGTGAAAACCTCGTACAAACTCATCGTGGTGAATAGTTAGGAGAGGCATAACTTTGGATCGCTGCAAATCGTTTAGACTGAACTAGTTGTAGTTTTCACGTTTTTAAGACAAGTCAAAATCTGGTACAGCACTTTTGCTTTTTCAAGTTGGACGAATGTGAAGGATTATCGATTCAAACACGTTTTTTCCCCACATTGTTTGCTGATTTATTGCCAGGACCCCCAAAGTTCAGAGCCCCCAATCCAAAATGTGTCTACCTCCAGATATCACATGAAAGCCAATCTCCTTTTATGGGCTCTGTCTGGCGTGTTTTAACATCCAACGGGATCTTAAGGGAACTATTTTCAAAGGCGTCTAGTGCACATTCCAGCGGCCACGATGAAACCATTGATTTCCTTGCTCCTCTAGCTTCTAAGTGACCTCCAAATGCTCGGATTAGCCCCTTGGTCATTCACTTCAGAAGGGTAGATCCGGGCTATGGAAGCATACTAGGATCAAATTATTGCATTAGGCTGGGCAACTTATCCTATTAGAGTGGTAGAAGGCATGGCTGGGGCGATGGCTTCCTAGGTCTTTCATGTACTGTACAAAGATGGCCGCCAGCGAGCAGGAGTGTTTGAGGACACGTGTTCCTTGCAGTCAAATCGGCCAGACAGACGAATTTGCAAAGAGCTTTAGAAGATTTGGCTTCATAAAGTATTGACTAGTAATTATGAAATTCTTTCTTGGGATTAAGCTTGTCGAAATCGCAGGAGGGGAAATGAAGGTCTAACAGGGAGGCAAATCGCCAAAACAAGCTAATCCAAATTGTAATCAAGGAGTGTACCTTAAGATAACTGCAGGTCCAAATATGAAGAGGGATTTTAGCGCACACCTTACATGAGAAACAACAATTACCTCTGGTGATGTGGTTTAGATCATTCTGAAGTTTTCTATTTGTCGGTGGAAGAAGTACTCAGTTTTTTAAGTAAAAGTACAGATACCGGACCAAAAAAGTATCACATAGTAAAAAATAATAAAAATCTACTTGTATTAAAGTACCTGTTTAAAAATGTACTTAATGAATAAAAAGTAAAAGTATTTTGCAGCAATTTTCACATGTAATAAACCTTCAAACGTAGTGATTTAGATAAAGATTTGTGCTGAATTTTGTTCAACAGAAACAACTGAATCGTTATTTTTTTCATAGCTGTTTTTTTGTTTATTTTTGTTTGCTCAGATTGCAGGTCTCAAACTGTAATAAAAAATACTTTTGCTTTTCTGATATATATTATAATTTTCTGATTTATGTTATAATGTTGTTTGCTCATCAGTTCACTCTGTTCCACCGTGTGATGTCGTGGTAATACAGGAAGTGCTCCACTGTGTTTTTAAACAAGGTGAAACGGAGCATTTTGAGCTTGGAGATGTAAACCGCCTAACGATAAAGGGTTGCTCAAATGTGTGAATGAAACAAAACACAACTCCGGGTATGTTTTTGATGAAGTAAGAACAAGACTCAAGAGTCAATTTTGTGTGGTATAGGACCTTTAAGTATCAGCTAATTAAAGGTCCAACCAGGAACCGATATAATGGAAATGATACCGATGCAGCAAATGTTCCTGGATCTGTGCCAACTTCTGATGCATTATTGACATTGTGCCTCCCTAATAGAAACAGACAGAAATACACTACAAATATATTTATATATGTCTTATAGTTGATCATAAAACACTGTAGAAATGCATTTTAAAATGGCAAAACATTTGAATATTTGACGTAAATGTTAAGAGACATATCTACCATAGACTCTATATATAAATGGACACAGCTAACCTCTTGCTGCCGCGTTTCAAACAGGAAGTGAGCATGGGCACGCTTCCAGCTCAATCGACTGGCTCCAGTTCACTCTCTATTGAAAAACTGTCGCCTCGCTCTCCGCAACTGGTGCTGTCAGGCTCGTCATTTTAGTCTTAAAATGTTCATATTAACTCGCTCTACATGATCTTGCTTGATTTTTATTTTGCTGTTGTGTCCATAAATCAAGATATGAACATCAATAATATCTTTTCACCAACGACTGAAAGTGCTGCTAAGCACCCACTCCTTACTAAGTCAGTGGCGTGGGCTAGAAGGGGTGTTAGCTTCAACAGCCTCGCTCCAGTTTGGCTCTTTGGTTGCTATGATACTCGTGGGCAGAATTTCAAGTACAGAACTCGACTCGAAATTCGTCCCATAACTGTTAACCTCAATGAGCTTCATTTGACCATAGCCGGACGCTATAGGTGACGTCACGCTTACTTAGTCCACTTCTTCATACAGTTTACGGTACGCACAGCTCGAAATCCTGCAGGCAAATGCTAGAGACAACATATATGATAAAACTGACTCAAGAGACATACACATTATCATGACGCATTAATCTCCTCTGGACTTAAAGTGGTCAATTTTCAATTTGGCCCACAGGCAAATTCACTTCCACAAAGAACACCCCCATTACCCATAATCCCTGGACTAAAGCTCACATTTGATCTGACCCCTGCCTCTCTCCATTCTTCCACCGCGGCACCATCGCACTACCAACATGACAAATAGTGTATTGATCAGCAGATGTCCCAGCTAATGTGCTCCCTGGCTCGGCCGCAGATGCAGAGAGAGACCCCTGGATGGAGCGTGCTTGGGCCCCAGCTGGGTAGGCAGTCGGAGCCCCCCCCCTCGCACCTCCTGCCGATGCCTGTTGGAGGGTTGTCTCTCCTGGTCTGTAGAAAAGGTGTGGGTAGGGTCAGACAAACGCCATCTGCTCCACATGGGGAGAATTGGCAGGTGAAGAGGTTTGGCGGCAGTGAATGAGGCTTGACTTGTGATGTAATAAGGTCAATAGAAGCTACTGCAGATGCTTAACTAAAAAAAGTAATCATTAAGAACTAAAAAAAGTAGGATCAGGTGGGACTTAAAACCATGAAAGAGTTTTAATGTGAGTTTATCTGCACACCTACGTATTTTTGGAATCAGTTCAAAATCATGTCAATGCATTTTAATACAAAGATCGTTGGTATCGGTATTGGATCGATATTGCAATACTTGCTGTAGTATTACTTGGTATCGGACTGAAGTAAGAATCTCTAGTATTGCTCATCTCTAATACAAAATTACAAATATTACGTTAATTGTATAAATGTTTTATTTAGAGATTTAGAAACTGAAAATGCACAAAAAAAGTCAAAGTAAAAAAAAAAAAAAAAAAAAAGACACTTTTTTTTTTTTTTTTTTTTAATTTCACTGAAAAACCTGCATCCTTCCTGCATTGCATTGTATTTTATCACCACTCTTCTTAAATCTCCATGGAGAATATTGTGAAAAAAGATTTAACTTTCTGTTTCCATGGAATCCTTCAGAAAGTGACATACTGTACCGTACTTGACTTTCTTTTCTGTTTTGGGTGTTTTTAAAGGGCCCATATTACACGATGTTCTGATCTGTTATAATGTTGTTTTCACAAATCACAAATAGACCCGGAGTTGTGTTTTGTTTCATTCACACATGTTTAACACACAAACTCTTCTCTCATTTCAGCCCTGAAGTTGCCAATCTACACTGAACTAAAGGTAAAAGGAGCTGTTAACTTGAAAACTACCACTTCATGACATCACAAGGTGGAACAGACCATTTGGAGTTGTGGATTAATAATACAGGGTTACTAAAACATGTGTGAATGAAACAGAACACAAATCCAGGTATGTTTTTGATGAAGTAATAACATTCTAACATGGTTTAAACCTCACAAGAATCAATTTTGTGTAACATAGGACCTTAAAAAAAAAAAGTTGTAATAAGAGTAAAAAATATTAAACATTTATTATTAATTTTAGTACTTGAAATTGTAATAATCCACTCTGGACTTGCACATTTCCTTGTGAAACTACTCTTTGAAAACAAGAGTCCAATCCCCTCCATTGTTTTAATCCGGGGTGAGATTATGGGCCTCACACTTTGTCACGAGACAGTGACGCAGCAGCTCTTCAGAACCAGGTCAGCTCTTTCCCCGCTGTCCCGCTCGCCCCTCTGTCCATATGTCCCCCACAAGTGTCCCTCATCACGTCTCTATAACGCTACTGTATTTGGACTGGCTCGGGGTGATGTTGACACCGCTTTTGTCTCCGCGTGTCAAGGACGTGCTAGCGGTGAATAGCTGAAGCGCGGGATCCCAGGGCGGTGATGGAGAGCCGGGAGTGGAGGAGACGGCGCCTGTGTGAGAGCTCATTGAATTAGATGTAGGAGGCGCATGGGTTTGACATATCAGACAATAACGGGGGAAAGATGGGGATGGCAGTTTGGATGAAGACGTGGGGTTTGGGTTGAGACGTCTGCCAGGGAGAAGAGAACAGTAACTAAAGCTTGTGTTACAACAGCATCATCGTATTCTGAGTACAACATATATTTCAGAATTGATTTCGAAAGCAAAATGGACCATGAAAAAAGCATTTGGTTATGATTTTGCTTCCATCAAACATATTTTCTGATATAATCCGTAGTTAGTCCAGAAGTGCTCCTCTGTGTTTTAGTCCATTCATCACATTTTTTTTTTATTCCTCACCATATATTTTAGTGAGTTCAGTGTTAAAATTGATGTTAGCTAGCAATGTTAGCTACTATTTCTAGCCTGATTTAACTGAGATGTCAGTTCTTCTGCACTTCATTGTACACAAGCAAGGTTTAATAAAATGTGTGGCTTTTTAGTAGTTGACAAGTTTGCCTTTTTTATTTGACTAGTCAAATTATGATTTCTGATGGAGATTTTTAAATTAAATGTAACCAGTTAAAATATGCCAAATTGAGGTGTTTTAAAAGAAAATATTTACAAATGAACAGTACTTTACATAAAAAATCACAATATCTATATTTTGTCTCATTTAAAAACATGTTTTCATGGCACATGGCGTCTGTTACATTTTGTGTCCAGAGAACGATCATTAAAATAATCAACAAGTAGGTGTGATTATTATGATTCATTGATGCAGCCCTAACAAGTCCCCAGAAATATGGTGGAATATGGAAATGGTGCCCAAAAGCGACGCAAACATTTCAAACTCAATTTCAGTACTAAAGAACAGACTCGATACTCAATGGTAGCTCAACAATGACGGCCCACCCCTGGTTCTGGAAGTAAATTTCTTACTCATTTCTCACCCCCGAAAAAAGCTTATCAAAAGTTTGAAAGCTTACTCAGGGCTACGTGGCAACTAATGACCACAAGACCTATAATTTTATGAAAAATCTGTTTCTGAATCTTTATAAACCGCTAACTTGTTAAAATATTTTCCTCAATCTTGTGTTTTAAATGTGCTTTTTGGACTTAAAACAACTGCGTTATGAATATTAGTTACCACATTGCTGGTTGGCCTCTGCGATATCTTTAAACAAACAAAAGTCTATGGGAAAAATGAATGGAAATTTAACTTACTGAACTGAAGCTGACTTTTTGAAGGGGGGACTGTTGAGCTCCACCATCATTTTCAACATTAAATGGCAGTACTTTCTTTTCTATTCCCATGTGGCCTTATATCTGTGTAATCCCTCAGTCGTCCAGCGTCTGATTTTCACTACCTTTGACAACCCCAGCGTCCAAACATGTAAAAAACCTGGATACGCTTACAGAAATGACCATTAGGAAAAATATTTTAAAAAGCCAATGCCTACAAATTACAACACATTGAAATTAAACTCATTCTTAACATTCCTAAAGCAAACACAGTCCAAAACACGCAATAAAACTTTACGTCCACCATTTGGCACCCACGCTCTACTTTGTCCCAGATTCTTTCAGCGGGAGCTCATAATTGTCCATGATTGTGTGGTGTGCTGTGAAAGTGCCCAATAATGCTCCACAGAGGGGCGCCTGAACGCACTGGGTCACTGGGTCATGGGGAGAACCAATGGAATCTGAAGACTTCTTTCTCTGTTCTTGATGGATTGATGGGCCCCAAATTGTAGTTCCAAGATGCTACCTAATAAGGAGAAGGTGGAGTAGAGGTTTTGTTTTTCTAAACTGTTGTGAAGGGTCTACTGGGACGTGTTGAAATTATGTGCATTAAGAAGTAGGGGATCTGGAGATGTTTTGAATCAGCTTTTTTTATATATAATGTGGAGTGTTGCCATGTCCCAAAAGACTGGCAGAGATGATGAGAGACAAACATTCTACCCAAGACTCACAAACATTAAACTTGGCTTTGCTCGGTTAATCTTGGCTTCTAGTCTTTCTCCGATTAAAATATAAGTTATAATTAATGGCAGTAAGTGTTGTAAATGTTCAGTGGTTGCATCATTATACAGCGCTTTTCCACATTCAAGGCACTCAAACCACTTTACATCAAGGAACCACTCACCCATTCATCTGTGGGAGCTGGAATCGCACCGCCAACCTGTCAGTCAAACACAAACACACCTGCAACCTGTTACTGTTAAGTTACTTTGCGTCAAAATGCTTCAGACTCCAAGTTCTGTCATTGATCCACAATATATCTCCACATGTTTGAGACTAATGTAACAGTATGCAGTTTTTCGAAAATGTATGCTTTACTGTGATTGGCTGAATCCAGGTGTCACTCACTCAGAGCCTAACAGAAGATGACTAACAGGAAAAATGGGTGGGGGAAAAATGATTGTGTTTGAGCCCAGAGCTTCATTAAATACTGAAATAATGAATCACGATATGACCAAAATAGCACGTTGTCACAGGGATGAGGTCACGATTAGTTGCTACACTGGCCAAGCCTTTTCTTTTCTTCCTTCTGGTTACATTAGCAACACAAAGACCCAACATCGACACATGGACACATTATATTCTAACAAACCTTCATTAGAAAATCCCCACAATTGTTGAAATAGGCCCATTAAAATTCCTATATTACGCAAAACTGACCATGTTAGAATGTCATTACCTACTCAAAAACATACCTGAAGTTGTGTTTCGTTTCATTCCCACACGTTTGATTAACCATTTATGATTATCAATCGTCTGTCTAAAGCTCAAAATGCTCTGTTCCACCTTGTGATGTTCAAGTTACCTTTTGTTCAGAACAAAATATGTAATTCCAGGGCTGAAATTATCCAGATGACTCTAGTGAAGGTGTATGGAGTTTAAAAACGCAGTGGAGCACTTCCTGTATTACCACATGACATCACAAGGTGGAAGAGAGTGTTTTCTGTTTGAGAGAAGAACTTAGATCCAGCCTAAATATGTTGGATTTGGGTGAATGAGACAAAACACAACTCCAGGGATGTTTTTGATGAGGAAACGACATTACAACATCTATCAGAAACGGCGAAATATGGATCCTATAAATAAAAAGCTGGCACTATGGACAACCTAATATTTTGAACGATATATCTTAGAAGTATTACAATATAAGACGTCTGGATAAGTGAACGCTTCAGTCTCCCTCTGGACCTTGAACTTTGCCACTGGTCAAATTGTCATGTGCAACAGTTATCATTTAGACAAGGCCACATTGTCAACCCTGGTAAAAATAAATTGTATTCCCTGACCGTTTTATCATACTAATTGAATCTATGAACAATAGATTGGAAAAATGTTGAGACCAAAGCCCCCAAAACGTCGCGGTTGGTCTTCCTATATTTCAAAACTGGACATCAGAACCAAAAAGACGCAATTAGATTTTCCCTACTTTATCTTGACCTATGCGCAAGTTCACGGCTCCCAACTCACAAGGGAGCACTATAGCGTGTCCTTATGTCCTTTTAGGTCACTTCGGATGTCACCTTATATGTCTCCTGTGTCCTAACGGAGGGAGGAGACGACTTGGGCTCGGAGGGTCATTCCTTTGCACTCTTTTGTGAAGTCGTCTGCGTTGGCCTGCCAAAAGGTTGCTGGTCATTGGTCATCCATCCTAGCTAGCCACCCACTTTTTGACCCCTTCGCCCTCGCTGCTCACTGGGGAGGAAAATTACTTCAACTGGCTGAATCGGGCTCCCATTCAAGTTTGAAGTTTAAAAATTGCCTGTCTTTTCTCGTGGCTAAATGATAGGTGCATGGGTAGGGCAACGTCATTAGCTTCTCCATAACCTCTCCATTGCTTTTGATAGGGCAAAGAAGCAAAATGGCCGACGCTTGACTGACCCGGACATTGTTGGGTAAAATAGATTGTAGACATCTGTTGATATTCCGAAACTTTAAAACATCTGCTTGGGAGGCGTCGGCTTACCGTCGGACATTGCGGCGCTCCTCCTCCAGTTGTCTCAGCAGCTCGTCGATGCATTTGTTGGCGTCCATGTATTCCTGAAGGAGACAAAGCACATAATAAGTGTGAAGAATGGGGAATTAGAAACATGCAGGCAAGAAGAACTGAACAAACTAGAAATTGGTTTACTACTACTACTACTACTACTACTACTACTACTACTACTACTACTGCTACTACTACTGCTACTAGAAACAAAGAGAACAAAGTAAGAAAAACAGAACAAACTAGATATACTAGAAACAGAGACCCAAGCAAGAGGAACTGAACAACTACTACTACTACTACTACTACTACTACTACTACTACTATAACTACTCTACTAATGCTACTACAGAAACCCAAGCTACTAGAACTGAACAAACTAGATACTGGTTTACTACTACTAATGCTACTACTACTACTACTCCCACTACTGCAGATACTACTACTACTATTGCAACTGCTACTGCTACTACTATTGCTACTACTACTACTACTATCACCAGGACCAAACCCAGAACCACCCGTTTCTAAATATTAAATGGACAAATAGTAATACTATTGGCATCATGATTTCTGCTACTTTTTCTATGGCAAATTGTTATACCAGAAGCCATCCCCACTACTACTACTACTACTACTACTACTACTACTACTACTCCTACCAAACCCAGAACCCCATGCTTTTCTATTTTTATACCAGATACCCCTACTACTACTACTACATCTACTACTAGTACTGCTGCTACTATGACTACCGTCCCAGGACCAAACCCAGACTACCAGGTGCCCTCTCTACTACTACTATGGACTAAAACTAATACTATTGCTATCATGATTACTGCTTTTTCTTATGCACATTTAAATGCCAGATGCCCTCCCTGTCCCAATCAACACCATTACTGTAACAGGACAAGGCAATACTTGAAAGGTTAAATATCTTGCTCAGGAACATAGTACACATGTGGGACTCAAACCAGAAAGTCTCCAGTTATATGGTGATTGCTTAACCCACTACACCACACTTTTTAATAATGCCACACTGGAGCACAAGTTCAGATTTAACGCACAAGCAAGCGGCTACTTTCTTCCTCTGTTTTCAAGCTGTTGAACAGTCACTTCTGGCTCGGACTTTATTTCCACTACTGAAGCAGAGTTTTAAAGCGGGTATAAATCCATTTGTTCTACGTTTCACGGTGTAACTCGGGAGCACCTCTGGAGCGGATCAGAGCGTTGGCCCTTAGACAGCGGTTCGGTAATGCCACATGGGAATAGCGTACATTTACGAAGCGTGCTACTGCTCCTGTGTGGACTGAGCTGAGAGGGACAGACAGAGATGGGGAAAACAGATGCTGTACTATGGTCATCTACCTTTAGTGCCAGGACCAGATGGGAGTTACCAGGGGAATAGATAAAAAAAAATATGCTAGAAATGTGTTGAAAGTAGTACCCAACATATGGGATTATGATCTCCAGATTACGAAATTTTACAAGATGTCTGATTTGCTTAAAAACATATAGGTGTGTCTATCTGTGTGGTTTCATAACTGGACCAATACAATAAAAAGTCAATTATTCTGTAGGGTAGGACTAGAGCTTGTACTGCATTTCAAACCATGAGTCAGGAACACGTTTAAGTTTAAACTTTTAGCCCCGCCCACTTAGTCCTTCCTGCCGCTGTGATATTGCACCATGACAGAGAAACTTTCTGGGATGGAGCTCAACAGTGACTGCCTGCTCCAGTTCTGGAAGTAAATTTTCCATATTTTTTCAAAGGCAAATCAGCTACGTGCTATCTAAGCTTTTAAGCCAGGGGAGGGCAAACTTTTTGATCCACAGGCCACAATGGGGTCTAAAATTTGACAGAGGGGCTGGGCCAGGATATAAATATATATATGTATATTACATTAGAGATTTGGCCTGTAGCATGTAGCAAAACATGAATATGCAAGGCTCATTGTACAAATAGTTTTCCAAATGCATTAATTAAACTAATAATTAATTTATTAAATTTCAGCAACACAAACACAGCAGAAAAACTCACATTCTCAACTCAAAAAGCACATTTAAATGCAAGATTCAGCAAAATGTTTTAATAATTTAGCAGTTTATGAAGTTTCAGAAGCAGATTTTAAAGTAAATTATAGGTGTTGTGGCCATTAATTACAACATAGCTGATCAGCCCTGAACAAAATGCACCATGACAGAGAACCAAGCATCGGGAATAGAGTCAGGCAGTTGGTTACCCATGATTCTTAGTAACAGTGTATCTGATTGGATAAAAAAGGTGACCCAGGTGAACTGAAATCAAGATTCACTCATTTCTAGCTGTCAGTTCAGTTTTGGTCTTTTTAATGGAGAGTTCTACAGGCAATCATCGCTCAGTAAAAGTATGAGGCTTGGACCAGAGTCCAGGATTTTATTTTTTATTTTTTAAACCAATTAGTAAACTTCTTTCTTGGTTATGTTCAGGAAATTAACACTGAGGGTCATTTTTATTCGCTTTAATAAGGCAAATTTAAATTGAAGATTGAGATCAACGATAAAATGATGGAAAAATGTGTTTGCATTTTTTTGGCATATTCCTAAGACTACTGTAAGATTTGACAGTATTGGCAACAAAATAGGAAAAGGTTTTAAGCAAATGAGATGGCTTAAAAATATCACACAAAGCTATTTTACCAACATTCCAATATAGGTCAAAATTAGTATTAGTAAGTTTTAATAATGTACCGTAAATGTACATTGCTCTGTGCGGAACATATTTTTAAAACGGAAAAAGCAAAAGGGACATTCAAAATTTAAAACCTGTGATGTTAAACAAACCAAGAATCTTAACTTTTTTAAATAAACCATAAACGCTTAACCTAGCTATAGCCTGCTAATGTATGCCATCCACTTTGATACAATTTGCTGTCCTACTGACCCATTTTTGACCCGCGCCTCATTTAACGGGGGCTTCAAGAATTCCTTTCAACTACCGCGCATCGCCTATTCTTTCTCATTAAATTTCTATCTAATTATAAATACAGCACTGGTTTGAATCTGCAGACTTAATTTGAGCGTATCTATAATGCATGACGTATGGGTAATATCTTCGCTGGTAGATATCTTAGTCTAAGGATAAGCGTAGTGACCTTCTCATAGGCGGAGATGGGTGGCCCCTTGAACTCTGCGTGGGAATGCGTGTTTTTCAATTACCAAAGACCTCAGACGGTGGGATCAATGAGAGCATCTGTCCGGGCAAGATAAGCGTCCAACACGGAATGATGTGTCAGTGGATGTGTCAGGAATACGTCAAATTAATTAGTGTAAAGAAGGGTGCTGTATGGAGGCGTTGTCTGTTTGGGACTCGGGCACCCATGGGACACTTGAGCAAAGACGGTAGTGAAAAGAAGCTCGTTGGAAAATAAGTTGAATTGGATCTAGCCTTTAGTTTTAGCAAAAATATGACATTAAAGAAAACTATAGACAGTAGGTAACATAAGGTCCAGAAAAAAACTGAGGTGACGCAGGGTTTCCTTGCCCGGTGCCTGCCCAGACCACTTGAAACCTGTTTGGTTTGTCCATTTGGCGGCCGGCTGTGGACTGGTGATGTCTGTACAGTATGCGGTGTGTGCGTGTTTACAGTATGGAGGGTGAGGAGGTGCTAATGGCGCTAATGGCTCCTGCAGCAGTTGGACACTCAGAGCGCAGACACGGAGTCGCACAGGCGCTCAGTCTGAGTGAGCGGTCAAGGGCACAGCGATAGCAGAGGGACAAGAGGGTGTCTGCCGGGGTGAGGACTTACAAAAGGGCTGCGCAAGGTGGAAGAGGAGCGTGCTGTGAAGCTGAAATGTAAATATAACTGCTATTTCTGCTGCTACAACTTCCACAAGACATGTCTTTCAGGGTGTAAGTTGCATTAAAACATCTATTGCAAAGTTCTACGAAAGAGCCAAAACAGGATGTGCGCCATCGTCTGCCATGATAAGGATTGTGCTAACTCACTAGTCGAATAGTGAGATAGGAAGGACTTAGAAAAAGGGGCCTGTATGCTTCCTTTCATAGCTTTCTAACCAGGAGTAAGGATCTATGAAGGCATCCCACAATATAGTCCGCTTTTTTTCTCCAAAAGTTTGTGAACACAGATAAATCCTACACTCATCTCAGTCAACGAGGTTCAGGTTACGAAAGTCAGATTCACCAAAAAGCAGCTGATGCTCCTTCTCCCGTCTGCCTCTTATGGTTGACCCCGTGACCAGCTCCGTAACTTCAAAAATAAAGGAGTTAGGGGCTAGGACCTAAGATCTGAGTCACTTTTCCATCAAATTTCAAAACCAGCGCCCAGAAAATACATGCATTCGAATACTAGTGCTGTGCTAAAGGGTTTGTGAGACAGGAACAAGTTACAAAGATTTAAATAACTACTTCCCCACCTTTCATGGTTTGGAAATCAGGTACCCCAGATTTCAAGGAACTGTAAGATTTAGATTTTAAATTTCGTAAACATTATCCAAGTGTGTCCCCAGATACAAGGTGAACACGTTCAAATCAAATACTGTGTAGGTTTTACTGTAATGCTGCTTTATTCTTAATATAAAAACAGTATCCACTCAGAAAGCAGTCTTGCGTTTGGGTTGCCAGTTTCAATGCTGAAATCCAGTTGGTTTAAACCTTAAAGGACTCTCGCTGATTTGAATCATCACTACCTAAACCCCAGGAACTGCAGTCAATCATTAATCAGTTTTTGGGCAGATTAAGAAGTATTTAAATGTGCTATATAAATAACTTTTAATTTAATCTGCAGGTTAAGGCACTGTAAGGTGACTGTAAGACCACAGGCTACATACAGTTCTCTTAAGGTAACTTGAGAGTCAACAGCTTTATACTGTTACTACTATTATGTCTTCAACTACTATGACTACTACTGCAGTACTAAAGCGTCACATATTTCTACTACTACTACTACTCAAATATCACTTACAATCCTGCAATGTTTAAGTTACCGTTTCCCATGCTTCGAATTGTGTTTGCATCTACATTCGCACATTCCCTGTAAGATTTCTGCCAAATATTCCATGGACGTTTGCCAATCGCAGGCTTCCACCAAGTGTCCGAGTCCGGAGTGGCCCAGCGTGTGGCCACAACACAAGCGCAGAAATCCATTATCACTCAGCCAGACGCGCTCGGTCAGATTTACGCAGGGTTCAGATAACTGTGGTGTAGGAGGTGGTCCAGGGAAACATACTAAATTAAGATAGGAATTTTGTTTTCTTGGAGGTAATGAAAGTGGTCCTGCAACATGCTTTTTAACGCACCTCGATAAATCCAAGCTCTGCGGCTGCTGTTACATGTGTATGAGACCTTTAAAATGTATGTAGGAATGAAAAATGGTATGGGAGTGGCGTTTTATATAAAGAACGATATGGCTGTAAATCTGAATTATTGTGCAGAGGTATTGAAATTATATAGTTACGGATTAATCTTCCATTTAATTAAAGACAATTTTGGTTGCTTGCTTTAACAGACCTCGCAGCT
Organism: Periophthalmus modestus; assembly: GCA_019594935.1. Lineage (NCBI taxonomy): Eukaryota > Metazoa > Chordata > Actinopteri > Gobiiformes > Gobiidae > Periophthalmus > Periophthalmus modestus. The sequence continues at coordinate 12,034,189 of JAIEZT010000198.1, read as the reverse complement.
CCAATATATTTACTAAAAATATGCAAAACTATGGACATCTTTCATCTCAGAAACCTTAACAAAGACATTTTTGGTTGTGTCTACTATATAGTTATAATCTATGGCATCTGTGGATCATTATGTTATCATTTGTACATTTTAAATCGCAATATTCATCCAAAATGACTTAAAACTGATTTTGTTCTGCTTTAATATTGTGCCTTGGTTTTCAAAAAAGTGTTCTTTGCCTAAAAATGTTGATTACTATGGCTAATGCGTGGAATCTCAAACAGGTTGTGACATAACAGACAAGAAGTTCATTAGACGGTGCATCTAAGTTAGCGTGTATAGACCACACTATTACACATGTCCCTGAAGTTATGTTCTCAAGCTGTTTTTGTTCCTGTAAAATGCAGAGAAGTGCCTGTTTAGTTATAATCTATGACATGCGTGGATCATTATGTTAAAATCTCTTTTTTTTTTAAAAGGTAAAGGAAACTCCTTTAAAGGTAAAGGAAACTGTCCATCAGAGGTGCCAACCAAGCTCTGATGGACAGCTGCAGATCACACTAGTGAGCAGCTGATTTTTTTTTTCTTCATCTGTACCAAAATGACTATGCAATGCTGCCTAATCCTGTGTATCACCAATTAAGAAAATAAAACAGGAAAATAAAGTAAGTACAGAGCAATGGGTGTATGCTCGTGGAGGTGAAAACGGGGATTGATCTGCATCATGGCATCTTGACAATAAGTGATTAAAGATTGCTTAAATATGCATGAATTACTCAAATACAACTCCAGGAGAGTAAATGGTGAGCGGAAACAACTATAACACAGTTAAAAGTCCATTTTGCAGAATACGTCTGCTTTAAATTTCGCAAAAATCGCTTACCTAATCAAATATTTCCAAATGTATTCTTGACGTGACAAGCAATGAAAAACAATCAAATAAATGAACTTGTGTCGAAATCTAACTTGAAATGGGGCCAAACATTCTTGCTGTCAAAAACACTACATGCAGATTTGAGATTTAGTGCACTTTCTTTTGAGGTGATAATAACCCTTCAAACCGTGGACAGTTTAAGGACCATAACAAACTGCTAAGACCGGCTAAGACCTCAAAAAAATACAACCATTTTTAAAACCACCTCTTGGGAATCCTCCACTCACCCCATAAACCAGGCGTCCAGACTGTCCAAAGCCATACCACGCGGCACTACATTCAGCTAGTCACGCTTTTAAATGCCTCACATGACAACAAGCGTTCGGCATTCCCGGCATTCCGAAGATTACTCCGGCCCCCTCTGATTAGGAGAGGTCGGAGTGATGACAAGTGGATTTATCCCGAGCGTTTGATGTGGCCAGTAAATATTCCCGACGGCAAAAGGCTGAGGCGAGGGAGGCTCCATGTTATTACGGTAATCATTATAATCATTACAGGATCAGGTTTGGCAGACAGAGAGAAGACACTATTTTGGAGGTAAGCCGAGGTGGATACAAGAAGGGGAAAATAAAAAATCTGCATTGAAGTAAACGGGGTTACAACTGCTTTGGCTGATATGACAAAAACTAAAAAAACATGTAGTAGACCCATTCTGCAAAATCGACTTTTCAGACCTTTTAACCACGTAGCTTTTTCCCCTCACGACTTAATCTGTGATACATGTAGGATTCAGCAGTGTCATTTTGGTACAAATGAGAAAAAAAAAAATCTGCGGCTCGCTAGCGTGATTTGCAGTTATCCATCAAAGCTGCTGACAGCTACACGGCTCTTTGTTGTGATGACGTTTACGGTGACGTGATTTGCCACTGGGCACCGCAGTTCTCTGGAAGGAAGTCAGCGGTCTTGTTTCTTTTATTTCCAAATTATAATTTTTCTAATCATCCCCAGGTGACATAGATAGATTATAACTATATAACACAATATGTCCTCTTTAGAGAAACTTAAAAATGTCTTGCAATATTGGAGGAAGGCAGCTGAAACATTTTTTCTGACATTTTCGCTTCTCTTGCCTCTTGCACGCTTCTCGCTTCTCTTCACCCGAAAAGAGTAACGTCTGGGGGGAATATCGATACCTAGAAAACGGAGAATCGATATCGTATCGATATTAATAGCATCAGTGTATCGATATTTTAGCACACCACTAATGCTTTTACAGACAAAGGATTGGCTGTCGATCTTTCCATTAAAACACACAAAGATGATGATTGACCTTTAAAAATGCCAAAATGTTGATCTCTATTCAAATTTGATTAATTGCACAACCCTACATATTGTCACTGGCCACAATTTAAAACACACAAATCTTTCCTAGGCCGTTGTCTAATATTGCAATTAAGGTCACTCTGTCTGCGAACATGTTTCCCCCTCTGACAAACTGCAGGTTCTTGGGTTATTACCAGGTCCTGTTTGTCCATGTGTGTCAGACTTTGATAAGGACACTTCGCTCCCTGGTTCACTCCTCAGGGTACGTCTTCCCACTCCCCTCCACCTGCCCCTGCCTCCTGCTTTATGAAAATTTCACCAGCGCCGCTCACCCCCCCCCCCCCCGCAGATCCGGCTCGGCGCATATGGAACAGTGGGGGTAACGGGGAAAAACTTCTGTCAAAAACATCAAGGTTTATTCAGGGCTCGCAGTTGGAGGTGTCGGAATAAACAAGAATGCTGCCAAGAGGATCACAAAGAAGAGGCTGAAGTATAATAGAAATTAGGTCAAATTTGCAGGATATTGACATTTTGGGGTAATTTCACACAGGGGTTACACTATTTAAAAAAAAAAAAAAACATTACTTGGTTTGCTAACACTACTTTTCCATTCACGCACACATTCATACACCAGTGTACACAGACACTGGGGGCGAGGTGGGTTAAGTGTCTTGCCCAAGGACACAACGGCAGCATTTTTCTATGGAAACAGGAATCGCACCACCAACCTGTGGGTCAGTGGGTCTGACCGCTCAACCAATGATGTTTAAGCCGAGAGCAGGATTCAAACCGCCAACTTTTGGATTAGTGAGACTAACACTCTACCAACTGAGCCACTGTCGCCGATCTCAACTGAACTCTGAGCTGATACAGTGAGGAGATTAGATAAAGTGTCTTGCTCATGGACACAACAATAGCATGCCTCATACATCTTTACCACCTAAGACTTCAAATTACAGCAATAGTTTTTTTATATATATATATATACACATTTTTGCAGCCACATTATGTAACTTTAACGAAAAATAGATGATTTAGTCGTGTTTATTGCATTGAAAACTTGTGTCTTTACTGTGAGCGTGCTTGCATCTCCACAAACCTGACTCTTATTTGGCCTCCTCCTGCTTGTTTCCATGGAAATGTTGTGTTCCTTTGGCTATAATCTTTCCCAGTATGGCATAAAACTCATCTATTTCCATGGAGAACGTTCCAAAGAATGGTTTTAACTTTCTATTTCCATGGAGATGAAATGGCATCTCTAGAAATTTACATACTGTACCTTTAACAATGGAGAAATCTGACAGTTAATCGATTTCATTCCAATCTGCCCACATGACTGAATATTTCATTTCAAAGACATAAAAACACCACGATCCTTAGGAAAACCCAGTGACACAACGACCTAAAAAATCTCCGCTGTCTCTTTAAAATTAATGGTTTGAAAATCAGCCTGATGCATTATTTATCCACGTGAGTCTCGTCTCTTTCACACATTCTTGGAGATTAGGAAGCCCCGGCGTGCCTGGCTCCTATCGGCCCCTCTCTCCGTTCACTGGAAAGAGTAAATAAACCTTAAGCTCCTGACCTAGTTGCTTGGACAGGGTCATCCGTAGGTCCCTGAAGTCCCACCACCTTTCGGCCGTTCAGGTCTAGACTGTCATTCCAGATAACACACCTCTCGGAAAGCAGCGGGATTTGGGAATTTGGAGGTATCTCGGGAATTAGAGCAAGGTCCTGACCTCGAAATCCGACATTCCGACCCTATCCCATGATTTTTTGGGGTTAGACGTATGACATGCTAAAGTGACAGATCCCAGATGAACAGCTGAGAGTGAGAGGTGATGCTCTGTAAGATGTCTGCTGGGTTGAGTTTTACGGAGGGTAAATTATGGAGCTGTCTTTCGGAAGCGTGGAAGATTCAGTGCGAATGATATGCGTGTTAGCTGCCGGCTTCTACAAGTAAAATATGAGGGCAATATTTTTGTTGTAACATGGACTGACTGAACTAAAGGATAAATGAGCAGCTCTAAGTGACAAGGTTATCAGTCTCTTTGTCAAATGTGTGTGTTTTGAAGTAATTTAAATAAAAAATAGTCCATCCATTTTTTTTCTGTGTCTCAATGCTTATGCTAACTTCTATTGAACGTAACATAACAGCAAAATTGAATTTGTTTGAAGGACAACCCAGTTACTTTTAGATGTAGATTATTTCAGTCAGTGGTGCTATTTAAATATTTATTAGGCTCCAAAATTAGCATTAGCCCTGAAACACAAATACACTGCCTGGCCCACAAAAAGTCGCCACCTGGATTTAACTAAGTGAATAGGTACGAGCCTCGTGCAATTGGTCAGGTCTAGATTCAGCAACAGTATAGTAATACTCTGAATGACCAGGTTATTCCATCAATGGATTTTTTCTTCCCTGATGGCACGGGCATATTCCAAGATGACAATGCCAGGACTCATCGGGCTCAAATAGTGAAAGAGTGGTTCAGGAGCATGAGACGTCATTTTCACACATGGATTGTCCACCACAGAGTCCAGACCTTAACCCCAGTGAGAATCTTTGGGATGTGCTGGAGAAGCTTTGTGCAGCGTCAGACTCGACCATCATCAATGCCACAGTGAATCTCGTAATCAAAGCTAAAGGTGGTCCAACAAAATATTAGAGTGTGACCTTTTTTTTTTTGGCCAGGAAGTGTACATGCCTCTGTAAACACAGAAGTTTCCTCTGCATTTGTAAAGTGTTTAACATGTTATCAGTGACATCCACACGCAGCTCCCTGTCCACTGCCTGATCTGTCAGGATTTAGTATTTTATTGTTTAATGTTTTGAATGTTCTAATATAGTGTTGGTTTTATTTGGAAAGCACTTTGGCCACCTCGAGTGTTGTAAAGGGCTCTATAAATAAAGTTTGATTGATTGATTAGCAATTTACCGTGACTTGGCAAAAACCTCATAGACATTACATTACGCCAGAAACCCTCGCTTTGACTGTCCCTCTGATTGGAACTAGCCGGCTACCTTTGAGGCAAGTCAGTCAACAATGGTGCGAATGCTCATGTGCGCCCACATATGTACGACGTTAGTACACGAGCAACATAACTGAGGAAAAGACATACATAACTGAGGAAAAAAGTACAAACTCGTTCTAAAACACGTGCAAAATCTGCTCTTACTTAGGACTGTACAGAAACAAAACTTTTGCAGTCTTTCGTCTCTTGTTCCCCTCGGTTTTCTATGTGGTTGTTTAAGTTAAAACCTGACAGAAGAGCACGCATCGCAGCAGGACTCATATCTGCCTCACCACTTAACAGATATTTCATGCTGCCGGACTTTTTTTTTCCTCCGCTAAAGCGATACCACTGCTGCGTGAGCGTGGGCCATAGAACACTTCACAATCGTGCTTGAGCGTGGCACGGTTCAAAAAGCCTAGTGTGAATGCTCCCTCAGTTTTCCTCTTATAGACAAGACTGTAACCATGCTGCATTCTCCCTGACAAGAAATATATATCATGCAATTTTCCAGATAACGCAACCAGCCTGAAATATCACTCCAATACACGCGATTTGCGGGTACAACTATGTCATATTTCAAACAACTATTAAAATTCTTGCCAATATTTGCCTGCGCTTCTACTGTAATAATCCAAATGAGTGATAGTCCAAGTGAGTGGGATTACAGCCTCCCTCCCTATCTGCCCTGACCCTGGTTAAATTCATTAGTCTTATCAGCATGTTTGAGGCCTGTACACTTACAAGGTCCATCCCTCAACTCCCAACAGCCTCCTGTCATAATATCTCCCCCACTATCTCTCCCTCATATCCTCCCCCTCCCCCGAATATCTAGTTCTTATCGAAGCCCGGGCCAAAGAGGTTAATACGTGTCAGTTTTAATACGGGAGGCAGGCTCTGGAAGACGGCTTCGTAAGGGTGAGCGCAGAGGTCTTTGGTCGTGTTTTATTTGTGGATCTAAATGGCTTCCTGGGTCGCCGAAATCTGGTGGGTTTATGGCCGAAATGACAGGATATGAAAATAATCTAGCGTGATGACAAAGGGAGGATACGATTTGAATGGTCGAAGCGACTGGAAGTAATACATCTGTTTAAAACGTCATCGGACAAACATGACATGGAAATAACATTTGTTTAAATATTGTCCAGTTTCTATCCTTGCTGACCAGTTTCTGCAACTATGGGTTTGAAGTTGTACTATGCAACGTTTCTGACAAAGGTTCCACTACCTGTTTGTCTCCATGGAGATGTTATTCCTTTGCGAATGTACCAAAGTAAAGCATTAAACTTCTTTCATTTATCCAGTTACATTTGTTTTTATCATACTGTTTTGATGACTTTTTGGAGCAGATGAAAAAAAACATAGCTAAAGAGATGGAACATTCCAGGCGAAACAATAATATTCTGGTACGGCACGCTTGCTTGTCTCCGTGGAGATGTTGTTTCTTTGACTGATATGTTCCAGGTATGGCATTAAACTTATCAGTCAAAGAAACAACATCTCCATGGAGACAAGCATGCGTGTCGCCTCTCCACTGACCTGGCCTGTAACTACACCTGGTGGCACCGGCTTGTCCCCATGGAGATCGATAAGTTTAATGTCATATTGTGGAACATATCTATCTCCATGGAGACAAGCCGGTGCCACAAGTTACAGGTCTCCATCAAGATGTCGTTTCTTTGATAAGTTTAACGCGATACAGTGGAACATATCAGTCACATCTCCATGGAGACAAGCCAGTGTGTCGCCTCTCCACTGATCTGATGGGTAACTTGACCTGGTGGCACCGGCTTGTCCCCATGGAGATAGATAGATTCCACTGAGAGGTAACACTCACAGTAAATGGATGTTTTTCAAGGTAATTAGCTTTAAAAAAACACTTATAATTCAAAATATACAAGATAAATAACTTAAATATAATACTGTGGAACATTCTCGACAAAATATCATAATCTCCCTGGAAACTAGTTCATGACAGACCCCCATTATAGAAGTTACAACAACACAGGCACAAGTACACTATGATTTCTGAGTTTTCACATAGCTTTGACCATGGGCTCCTTGAGACTTGGACAACCAACAAACACTTCTTCTCAACTGGACATTCTTCATCCCCCTGTCACAGATCCTGGCGAACACAAACGTTCTCCTATCTTCTGTCCCTCATCCACCTCCAGATCGGTTCGCCCCAAAAACATCAACACTTCACTCCCGTCAGGCATCCCAAAATCCCTCCAGATTATCTTTCCAAACAGTGGGCCGTGTGCGACGCAGAAATAAGTCCCCGTCTGTCCCGCGTTCGTTGGTTCCTGACAGAGTAGCCCATTCATGCCTGTGGGGAGACAGTGGCAGGGCTGTTCCCCGGTTGAATTCTCCGAGGGGGTAAAGCCCAAAATGTGTGCGTGGAGTGAAGTGCATGGGATGTGATGGGGATATTTGATCACTTCCACAGGGCGACCAGGGTGGAGTTCTGCTTAGTTTCACACAGGTTTTGGAGAGGTTGGAGTAAGTACAGAAGTGTTGGCATAACTGACTGCTTGTGACCAGATTTTAAACACGCTTTGGTATGGCTCTGGTATGGTTCCCCAAATTCACGTTGTACAAGTCATAAGCATTAGTAAATTAACATTAAGGGTAGATTTTTGAACAAGAGAAATACATGGAACTCCAAAACATTGCGTGCAGTCCTTAAAATGTCCTACACCTATTTTTTTCCACAAATTTGTCTTGTTCCAGCACAGATATATTGTATAAGCAGCTCTTGAGATCAAATCTGTGTACTGTCTGCAATGTAATTATAAAGCTTTTTTTGCTAATTGTTGTTAAAAACTAGCCTGGAAAGTTACTAAAAGTTGCTCTAAAATCCTTGTCGTGAATAATTATTATAGGAAGTTAGGAATCGGGTACATCTAGACCCATCACGAGAAATACTAAGGTCAATATTTATGGTGAGGGCTTTTTCTTTGAACTAGTGGGAGAAATTTTGGTTATTTTTCTGCTCTACAAACTAACAAAATACAAACTAACTTCCTAAGTGTTGCATTCGCTAATTTATTTATTGCAGCTCATATTTATTTTTACAAAACTAGAATATTTTTTGGCAATAATTCCACTTTATGTTTTGCTTCAATATTATTTATCTGCATACTCATATTTTTTTTTAGCAATTTTGTACATTTAGAATATTTTTGGGCGATAATTCCACTTTATGTCTGGAGCCTAGCAACTGCATGGATACAACAGACAAAATATGTGTAAAGTTATACAACAATCATGACGATACGTTTTCTGAGACTTGTTCATTAAATACTACTTTACTTATACCATTTTAACTTCATCTTGGTTTTTGTTACTAACCCTAACCCTGGCAGAGCTGGGGCGTAAACTACAATATCAACTGAAAAATACCTCAAATTCTAACTTTTCTATCACCAGGTCATGTTACAAGTCAGATCAGTGGAGAAGCGAGACACACAGTAAGAATGCATGTTTTTCAAGCTAATGAGCTCTAAAAACACCTATAATTTAATATAAATGCGAGATATCTAACTTAAATGCAACACTGTGGAACATTCTCGACAAAATATCATAATGTCCATGGAAACTAGCTCATGACAGACTCCTATTGTGGAAGTTACACACAACATTTGTACAACGCAGGTACAAATACGCTATCATTTTTGAGTTGTCGTGATCTCATTTACATGATCTTTCCATTTACAATATTATGTGTTCTGTAGTTAATAGCTACAACCAGTTTCAAAGTCTTCCAATGAACCAGTTTTGGAAGACACAGATGTGAGACTGCCAAACGGAGCCATTGGATGAAAAGGAGAAGTCTAAAGTCATTTCATGCAGGGCTGCTTCTTGGATCCTGAGTCTAATCTACCAAAACACAAATATCTGACACTGGGGGCTATAGCGCACCATCTATTTCAATTTTCAAACCACAAATAAGTTTGACAATCCAGACACACTTTTGAGCCAATCCCAGGCCTGGATAAACCAATGGGATTGTCGAAGGAATACGTCGAAGAGATGAGCAGATACTATGAGAAATGATCTGTTGTGACTCCTCTAAAAATAAGAAAAGAAAGATTAGTTCATTTTTTGGGGGGAAAAACTTCACCGTCAAGGCACACAAAGCTCTTTATTTCAAGGAACCATTCACCCATTTAAAAACACATTCATACACTGGTATACATAAACACTGGGGGTAAAGGGGGGTTAAGTGTCTTGCCCAAGGACACAACATCAACATTCATTTGAGGGACCGGGATTCGAACCGCCAACCTTCAGGATCAGTGGATAAACACCGAAATACATCCAGGATCACTGACATTGGTGTTGACTAGTACAAGAACCCCGGGCATTTAAAAACATGTTTGAAGAGGTCTAAACTAGGGCTGAACGATTTGGGAAAAATGTCCATTATGATTTTTCTGACAAGTATTTCAATTGTGATTAGATTTGTGCTTTATGTTTTAAATAGGATGTTCACATTTTAAACGTGACCAGAAGACCTGACAAAAAAGACTGAAATATGAACTAACAAACTAAAAGAAGAATCACATTCAGAACATGTTTGTACAGACCAAAACTACATGGTTAGCACTTTTTAACCCTGTACTATTTAGTTTTTTGAATTATTACTGTATTATTATTACTGCAGCCTTTGGGCTTTGCTGACTGTGTCCATTCAAAATGCAACTTTGTTCTGTTTTTGATTACTCTCTCAATCCTAGTGCTTGCCCTTTTTTACTCAAGAATAGGCCTGTCACGATAATCACTATATCGATTTATAGTTCAGTTGTTCTTTGTAATAGTGGCGAGAAGTAAGATAAGGTAAGAGCTGAGCTGTAGAATTGAAAAATGTACTTCTATGGCTAATTATTGGTTCCTTCTGCTATGTATTTGTTGCAGCTCGGGGCTTTTAATCATACAGTATATTTAAAAACCTGTTTACTTGGACTCTGCTGCTTAGTGTCAGTGGCATAAAGTAGTTTCATCATTATCGTTTATCTCAATATTTCTTTGTAGCGATATATCGTGTTTCAAAATGTGTTATCACAACAGGCCTCCTCAAGGATCCAATTGTTATTTGCTAAAAACACAACTTTATAACTGCTACTTTTGATCATTGGGACTAGGGCTGGGCGCCAAAACTCTGTTCCAAGCAGGAACCGACCAAAATGTTTCGTAAGTACTACCCGAAAAAACCACCGTAGTTTGGGTTCTTTGGCATTAAATGATTATAACATATTTCAAGGATTAAAAAATAGGTTCTCAATAATATTGGCCATTGATTTACACTTACAAAAAATACAAGCACCAAAAAAGGTGAACCGCTATCGAAAATCAGGTATCATTAAAGTATTGGTATCAGAAAAAAAATGTACCCAGCGCCAATTGTGACTAATCTTTACTCCTACAACTTTTTGTCCAGTTGACAGATTTTGTATTTTCCTTTTTCTATCATTCAAAATTACAATTTCGATTTAGTTGTGGTCCATCTTAAAATAATATAGTTGGTAGCCTGTCTATTCAAACCAAACCATACGGCGAGCTGACTTCCCCCGGCAAAAAAACAAGCATCCGAGCAACATCTGTTCAACATCAGCCGTGTGAGTCTCCGTGTCTCCTCCGTGTCTCCCCTGTCACTGCTGAAGCTCCAGGTTCAAAGTGCTATGTTGTCCTTATGTGCAGCTGTCTTCATTAGTATCAAACAAGGAGCAAACAAATACAAACTGAACATTCTGTAATGAACTACAACAAAAATTAATTAGACCAAAGGGGACGCGTGTGATGCCGATGAGGAAATTTGCATAAATATGTCAAGTGACCATATGGCATGACCATATAACATGAGTGATAAAATTTGAATATGTTGAATACATTTATACATTTTTCGTGGGCTATATTGTAAAACGCTGGATTTAAGATTGGTGAAGTACCTTGCCCAAAAACACCAACGGTGTATGGCAGTGGTTCTCACTATGGTATGTGATACAGTTCCAGTTACTTCGGCTGAATTTTCTCTGCTCTTGTCCTTTGGATAAGGTCTATTACAGAGGTGCCCAAACTTTTTTTTTTTTTTTATCTCGGGCCACAGACTGGTACTTTATGCACAGCTTTGACACAGCCTCTGTGTATTAATAAGGCTTGAAACACATTCATTTTAGGTCTGTATCACACTGCAATGTGATGTTTGAGGATATAGTGGTAGAAGTAGTTTAATTTGCTGTTAAAAGTACTGCTTATGATCAATTGGGCCGGTTCAGCAGGAGACCTGAGGGCCAATAAAAACCCGTCTGAGGGCCGTATTTGGTCCCCGGGCCATAGTTTGGACACCCCTGGTCTATCAGAACTAACGTTGTTCTGTTATAGTTCTACTTAAGCAGAGTTTAGATATGCACTGATCTGATACTGAAAAACTTTGGAACAAATATCGGCTTCCAAATATTGATTCATATCCAGGTTGGGCCTAAAAACTGATGTAATAAGACTACTTACAGTTCATGACTGGCCCAGTAGTTTGTCAGTTTGTCTTCTTTGAGTTTATTTTAAAGGAAATAAATGCTCTTTTCTTTCTCTGCTCTGGTATCGGTTAGCATCGGCAGTATCGAAATCTGTAACGGAACTGAAAATACTGGATCGGTGCATCCCTATGTTTAGACCTTTGGGTATGGGAATCTAATACCAACTCTCAGGTTACAGCAAAATGGCTTGAATAGTGGACAATATGTTTGTTTGATACCTGTATAGACTTATTTTGAAGTGGTGAACACACTTCAGTTTGATAAGCTCTGGCATAATAAAATAATCAGTATATAAAAAAAGCATTCAAAGACACACAATGGGTGGCGCACAATATACTTTTGTAATGAATATTTGCACAACTTTCTAAACCACACCGTACGGATTAACCCAAATCCTATCATTTGATTATTCTCCCCATCTCCTTAATCTTTCTTTCAGACATATTTGCTCTTCCCTGGTCCCCGGTCCCTCCCTGGCTCTGTTTGTCCATGTTGCCCCACGCTAGCTTCTGCCAAAACACACAGCGAAAGGGAGGAGGGGAGGCGGGCTTGTGGAATGCATTTTTTCCCCTTCCCGAATCAAAACAAATAGTGTGTCCAGACTGGCAGACCGGATGGGAATATCAAGGAAATGGGGCAGTGGTGGTGGAGGGCTCCGGGTTGTTTTATAGGCATCTGGGGGGCCATTTTGATCCAGGTGTAGTAGTAGTATAGTCGTAGTGTGTTGGGACAGGGAAAGGGTGATGACAGGAGAGGGAGAGGAGCGCTGCCCATTGGAAAACAAAGAACCTGCCAGCGTTTTAACACCAGGGGATAAGCACTGGAAAAATGTCATTTAATGCACTAGAAACTTTTAACCCGACCTCTTTGTGTCAGTGTTACCGAAGTAAAAAATGACATGGTCCCGTTGTGAAACAGGACTTTGGTACGCAGGGTTTGAAAGTATAAAAGTTGGAATTAAACATGTACTATCCTTTTTTTTAAGTTTTTAGCAACAAGTTTGTCAAATTTGTGAGGAATTTACTTCAAAATTCAGGAATGTAGCAATCGATACACTAACTCAGTAATTCTCGAACTGCGGTACTAGGTGGCTGGAGTGGGATTCTGACGGCTAATACTGGTTCAGAACTGGTTTAGCCCTAACTGTTGTAGTACTTAAATCCAGAATTTGCCAACTCCTAGTTTTACCATACTTTAACCCTAACTTACTTCTGGTTTGGTGCAGGTAGGGGGACCAGGGGCTCATTGGTTAGAGCACTCCGACCACCAACCCTTAGGTTAGTTGGTGCAGATTGACACCTTCTCTTCTGTAAATCTGTGATAGGACAGCTGTGGTTTCAGAAGGAGCTTACCACCAACGAGTGATTGAATGAATGATTACAGTGCGATGCTTTGAGAAGTCTGTAGCTCGCATTACAGGTGCAAACCAGGAAGTATAATCATATGCATCTTGTGTTCTGGTCTCTGCATAGACTCCTGTAGCTCAGAGAATAGACTTTAAAACAGCTCTGCTTGTGAACAAGTCTCTCCACGGCCAAGCACCAAAGTACATCTCCAACATGTTAGTGCCATATGAACCATCTCACACTCTGAAGACTTCAGGGACTGGCTTCCTGCTGGTGCTCAGCAGGAGGCCGTTGACTAAACATAGGGACTCAGCTTTTGAGTTTTGTTCAGCTAAAACCTGGAACAGTCTTCCTGAAGATGTGAGACAAGCCTCTACTTTACAACGTTTAAATCCAGGCTCAAAATAGTTCTGTTTAGCTGTGCATATGACTGAAAGTTGTTTTTTTTTTTTTTTTTATTTTGCACTCTTCTATTTTAATGTTAATTTTATGGTGATTATTTTTTTTGTTTGTACTGTATTGTGATATTATTATCTTTCTTGTTCTGTAAAGCACTTTGAATTACTTTGTGTGTGTGTTTTATTTGTATTATACATTTAAAATTATGGAGCCAATTAAGATTGTAAGATTAAAACACAACTGAATCAAAATCACAAGTACTATAATATCCTCCACATACAACAAAATATATTAATCTGCATAAAAAACAGCTAATAGGTAACAAAACAGATCCAAAATGTGATTCTTGTATTAGTTTGTCAGTTCATATTTTAGTCTTTTCGTCAATTCTTCAGGACTTGTTTAAAATGTGACCTTCAGACAGAATTGTAAATCTAATGTAGTCAGAAAAATCAATCAATTTACAGATTTTTGACCTTTCAGTTCCCGAAGAACCTCTAAAAATCACGTGACTTTTCCAACCTTATCTCTTGCACCCTCTCAACTAACTTCATGTCCCCATTCACAATCACTATATCCATAAATCTCCTTACTCCTGGCCTAGCTCTAACCCTGTACAACATGTGACTTTAAAGGGTTAATACCAGGACGGCTACATTTAAATGTTGTTTTCTTCGCTACACGACTTTAGCATGTCCTCATTCTAGTTCTTCAGTCTTCTATAGCAGCTGTCTTGCTTTCAATGCCCTGAGTTACATCCCTACTGTAGATTACGTCAAGTGGGCTTTCATTCCTCGGATTTTCCCACAAATAAATTAAGCTAGCGAACGTCCAGATTTACTGCCCAGAACATTCCGGCATACCTCGAATAACCCGAACCCCAACTTGGTCCGTCCATTTTCAAACACGAACCACGGCAACAAATCATAATATAAAGTGATAAGCGCCAAACATCAATTTTTCCATATTACGTTAGCATACCACCTGCATTAGCTTCGGGCACTAGCTTTATCGCTAACCCGCGGCTTGATTTATTGACGCTAGCCTGCCTGTAGGACCCAGGTGCGAGGCAGATGTGGAAAGAAAGGCCCTAGCATAAATGTGTTTTAGCCTAGAGGTAGGAATGCATGGAACCATAACCGGGGATATGCTAATGTGTCAAGAAAACGTTAGCTTGTTGCCGTGATAGCCACCTGTGCCGCTCAACCTTATCCGCACCGCACACCGTATCATTCTAAATAAACATATGGGTAAAAATGGGGGGATGGAATGCGTAGTTGAAGGAATATCAAAAAGGGATGGCTTGCGGTGAACTCTGACCTTTGTAGCAAGATTCAATACAATGCTAATCTTGTCGGTCTTGAATAATTCCCGCAAAAAGCAAAGGATCTTTTGTGATTTTGTCTTTTGAATTTGTGAAGGTATAGAGTTAGCCTCGGGAGTTATAGAGCTTAGACTTTTTTCCATCAGTACAGATATATTGTATAGGCTGCTCTTAGGGTAAAAATAAGTGTGTAAAAATAAGTGTGTGCTGTCGGCATCTAATTATAAAACACTTTAATATCCGATGATCAGATCGTGTGCAGTTAGCATGCTAGTTGTTAGCTTTATCGCGAGAGAAAAGGCAAGGCAAGTCAAGTTTATTTGCATTGCACAATTTGTACACAGAGTAATTCAAAGTGCTTTACAGAATAAGAAAGACATTAAAATCACAATACCACATAAATACTCATAAATAATCATCATAAAATTAACTTTAAAAGAGAAGAGTGCAGAATAAAAACCTTTTAGACACACGCACAGCTAAACAGAACCATTTTGAGTCTGAATTTAAAGTAGAAAACTCCGCTCTGTTATCTGAAAGTTGTGAAAAATGCTTATAAACTCATCATGGTGAGTAATTAGGATGCTCGGAATGCATAAGGTAAGTGAGGAGTAGCTCAACCACGGCGAACTGTTTAAAATTAATAGTTTGTTATGATTTTTTCACGTTTTCAGGACTTTTCCCCAGCCAAAAGATAAAATATTTAGTTTTAAATTGTTAATCGCTATGGCAACGGTCCTAATTTTTGTATCAATCTGAAAACCATGGATAGAGCATCTATCTGACATGATATAAAATTAAAGTATGTATGTATTTGTAGCAGGGCAGGACCAAAAGCTAAAATACAATTAGAAAATAGAAGCTAACTGGCCCATTTCAACTAAGGCTAAGGTCAGCTAACGTGTCAGCTAACGCTAGACACGTTAGCTGACCTTAGCCTTAGCTGACCAGTCTCTGAGGATTCATGGTAGGAGGAGAGGAGATGGCTCGCAGACAGGAGGAGACGAGTGCGAGTAGCGTGGGCAGGATAAATCTAGGTAACCCCCAGCCTCCAGGCCTGGCTGTAAATAAGAATGTCCTTAGTGAACTTCTTTAATAATAGATGTGCTGTTTGGATGAAAGCTTGAAATGCACAGCTACTGGAAAACTATATAGGAAAATCTTATAGAGAGAGTGCATTTTTGGCCAGATAATGTGTTTGTGGGCCAGAAGTCACTTTATTTGAATATAAAATTATATCTACAAACCATACGGACATAGACACAACAAGTTGAAGTAGGGCTGCACGATTTTGAAAAACAAAAAACATATATATAGATTTTTTTGATAATTATTGCGATTTATGTTGAAAAAGTCGGTTGCCGATCTCAGAACAGATTGTCAGCAACTCCAAAAAACACTTAAATATGAACTAATACAAGAATCTCGTGTATTTCAGAGCATGTTTATCGATGTCTAAATTACAGCTCTTACGCTCTTTCTTCTTTGCAGAGGAAATTCTATTATCGAAATAATCTGGCAACTCAAATTTCAGTTTTGGTTTGATTGTGATGGTCATATGATTTATTTATTTGGTTTATCTGAATAGAGAGAAACAAAAACATTGACTAACCGTGACACAGCAGGCCGACGCATGCATCGTCTTGTTCCTCGAAGGGTTTTTAAAGGGCCCGTATTATGCAATTTTCTGATCTGTGTTATAATGTCGTTTCCTCATCACAAACAGACCTGGAGTTGTGTTTTGTTTCATTCACACATGTTTAACTCACAAACCCTGCATATTTAGGCTGAGTTCTTCTTTCAAACTGAAAACTCTCTGTTCCACCTTGTGATGTCATCTGGTAATACAGGAAGTGCTCCACTGTGTTTTTAACCCTTTAAGGACTGAGCACAGTATAGATCAGCATGTACATTTACCTTTTTTTCACACAACTACCTCTATTTTTACATATCCATCCTTATTTTTCCTTTGACGCATCAAATAACTGACAGGGAGAATCCCGGCGGCACCTGTGGGACGTAAGCGCATTACCGTAATGACAGTAACATATTTAAAGAGCCCCATGCCTCTGCTTTGAGATGCCATTGAATTTACATGAAGCACAACTGGTTGCGGTGTTACGGTAAAGGAAAGTCCGCAACCGTGAGTCTATCGGCGGTGATAGACTCCGACGCTATAGGGTTAAAGTCCACAAACCTTCACTAGAATCATTTGGATAATCTCAGTTCTGGAGTTGCCAATCTTCACTGAACAAAAGGTAAAAAGTAGCTGTTAACTTGAAAACTATTGCTTCATGACATCCCAAGGTGAACAGAGCATTTGGAGCTTTGGAGATGTAGACAGACATAATAAAGAGTTACTCAAACATGTGTGAATGAAACAAAACACAACTCCGGGTCTGTTTTTGATGAGGTAACAGCATTATAACATGGCTTAAAGCACAAGAGTCAGTTTTGTGTAATAAAGGACCTTTAACATACAACACAGACAGAACAGTGTGTACTTTTGCAGCCATAATTCGAAGCAGTGTTTTGCAAGTCATTTCCATCAAACTCATTACCATTTACACATTTTTAATACGTGTAAATGTAACAATTAGTGCCGCTCTAAATATCGGAGACATTTTGAGTGTATTGCTTCCAGAACATGATGGATTGGTCACACAAAAATAACCACATTTTGTCATCATCAAATGCTTTCAGGCCTGTTAAGCAGAACTAATTTGCAATTATGTTTATTTGGTTACGTAACAATGGGACCGAGAAAAGACAAAAATATCGTTCAAATTGAAATTCAGAAGAAATAATAAGAAATTACTGGAACTTTGAATTTCCAGTTTGGTTATTCTTAAAAGTGTGCTATGTGTAACTTCACTGGTGGAGAGAGTACGCGCCACCTGTCTCCATCATGTTACTTCATATGCCTGAATGTTCCACTGTATGGCATTAAACTCCTCTTCTTTAGCTTGTATGTATTCAGTTACAGGCTTTTTATAGCAAAAAAAAATACATTTTTACTGTCAGTGGGGTCGCCTCTCCATAGATCTGTTCAGTAACTTGGCCTGAAGGTGTCACCTGCTTGTCTCAATGAATATAGAGAAGAAGTTTAATGCCGTACTGTGAAACCTCTCCATGGACAGAAGCAAAGTTACATAGTGAATCTTTATTAATCAAGCCTAATGCTAACAATTTATTATTATCATTTATTTATTTATTTATTAATTTTTTGACATTTTTGCTTGACTTTTCCATAGATTTAAACACATATTTTTACACAAAGTCTCAGTAGCCAAGTTCTTCAAAACCCCGAATCAAAAATTGTCCGGTTTACGATTCCTCGCAATATTTCAACTCTATCAAATATTAAAACTGACTTTGTTTTGGCCTAGCGCTCGCTGTATGGGAACGAGAGCCGTGTTATCATCGCGCGCCGTTCTTATTTTTAGTAGCCGTATTGGAGTGATGTGTTCCAGATGTGGCTGGGAAAGAATCTGACAGGAGCTGGTTCGCATTAGCAGCAGACGCCATGACATCATTGCACTTAAATACACTCACCACAGTATGACCCACGCATTCCTCACACGCTTTATGTGTAAACCACTTCAGGACACCAACAATAACACCGGTAGCATAATGGGTCCCTGTGTATACATCGGAAAACAAAGCGGTTTGTTACTCTCTGTGCTAAGTCGCTCCCCTTTCAGAGCGCTGTCATAACACAATCAGCCTTCATCTCACTAATGAACTACTACAACTACAGGTTTGTCAAGTTGCTGTGTACAGGTTTGTATCGTGCTTTTGTACATTTATGGAGGATCTTGGGCTGAGTATTGAACAGAATCTTCAGGCACGTTTTTTTTTTTTTTTCCATGACAGAACAATGTTATAACATGGTAGAAAGCCCTTCAACATATGTAAGATAATGACTTTAAATTTCATGAACTTGATCTTGTGTCTCCTGATATGAGGTAAACATGTTAAAATGAAATATAACTATCTGAGGATAACTGTAAGACTGGTATATTCTTAATTATAAAAACATTGGACACGATCACCAAGCAGTCTGGTGTTTGTTCTCAAGATTCCTATCCAATAGAAAGCAGATTGTTGGGTTGCCAGTTTCAATGCTGAAATCTAGTTGGTTTCAGCCTAAAAGGAGGGTCTCTGATGTGAATGGTCACTACTTAAACCATCATGAATCAGCGCTAGAGCACCCTTTGCAGTGAGTGAATTCTGGAGGTTCTGAGCTTTCACATGAGGTCTGTCCATGTACTAAGAATGAGAAAAACTTGCATGAGTCTATCTGTAGGAAGGCTCTGACAACACAGGTTCAGATGTGATTGTCGTACCTTTCAAACTGTAAGTGCAGGCTACGACAGTTCCTTTAACATTTTTAAACATTCTTCTTATTAAATCAGTCCAATGAATAAGTGTTGTCATGAAAAAAAGAAAAACGCTTATAACCAATTTTGATACAGTAATAAAAATTGACAGTATAATTACATTTTCACCATAGTACTTCTTTTGAACCACTTGGTCATATAGTAATTCTGATATAAATATTTTAAATCTATATAGGGCAGGACCCATTTTGTACTTTTTATGTTTTTTTCTGTATGGATATAGTTTTGATACTAGTTTTGATGTCTGGATATATATTTTTTTATTTTACTATCAGTATCTGTCAAGTCAAACAGAGGCCCATTGTCTATGATGTTTTGATTGTTTTATATATAGTTCCAAACGTCTTGGTTAATTTGAAATTACAACAATTTTGACCCAGTTTCCGGATACAATTTTCCCACATTTTCCACAAACATCCCTGTCAGAACCCTTAAGTGTTAACCAAACAGATTCTAATATTAATCCTATAACTGTTTATTTAAAACTGCCGGAGATAAGATAGTGCTAACTCTGCTACTGTGGGAAAATATGTCAGTTCAAGTCCTTAAATTTCCTCTTCAGAATCCAGGCCGTTCTAGAAAAACAAAACCCTCTTTCTAGTTGTTTACTCAGCTCTTTATCTGGGCCAGCCTTGCCTTTTCCAACCCTCTGGAAGCCATTTTGGATCCGATTGAAGTCCGCGGAGGTATACGGATTCATTAGCTAGAGAGGGGCTCGTATACAAAAGTCCCCCCCAAATGCATTGTGGGTCGCGGGTATTGTACGGGACACGCTGGCGGCTTCCCCATTGTGCGCTGTTGTAGGTCAGGAGAGGGACGGCGGACGTCATTGGATTATTTATGGAGGTTGGCAATAAACAACAATATGTATGAACTCGCTGACTTTGGGTCCAACAAAGACATTATATACTCCATTGCGAGATAGGGAAGTGGATTCTTGGTTAAACTAATATTGCACGTGTCAGTGGTTGGGAATAATTAAAGTCTTTTTCAGCAAGTCAGTGAGTTTTACCATGAACAGTGATTTTCATGCTGCACAATATAGATTTAACACTGTAGCATATCTTGTTTGTACAGAGTCAAAGCCAATAACATTAATTATCCATATCTCTTGACGCTTTCCCAAAAGACTATGTGAATATACAAGCAAAATAATGAATTATTGATGGGGAAATTCCAGTTTGTGAGACAACATTGGCAGGAATTAGACGATGCTTGGTTAGGCTGGGAAAAATATTATCCATTGTCTCATATTACTCCATTATAGTTGCAGAAATATAGCTGCGTTGTGGCGAAGCTTTGAAAAATAGTGGTTGGAAAGTGTAACATGACCTCATTAGGCTTCATTAAGAACAGATATTCAAAATAGACAAAACCAAAACTTTGGATACCATGAATTCGCTACTAGAGTCCAGTTTTCCTTTGATAACCTCCAAGTGATTCAGAATCCCAGTAAGACGACCACAATAATATAATCATACACACATCAGGCTTGTTTATGGTTTGGTCCAGATGGATATTAGCAGTCACACGCACAACAGCCCCTCTGTGGTTCTGAATGGTAACTTTCAAGTAAAGGACAAGGACAAAACCTGTGCAAAAAAAAACCCCCAACTCTTTTTAGAACATGCATAATGCTAACTTCACTACACTTCTGATTTTAGGAACGCATGCCAGATAACAAATCATAACCCCAATAACAACAGGAGATGGAGATATTGACAAAAGATATTGATTTTATTTTTTTGCCAATGTGCTAAAATGTGTCTTTCAAGCTACCATTTGTAATTAGACTGGCCAACTTGCTCCTGATGTATTCTCACATATCACCACTAGATGGTATCTACGTTACTTCTGTCTGATAGTGTGGCCGATTTGGCCCGACAGAAAAAGACCAGAGAGCCCAGGTGAGTCTGAACAAAGGCCAGGTGAGGGGCGGGGCCAATTGAGGGGAGGGGCCAGGTGGTAACAGGTTTCACATCTGACATCTACTGGTAAAAAATAAACTTGCAAATGGTAGCTTTAAATGTATTGGTTGATGTTTTAGTGTCAAAGCATGACACTATAAAATGAAGAATGGGAATAAACAAATGAAGTCCTTTTTCTCTGTGAATACTCTGCTAACAGAGCCCTGCGTTCATTGTGAACTCAGTTTGACTGTAGAATGAGTCCGATGATGATTTATAAACTTGACACAGGAGTCCAGATTTTTACCTGTGATGCAACAATTCGGGCAAAATGCAAAAGGAGCTTTTTTGAGTGCTCAGACAAGGCTACTTCTCTAGACTACAACTGGATTACTGGATTAATTAAACTAGCGTGAATGAACCAAAATACAACTCCAGCTCAAAGAAATATTTTCATTTCATGTATTTATTTTGCATAATATGTGTCCTTCAATGTGACAGGACTGTAAAATTAGCCACAAAAATGCAGGGATATCACTTTACCCTTATTTTAAATATTATGTAAATTTGTTCAGTATTTATTCATTTTTATCTGCTCTTTTGGCAAAATGATTTTTTTCTTTTTTTTTTTTTTTTTTTTTACTTCTTTATCTTCAAAACATTGAAAGAGGGGGTATTTTACTTCCATGAATTAATTGCTAACACAACATATTTAGATAACCATGGTAACTTTTATTGTCTTGTAAATGCTCTGCCGAAAACCACGTACTAGCATGTTTTGTAAGTAGGCTTATGGGCAGTTAGCAGTATAGGATCGTATTGTGTGTAACTGTGAGGACGGTTCAAATAGGGCCCGTGAGAGATCACTAAATTACTGGAACATGTTTGGATGACATCTAAACCCTCTTCAGGCATATCATTGATAAGGGGACAGTGTTAAAACATGGTAGAAAGCTCCAAGTTGACTTTGCGTAACACCCCTCTTTAACTATAGTACACATACTTAAGATACATAAATAAAAGTCGCATCCTGTTGACATGTTGAACACAATAGAATTCATTAAAGCGGCTGCAGACTTCCTAATCACCCAGCTATTACGTCCTCCCATCATAAAACCGGAATCACAGATCACCCCGTTCACCCCATTGTGGCTCTTACGGCTCGCTCACAAAGGCGACGGTTGACCATTGACTTTGCAGACAATAAAAACCAAACACGGGTCGGAACCTTCATCATAAAAATCCAATCGCCGCTCGCTTGTTTGGCTCCGAAAGAAATTATTGACTGGCACTAGCGCATCTCCATAAAGCTGAGTTATGGCGGCGTGAAAGGCGTCGGGCTAGCGTAATGTCCAGGGTAATGTGCTAGCCGGGGGGGAGTGCTGGGCTAGCGTTAGCGTAGCATGCAGATGATATTGATTTTACTTTGTGCAGCAGCTTGGCTTTTAATGGCAGTAAGGAGGACTATAGGAGTGAAAGCTGGAGAGGGTAAATTATGAAGTCTGGTTATTGGCAGACCAGACAGAACAGAAGGATGGGATGGCATTGTTACATTACACACTGTGGACTACTATGTTTGGAGGAATATGATGAAAACTACTAAAATGTCAAATAAATAAGACACTGGACATACCTCGCAGTGGTATAAAATATAGCACAATTTTTTTGTGAAATGAATCTACACAACAACCCCAATATTTACCGTTTCCTTCGTTTGCATAAAATTTTTATGTAGGATTTCTAATAATTTTCTGGTTGTCCAAAGAATAAATTGGAATTGAGCTAGGAAGAGGTGTCTAGGGAGGTGAAAGTCTGAGTAGCTCTGCTTAGACTATTGTCACCATATTCCAGCGGATGCAAACAGTTAGCTTGAATTGGAATATGGTATTATGCATTCTTGTGGCTTTAATTCCCTTTTAAACATGCTTTTGGTCACCTTGGCGTATGTGTTTCACATTTGCCAACATAAACTATTGTCTACATTTTGAAAACATACTTTACAAACTACACCTGTTCTTCCAATGAGGTATTTGGACATTGGAGCTCCCTCTGGTGTCTGCAAACAGGAATGAACAATGAGAAATAATACTATGAATGCTATGTTAATAGAGCCATGTGTTCGTTGTGAACACAGTTTTACTGTAGAATGAGTCCTATGATGGTTTATGACTTGCAAACTGCATAAGAGTCTGGATTTTTTTTTTTTAACCTGCGATGCAACAATTCAGGCAAAATGCAAAAGAAGCTTTTTTGAGTGTTCAGAGAAGAATACTTGAAAGCAAAATACAACTCCAGGTATGTTTTTGATGAGGTGACAACAATATAACATGGTTAAAAGCTCAAAGAAATATTTTTAAATATTTTTATTTCATTTCAATTAATTTTCTTTTCTTGATATATTTATGTATAATATTTATGTATAATACTATTATTATTATTATTATTATTATTATTATTATTATTATTATTATTATTGTTATTATTATTGTTGTTGTTATTATTATTATTTTTTATTTCAAAGAAGGTGCTCATGAATCTTTATTAAGCATTTTATATAACCCAACAATACCTGAAAACCAAAAAAATATTTGTGGTAATGATTATGAGATTAGAATTATCCAGGTTCAGTTGCATAAAGGAACAATAGCTGCCTTATATCCTGCATATTGCCATTTCATTCATAACCAAGATGTTTGTTATATTTTCATCACGTTCATTATTTTGCCAATAAAATACAATTGAAGCTTTCACAGTCGGCTAAAATTAGCCGGGCAAAATCCTCCAATTATTCAGTTGCTGACTTTTGCTAATCAACCCTTCTGGCATCCATTTCCCTCCAATCATAATAATAACAGTGCCATATTGAGCTTGGCATTTTGGATAATTTGATATCCACTTCTATTGTATAATAAGCTAGCACACAACACACTGAATGCCGAAATACTAGCTTGGTTTGTATGAAAAAGACATTCTATATCAGGCTTGACAGAGTTCTAAATATAGCGTAAGGGCCATGAAGGTCAGTGGTTCACAATGGTGTAGCCAGCAGGCGGTTAGCTGTGCGTTGCGGATAAGGCTAGCATCAAGTCCAAGCGCTTCTGACGGAGCGAGTTAGCCACGTCATGCCAAATCTGTAACCCTCAAAGACCTTGTTATAATGAGAGGCAGTGAAGAAAGGCAGATGCAAGGTTTAGATGTCTGCTTCATGTAAGAGGTTGTGTTGTCATGGAGAAATAATTCAGAGAACTAGGTTAAAAAAGTAACATATTGTGTATATCTTGGTGTATGATAAGATTTTATGTATTTCTCTGTGAGTACAGTGTCTTTTTGTGAATTGTCATCTTTAGGTTACACATTTCAAGGTTAAAGTTCAATTTATTATCGCACTGATTTACAGTATTTGGGTTTTTGTGCAGCTATATTCATCATTGCACGTTAACTCATTTTATAAAATGATATATTATGCTTAAAGCCACAATATGTAACTTTTTAACCAAAAATTTGCCTTAAAAAAAAAACCAAAAAATTTTTCAATTTCAGTTGCTTTTATTGCATTATAAATCGTAGAAAAGCCATAATGTGAGCAGGCTTGCATTTCCACAAACCTGACTCTTACTTGACCTGGAGCATGACCGCCTTGTCTTTGTTTCCATGGAAATGTAGTTTCTTTGGCTGTAATGTTCCACCGCATGACATAAAGCTTATCTATCTTCAGGGAGAATGTTCTGAAGTATGGTTTTAACTTTCTGTTTCCATGGAATCACATACCTCCAGAAAGTAGCTAAAGTATATAAAAAGTATATTTAGGATTTCTCTGACACACTTACAGTCCTTATAGTTACCTCAGTGGAACTAGAATACGACTTCCTAATTAGCATCAACCTTGCAACGTCTAGACCTAATTCTGAAACTTTACATAGACTTCTTCCTTTTCAAAACGCCAGACGCAATTAGATCGAGCTAGCTTCAAATCCCCTATTTCACTTTTCAAAACCGTGAGCCAGACGCAAACAACTATTCCAACAACACAGAAAACATGTTCAGAACTTCTGTAGCGAGCTGCAGGCTTCCCCCGAGGGCCCCCACCGCGTGACGCACACACACCCAGGCAGGTGATCCTTTGTCGGGGAAGAGACAAGACGATGAAACATGCGGTGTGGAGGTTCAAAGAGACCGGGGGATGGCAAACAGATGAGTGTAAAACAAAGACAGGCTGAAAGAGAGAGGGAGAGAGAGAGAGGGATGGACAACTGCGCAGCTAGGTTGTTCCCCGGAGGATTGGGATGTAGCGTACAGGAGTCCATTGTGTTCTGCGGCTGTGGTGAGCGGATGACAGGTCCTTTAGAACGTCTGGCTCGTCTGTCCACAGTGAGAAAGCGCAGGGGAGGCGGGGTGGGGAGTGGTAGAGGAGGGGAGGTTAGCACGGACACCTGGTGCATGCTCAGCTCCAAGTCAATATGTTGTATGGCAGTATAAGATGAGGTCAAATGTAAAGTGGAGCCTATCGGAGAGTTCAGGTCGGCGTGATTGACAGGTGGATTAGCCAGTCAGGGACGCTCATGGTCTGCCTGTATCAAACGTATCAAAATATGGCTGCTTATGAGGGAAAAATAAAGGAAAAAATATGACAGCAGATTGAAAAACTTTGAGGATTTAAACTCTGAGGTGAGAGAAATGTGATTTTGTTCAAAATGATGGATGGCCAATGAGCTCATTTGTTTCACATGTGTCACAGAAATAAACAAATCTGATTGGACAGCTGTGTTTGAGCGTGGCTCCAGGCTCGACAGAGAGAGTGGTGACCAGACTGGTTTCCCTCTGTTTTAAAAAAATGCACAGAAATATCAAGTAAAGTCGTATTTCTAGCTAAAAGTTGCATAGGAACCAAGCAGTCAAATTAGTGAAGTGAACAAATTTAGCTGTTTTCAGTTGTTTTTTCAGTTGTCAAATCCAAAAGTTTGCAGTCTTAAATATTCCTTCTCCATGTCAAATTATCTAAAACTGTTAACCTCTTAGTTAACTGTATAGCATTGGATGCTATCGCCGCCGATAGATTTGCGGTTGTGGACTTTCCATCACCATAACTCCGCAACCAGTTGTGCTTCTTGTAAATTCAAACGGCATCTCAAAGCAGAGGCATGGGGCTCTTTAAATATGTTACTGTCATTACGGTAATGTGCTTACGTCCCTCGAAAACGACCAATCAGAGCGCAGGCGCCGCCGGGATTCTCCCAGTAAGTTATTTGATGCATAAAAGGAAAAATAAGGATGGCTATGCAAAATAGACGTAGTTGTGTGAAAAAAGGCAAAACTACATGCCGATACTTCCTTTAACATGATTTTTAAGGCAAGAAAAAAAAGTCTAGGCGAGCTATAATGGTCTATAATGTGCTCAGTCCTTAAAGGGTTAAGATATTTTCAAATGTATGAATCTATTTTCATAACACAGGAAGCATGGCTGCTCTGTTTTACATAAAGTTAAATGCATGATGTCATCTGGCGAAAGACGTAGGTGAAAGACACAAGCAAAGATGTCCGAACACTTGATGGAATTCCAATTATCCAACTCCATATGGCGCTATAGTCCATAACACCAGGACTGGCTCATAAGTGCTTTTGCTCATTAATTTAAACATTACATAACTGACATATATGTGATTGGACAGCCATCATCCAGTGTCACTCCTCTGTGAACTCTATTGTCTAAACATGTCATACAAGCTCTAATTATTTTGTCATGCATAGCTACAGTCGTCTACCTGACAATAATTAAATCAACAACAGCGCACATTAGCATTCTGTCCTTGCTAGCGTGTTAGCAGTTTCTGGCTGGACGTGTTTTTTTCCTAATTAGCGGAACGCACAAGCTAGGTGTTTCCACTGCTGAATTGCACTGATCAAAGGAGAAAATGACGCTAAACCAACCATTCCAACTTTGTTTTTGAGTACTGTGAACATAACTAGCTAAACAGGTACTACACCAGGACTAAATCAAATCCTTGTTTAACAGTTAAAGATGAATAAAAGTAATAGATGAACCACCACAAGCCAAGTAAACTAGTAAACACCCACAAAGGCACAAGGTGTTTCCCCGCGGGCACTCATCCAAGTATTAACAAGGCCCAACCCTGCTTGGCCTCAGAGATCAGACAAGATCTTTCTTTGACACTTTATGAGATGTATTTGCTTAAGTGACGTACAATAATTAACTGACATTTCAGACTAATTACAAGATAATTAAGCTTGAAATCATTATGCCAATCATTTTGCCAATAAGGTGACCCAAATTTTCACATTAGCGAGTCATGTGTTGAGCGTAATGTGTTGAAACAAGTCAGGCCCATCAAGGAAATAAACGATTCAAATGAAGAATGACTTGAGTGATTTGACCTCATTTACGGTTATGTTTTGCAGTATTGTTTAGCTTAAGTTTGGGCTAGTTTCGGACTTAACCTGGGCTTTGGGCTAGGTTTTGTACAAACAAGGACTAGACAGTATGCTGGTAGTACCTGCTAGCTTCTGGCGCGATTCTGGGTCCATCGACTCCAATTCCCTTTCTATTGAAAAACTGTCGCCCCTCTCTCTTTAACTGCAACTGACAGACCCTTAATTTAGCTCTTAAAATGTTCAAATTAATCTACACTACTTGATCCTGGTGTTTTTATTTGGCTATTCTGTCCGTAAATCAAGATATGAACATTAACAACAGACCAATGAGGCGCCTTCTTTTCCCCGAGATCGCACACGGCAAACATTAACAATAGGTTTGATCGACACCTTTGCTAAGCACCTGCCCCTCGCTGAACCAGCAGTACGAGTGGAAATGGGCGTTGTCTTCAACCGCTTCACTCCGGATTGGGTCCTTAGTTGCTAAAATAGTCACGGTCGGAAATCTAAATATCGAACTCGGCTCCAAATCGCCCCTATAACTGCTAGTCTCGACAAGCTTCATTTGGCTCCCTTAGTCCACTTCTTTATACTGTCTATAACAAGGACTAAAGCAGGGCTAAACAATAGTTAGTACTAGTAGTAGCAACATGATTGACCTCAGTATTTCAAGTATAATCTGCATATAGCCAAGGTTGTGGGCGGTTAATGAATGCAAAGCTGAATTTCAAAAACCAAAAAGACAGTATCAAAACCAGGACGCTGTTAATTAATCATCTTCCTCTTTGCAGCAAACCCCCCCCTCCCTTCTGTGGCTGTCCCGGGGGCTGTGGGTACGATGAAGGGGGGCATACGGAGCGTGTAGGGGGTGTGTGTGGAGCAGCAGGAGCAGGGTGGTGGTGGTGGTGCAGGTTGCAGCCGGGGGTTATTTGCATAGATCCGTGTGAGCCAGCAGTCTGCTCAGCCCTGACTGTGAGAAAAGGGAAATGAGTTGCGTGCCTTTTTCACTGCCCTATTTTTGAAGATGCTTCCAAACCAAAGAAAAACAGATCTATGTTTGTATGTCAATAAGATGAATTATCAATAGAGAGTGGATTTGTGTAGTCGGGAGAGCTGCGATATTTTTCCCATGTATTCGAGCAAAATGTGTCTTGCTGCAGTACAGATATATTATATAAGCAGCTCTTGAGGTCAAAATGAATCCACCGTGAACTGTTTGCATCTAATTCGAAACCTTTTTACTGTCCAGCAATCAGGAAGTCTTCAGCATGCTAGTTCTTGTTACCTTGATGTGTCAATTAGATAATATGCCAAAATGTATTCTTTGTTATACATGAATAATCTATTGAAGATATTAAGAGTCTAAATCTGATACAATATTAGCAATAACTCACTGGAACAATTTTCATTTGATGTTATACGAAGGAACAATTTTGGACAATGATGGTAATAATTCGATTGGATTTTTATAGCACCTCGAAAGCCACCCAAAGCACTTAACATTGTAATATTAATTCACTCCATACTTGGTGGTGGTAAGCTACTATTGTACTCAGAGCTGCCCTGGGGTAGACTGTCAGAAGCTAGACTGCCAATCAACAGTCAAACTAGGCAAGGTGGGTGAAGCGTCTTGCCTAAGGACGCAACAACAGTTTGCACTAGAGCCACTAGCGCCCCACTGTGGCACCTGCGGTCTCCCATCTAAGTACTAACCAGGCCTGACCTTGCTTAGCTTCTGAGTTCTGACGATATGCAGCTTACTTTGTGAAACGCCCAGATAAATTATAAAAATGTTAAACGCCAGTGATTTCTACATCTGTACATCACATCAACAAGATGAACTGGTAACCCTGTGGTTCCGATACAAATGCTTAACCCACTACTCTACACTTGAATTTGCTCATTGTAACCAAACAACAAACCATCATAAAAGTAAAAACATCTTGATTTCTGTGCATTGCAATGTTAATTAAGGCATATCTACGCTAGAAGTCGAATATAAACACGTGAAATGGGACTTGAACCCAAAAATAATCCCTGCTTTTTCCCCAGACGCTAAAAAATATAACGGCTACAAATTCCTCCCGCATGATAAAGCGACTGCCATGCTTATTTGTACACTACATTACTGGAAATCAATGAAAATCCAACTGCAATTCAATCCACAATACTACTCCTGATTTATGCTTCTTGGAACGATGCTCCGCCGAATGTTATGGCACTTAGCTTTATTACAAGTCAAACTGCTGACCGAGACTCGCAGGGACCCTTTTCAGCTGTTCCCGAGGGCCAAATCTCTATAGAAATGGATTTTGTGCTGTAGTACAAGCAACAGGCAACTCTGCGATTTTTAGGAAGACGTTTGTGCCAAAGAGGATGTAAACGGCCCATAATACAAGGCTTTTGAGCAATGTAAGCAAAGATGAGCGTATTGAAATAATGACCAATAGGCTGTTTTGAGGTGTAAGGACTATTTGGACATTTGCAATTGTGCCCAAAAAGAAAGTGTATTAAAGTGGACTTGGAAGTACCAATATAAGATTAATACTGTTATTTTTCTTATAGTATCACAACATAGTACTTTTTAAAGATGTACATTATGATTACTTGGGATCCAGAGTATACACTTGTCCAATACTTTATAAAGATGAGTGTCTGGTCACTGGTGGGCATGACTGACATGTGGATTAGCCAATCAGGGACCAGCATCGTGTGTCCGTAGCAAAACAAATATGGCTACTCACCAGGAAAAAAATGCATTAAAAAAATATCCCAGAGAAGTGTAAAGCATTGCGGATTTCTTGCCTAAACTACAAAAAAAATCTGACATTTACCACTTGGGGTCAAATTGAAATGATCAGAGCCACGATTTTTCAATGACAATAGGAGCAGAAGGCGCAAGGACTCCACCTGATGGTCCAATGAGGAGTAAAGTTGTTTTGGGTCAAACAATAACTGCTAACTTTGACTTTTGTTAGCCACTCGTGAAGGCATTTTTAGTGCTGAAAAGAGCAGAATGAGTCAGTTGTATCGACATGGTGTTACCACTCAATGACATCATGCAGTGGATCCCAAACGTTTTGAGATTTCAAGAGGTACATGTTTTTTCTAAAGGATTAGTCAAATGTGAAGCATGGGTCTTTGTTAATAACTAGCCAAAAGATTACTGTGGTATAATATTCTCAAGTAAATGTGTAGGATTTCTTGTCATTTGTGCTAGAGATACAGGTAAATAAAAAATTAAAATTCAGGCATTTGTGGTTATCATGTTCCCACTCACTCACACGGCCCCTCCCTCTTCTTCACGAGTCATTAGTCACTATCCGGCTCCTGTTAATGTAATTACATAGAGGATATATGGAGTCTGCAAGGAAAAATTTGTCCACACACACAGTAATCGTCAGTGGTACCATGACAGAGCCCTGGGGTACCCCAAACACCTTTGCTCCAATAACTCAACATAGAAAAACAGGCCTTCATTTTGAGTTTTCCAGACTAGCAGAAATCATTTGCCAATCCTATATTTAGTTAGGAAGTTTGACATAAAGTTATGTAACCTTGAAATGTAGGTGATTCAGTTTTTGATTGCAAAGTACTTCTGTAGTTACTGCTGCTATGAATACAAGCCATTACCATTGTTGCTTCAACTGCTAAGACTTTGCAACTACTAGCACTACTACTACTACTTTTATAGGTACTTCACCTATTACAGTTATTTTTGTTACTTTTACCAAGAATTTACTACTACATACGTTACGTCTTCATACTACCACCCTTCCTCCATAAATGGGGCAATTATTACTCAGGCGGTAAAACTTATAACAAGAAAGATAGCCAATTCATGTTGTTTTTATGTCCTTGAGCAAGGCACTTCACTCATTTTGCCTGTGTAAATGCTATATGTGATGGGTGGTTCTTAGGGAAACAGTAGGCACAGAATGGCTGAAGTAGAGACATGTTGTATTGGGAAACCTGTCATACTCAAAAGTGCAATTTAAAGAGTGGATGCAATCAATATTTCCACTGAATCAACAGTATAAATGGATCTCCGACTGCTGCTACTACAGTATTTTTAGCAGTAGCATTTATGGCACTTACGACAAGTTACCAGTAAACAGCGTTCACACCATCCCAGGGTTTATGTGTTAGGACAGAGCTAGCTTGCGTGGGTGATGTGTAATTAGAGGCAGTGGCAGCTCGATGCTGAATGACCTACATATGGAACGTGTGGTGAGATGGCACGCGCCCGAACGACAGATGTGAGAGAACCACACACAGAGATGGTCAGTGATGAGGCAGGAGGAGAGGAGATGTTAAGCTGTACAAGGATGTGAGGGGAGGGGGGTAATATGTCACGTCATGCTTGTTGAAATCTGAATGTAATCAGAATGAGAAAAAGCAATATGGTGCAACATAAAACAATGAATAATAATAGTACAATATAAATTATGGTTTGAATAATGATATAATGTACAACACACTATATTTGTATGGATTAAATCATGAAAAAAAAATTGAATGAGGAGCAACACCTACATGGTCGAAACACGCTGCTGGATATGCTATAAAGGCTTTTTTAAACAGACAAGAGCGCCTTGTCTACACCTTTTTGAATTTTTACCCTACAGACAACAACTGAACTATTTTCAAGCTAAAAAGAACCCTCCCCAAAGAGGACCTGCCTACAATTTGAGCTATATACTGTACCCACGCAGCGCTTCTCATCTTATTCTTTCTGCACTGAATGTGGATTTTACTTGTTCACATGTACAAATCCTAAACTAAGACAGCAAAATGTGTAGTCATTCCCAGACAAACTAAAGTTAATCAACTAGAAACTAAAAATATAACAGCGTAGCTATGTCTGTGTGATCCCTCAGTCGTCCAAGCATGATCCATAGTAAAAGAAAAATTCAAATCTGTCAACTGGACAAAAAGCTGTAGGAGTGAAGATGTTTTGCTGCTCATTGAAGCTGCTTCGTCAGTTCTGGTAGATTTAAGGCAATGTCCTCCAGTAATCTGACCAGAACTGAAGAAGCGACTTGGATGAGCAGCGAAATGTCTTCACTCCTGCTACATTTTGTCCGGCATAGGCTATGTTCAAATACAGAACATAAATGGTGTACGGACTCCAACAGTATAAACGTGCCTTCAAAGTTCACCAAAGGTTAAAAATGTAGAGCCCTATATTTGATCTGATTACCAACAGAAGGTACCCTTAAAATACTGTGACAAAAACACTTTTCCACCTTTCTCGTAGTGCTATAAGTACTACTACTGCCTCTTGGGAAGTGGTGAATGTAAAGACTTAGCTGCAGTTAAATATGTATGTGCACTGTCCTATATGACTCACCAGTTTAAAATGGGTCATGGAAAACAGCTATTTCCACATTTACACAGGAGAACCAGCAAAGCGACCTTTCATAAATCCATTTTTATTTGGCAACATTTCGAATCTGCACAGAGTTTACAACCAATTTATATGGCACTAAATAAATGCATTTACTTGATGGTTCACATATTGACAGCTATACAATGCTCGAGAAGTAACCAAATTTCCACAGTTATACAAGATTCCCAAAAGGCTAAATCAGAGCAAAAAATGTGCTTCTGGTTTTGCTTAAACACAAACACGTACTGTGCACAAAAATATATAGAAAATTGTCACATCTGGGAGACAAATGGGGACTTTTTAAAAACTTCTGTTGGAAGTACTACATCAATCTCTTGTAAATTTCAAGCAAACTTCAACATATATTTTTGCATTTAGACAAATACAAAAAATGTTGTTTAACTCAAAAACACCCAAATTTGAAAAGTACTGCATCACTGTAGTTCACTCCACGGTTGACCTAAACACAACCACGCTCCCCGCAACTTCCACCTTCGTGATTAATTACTCCCCCAGCTTGGCCCCCTAACCTTAGGCAATTCCTGTCTCTGTCTGGGGCACTCTCTTTTCTAGTCCACCGTTTTTTGGGGAGGGCAGAACGTTAGCTCGATTTCCAACCCATCAAGACCTACTTTTCGCCCCTGTGCCCTAGATACGAGCGCTACCAAACTACTCACCGCCAGCAGCTCCAAAATCGTCCCGTTTTGGATCCTGCCGCCGACCGGAATGACATCCGTGTACTGGCTCATCCTTGCAGCGTTGTGGCGTTCTGGAGGTCTTCCGCTTGATTCCACAGTCCTGCCCTATGCGTGCCCCAGCTGCTGCCTGCCTCCCTGTCTGCTGCCTGGGTGTGTGGAGGGCGAGTGTGTGGAGCGATGATGATGATGATGATGATGATGATGCAGCAGCCAGACGAGCATCCTTAGCAAGACTAAAGTGCGATGCTAGTTTTCTCTCTCGGGCAAGGCCACATCAGCGCCGGGCCGGTCAATATTTAAACAGCGGAGTCTGCAAGGATTAAATCAAGATGGGAGTGTGGTGGACTGGATTGTAACCATTTTGCAACACTTATGCTTTAACCATTTCGTGGTTGTGTAATGGATTATGCATTTGTCTTTAGAAGCAGGGTTGCTGGTTCAAATTCCGCCCAACCATATTTTCTACCTGTGTCCTTTTTGGTATAAGGCTCTTCGCCGTTATCGCCCATTCAAGTCACAGTAACATGGCTGGCTGGAAGCGGAAGGGCATTTGGCACAAAACTTGCCAAATAAGGGTAAAAAGAATTTAAAAAGAAAGTACTCAAAAGTAGGCCTGTTAAAGTATTAATTGGAAATGGGAAAAACTAACAAATGTGTCTTGCCAATTACAAGCAAACTGTTCTGTAGTAGTATAACGATTAAAAGTATCATTGTACCAGTCAATGATAACTGGTAAACTGCATATCTCTCAAACAGAAAACACTCTGTTCCACTTTGTGATGTCATGGGGTAATACAGGAAGTGCTCCACTGTGTTTTCAAACTGCTTGCACCTTCACTAGAAAACATCTGGATAATTTCAGCCCTGGAATTGCCTATATCTACTGAACAAAAGGTAAAAGGTAGATACTAACTTCAAAACTACCACTTCATGACATCACAAGGTGGAACACAACATTCTGAGCTTTGGAGATGTTACAGACTAATAATAAAAGGTTGCTCAAATGTGTGAATGAAACAAAACACAACTTCTGGTATGTTTTTGAGGAGGTAACAACATTATAACATGGCTAAAGCTCAAACGAATCAATTTTGCATAATACAGGATGTTTCTGTTGAATGCAAGTTTACAAATAAAAGGGTAACTAGGCAATGTATTATACAGTGTCACTCTCATTACACAGTTTGCCATTATGTTGTGCCAGAAGCAACTAAATGAAATAATTACGGCACAAATGACCTAAAATATCCCAGATTTCAAAAGACTCCTTGTGTTTGTCTATGTAGCATTGCGTATGTGTGTGAGCCTCTACAGCCATAAAACATTTCTATGACAGGGGTACGGTCTAACTCCTGGCACCGACGGCTTTTTCCCTATTTTCACCCCAACCAATTTCAGTGTCACTAATTAAATGCATTTCACTTGGTGGTCAACATATTGACAACTGTACAATGCTTGGGAAGTATCAAAATTTCCACAAATATACAAGACTCACAAAAAGCTAAATCAGAGGAAAAAATTGCTTCTAATTTTAATGGTCACAATTTTTATACAGCTCTTTTCCACCTTCAAGGCACTCAACGCTTTACATCAAGGAACCACTCACCCATTCACACAAACATTAGTGCAGGCAAACACTGAAGACAAGATGGGTTAAGTGTCTTGTGCCCAATGACAGTATTCATCTGTGGGAGCTGAAATTGCACCGGCAACCTGTGGGTCAATGGATCTGACCGCTCTACCAATGATGTTTATGTCAAGAGCGAGATTCGAACCGCCAACCCTCGGATCAGGGGACAAAGACTGTACTGATTGAGCCACTGTCGCCCTACTTGCAATGTCCCCAAAAATATATATAAAATTGTCAAATATTGGGGACAAATGGAGACTATTTTTACTTTTTTATACAGCACAAATGACCTAAAATATCCCAGATTTCAAAAGACTCCTTGTGTTTGTCTATGTAGCATTGCGTATGTGTGCGAGCCTCTACAGCCATAAAACATTACTATGACAGCGGTACGGTCTAAGTCCTGGCACCGACGGCTTTTTCCCTATTTTCGCCCAAGTCCAATTCTCACACTCACTCACCGTGTCGCATTCGAAAACTGGCTACACAAACAGTGGGGCCGCTGCTGTCTGCTCTGCCGCCACATGGGAAGAGGCTAACACTTGGCACAGTGTAGTGTAGTGCAGTGCGTTTGGGAGTGACAAATAGCCCATAAAGGAGTCCTTGAAGCTAGCATGCTGGAGTTTTCCTGCCACGGTGCAAAGTCAGTTTTACTTTAAAGTGATCCATGGTGTGTAAGCTTTGGCTGAGAAAGAAAGTTTAGGGATATTAGTAGTAATCGGACAGGTTGCAGGAACGTTGCAAGACCCAACTCAATAAAGCAGTCTGGATTAAGGCAGATGAAGCTTTAAAATAATAGCCATCATTGAGAGTGAAAAATGTGT
Source organism: Periophthalmus modestus (assembly GCA_019594935.1). Classification (NCBI taxonomy): domain Eukaryota; kingdom Metazoa; phylum Chordata; class Actinopteri; order Gobiiformes; family Gobiidae; genus Periophthalmus; species Periophthalmus modestus. The sequence goes on along the minus strand of JAIEZT010000198.1, from coordinate 11,998,140 downwards.
GAGCGTAAAATTCCCCCCCAAATACTTTTATTATTAAAATGGCATTTTGTGTAGTCGAGGTGTCTTAAAAACGTGGAAAAACAAAATTAGCCATTTTAAACTTTTTGCAGTGTTATTCCTCACTTTTTCCTGGCACAATCACAGTAATTTTTCATCACAGATCACAACAACTAGCATGCTAACAGTGCATTCCAGCATTCCACATTCGGAATTCTAACCGTGAGGATCACAGCAGCCAAAGGTTGAAGGTAAGGCCCCTTCTCTGTTACTAACGCTAGTAGGAGCGACTATGGGGAAAGAAGGCGCCGGATTTCTCTGTTATTAATGTTCATTTCTTGATTTACAGACAAAAGAGCAAAACAGAAATACCAGGATCATGCAAAGCGGGTTAATACGAAGATTTTAAGACTAAAATGATGAGCCTGACAGCAGCTGTTACAGAGAGAGGGACCACAGGTTTTCAATAGAAAGTGGGTTGGAGCCAGAGTCGGTGGAGCCGGAAACACGCCCGTTAGCTAAATGGACTAACGTGCTAAGCGCCGTTAGCTCTGTCCATTTATATTTACTGTCTATGTTGAACCATTTTTGCATCGTCGTTTGCAGAAATGCATTTTGAAAAACATAGATCTGTCAATAGAACTTGATTTTCAGACCTGGTGACTACAGCACTAGAAATACTTTTGCTTCAAGTGTCATAGTCCTTAATCATACTTCATCAGAAAACAGCAGCATGTTATCTTTATCCACTGATTACATCTAAAAAAAAAATGGTCAGAATGTATTATTCACACAAGGGCACTGGCCATTTCACAACCATCATTTCCCAAGAACCTGCTCCACCTGATTCACACTAATAATAAAGCAACATTATAAAACAACTTCAACCATATGTTCAGGGTGTATTTCACAAGTAAAGGCTAGAAAAGAATTCAAAAGATGCTACTGCCTTATCAACAGATTTGTGGTTTTAGAAATGTCAAAACTTGGCTGTAAATTCCCTTTTTATGAACTGTGAGAACCAACTCTTTGAATTGCTAGAAGTCGTATACATGCGACATGATCTACAAGGGCCATTCCACGAAGTATTCCAAGTATGGCTATGGTGTTTTTTACCTTTTGTGGATGAAGCTAGAATGCTACAACTCCATATCTTTCCCCCATTTCTGCAGTGCTCTGAAGTTGTATATTATGACTTTGGGTGATGGTATTTTTTGTGGTTTTAGTAATGCTACATTCAATTAGCAACATTTTAATTGAACAATCTCATCTAGGTCATCAGTTTCCTCCTCATGGATTTGAATGATTATAATATACTTTTGATACCTTGCAGCAGGTGTCATCAACAGTCCCTGGGAGGTGAAGCTAACTAGAGGCACTGCTCTGTCTGAAGCTGTTGCTCAAGTTAGCCTTGAATCTGAGCTTTGTTTTAACACAATCTGACCATAAAGAACTGATTTAGCTGGATCTACAACATGTGAGCTGATTCGTGCTGTTAAAAAAAGTCACTGTTACAAACTAGCTAGCATTAGCCAACAGTTTTTCAGTTAATCACTCAAATCAAACACATAAAAATGACCATGAACGCTCGTCTTCATCATAGGCTCCTGAAAATATGTTGTTTAAATCCATTTTGCGTTGTTTTTTTTTTTTTTTTTTTTTTTTTTGAGTTTTCAGATTATTTTTTTTTTCGCTGTTTTTTGCTGTTTGCTAATGTAATGTAATGCTAAGCTAACATTTTGTGTCATATTGTGTCATCATGGGAACTGCTGAACATTCTTCCATAGACATCCATGTAGAACACCCCCAGCGTGATGTCAATGTATCAAAAAGTATCAATACTTACTAAGAGCATACACTAAACGGCTTATTGTAATTTGTCAGGAAGCTAGTGCTAAACTCATTATGAAGTTGACGGTAGATGTAAAATAGAAACACTACAATAATCAGCATGAATAAAAAAATATAGAAAAAGCATAAACTTAGTAATAAACATAATATATACCTCCCTTTTATACAAAAACAGTTCCAACTTACTGAATCTGGAACGCAACTTCATTTATTTCCAAAATCTGACACGAAAAAAACTAAAAAAAAAAAAGATCTACAGTAATCTATATGCATGTTTGCTAACTTTAATATGTCATGTCTTTGATAGCTCACTGGTGTTTCCACTCATAAAAGACCTTTGACCTTTTGATTGAAGCGGCCTTTTCCTTTCAATGTGATAAAGGACCAACGACAAGTATCAAGTATCGATCCGTGAAGAACATAATAAAGATGTGAGTCGGATATGATAACGGAATAGTCCAATTACAAAAAGATTTAAAGGGTCAACAGACAAATAAATCCATGAGCTTTCGTATTCAACTTTAAGTCTACATAGAACTAGCTTTTAACCAAATCAAATTGTGCTGCTTGCTAATCTTTATTTTACTGACAATACAGTGCTTTCTATTTGTCACAATCATATAGACAATAGGGCTGCATAATATGGCTGTTATTAAGAACTACGACATCGATATTATTACGATACTTTAAAATACTTTTTGACTCAAACCTTTCAGTTATATCAAACAAAAAATTTGCAAATGTAACAAGTGAAAGAAAGAAAACCAGGACTAAACCAAGGCAAATTTCTGGGTAACACAGAAAATCATTAATAAAATCAGCTTTACTTAAAGGTCCCATATTACATGAAATTTACCATGTGTGTAATGTTGTTACCACATCAAAACCAGACCTAGAGTTGTTTTTTTTTGTTTCGATCACACATGTTTGAGTAACACTTTATTATAATGCTTTCTACATCTCCAAAGCTCAAAATGCTCCGTTCCACCTTGTGATGTCATAAAGTGGTAGTTTTCAAGTTAGCATATGCCTTTACCTTTAGTTCAGTAGAGATTGGCAATTCCAGGGCTAAAATTTTCCAAATCATTGTAGTAAAGGTGTATGGAGTTTAAAAACATAGTTGAGCACTAGCTGTATTACCTCATGATGACATCACAAGGTGGAACAGAGTGTTTCTTTTTGAGAGAAGAACTGGGTTTCTGTGTTAAACGTGTGTGAATAAAACAGGTAACAGACAGCATTATATATAACAAATCAGAAAACAGTGTAAAATGGGCCCTTTAACATATTCTTTTTTAAAAAAACAGTATACGTTGGTCGATATATTGAGTATGTTGTAATAGCGAACACTGCGTCAGTCAGTATTAAAATATCGATCGATAAAGCTTCAACCGCACGAAAAAAAACATCCCCAACAACGTATCACAAATCCATAACCTGAAATGTTATCTTCACTTACCTTTGCTAGCACACTTTGCTAAACAGACATTTTAATATGACAGACTCCCGTTGACCTCCACGCTCTGGCGCTTTCCTCCATCAAATTGAGTGATGGCCGCCGAATGCTAGCGTTAGCGTAGATAACAAACTCATCATTCTGCAGACGCCCGGGCAAGCCTCACAGCGGAATTTATGACTTCAAACCGGCAGCTCCGCGTCGCTAACTTCTCACGAGCGTGCCAAGATGCTGCAGGTGTCAACGCTACGCCCCAAGAACGCATTCCACAAGTGACTAATTGTTTTTCCTTCAAAGCTAGTTGGACCAAGTCGTAGAAATTTTATTAGCTGAGCAATGCTATCTGATGTTTTGGCTTGGGATGGCTGCAATTGCGCAATTTAAATCATGCTAAAAAGCTATTTGTCACTGCAATCGACATTTATGGGTAAACAGGAAAGATATTAACTTTAATAATAATCTTTAGGTGTGATTTCGTTGCCAGATAAGCGGTACCTTGACACTAATCACTGCATAATGGTTGTGGTCAGTGAAATTAAACTAGATAGGAATGACTAACTAGCGTGTTTAAACAAGAAGTATGATTCATTTGAGGGGTTGGTGGGAATATCATTTACACAACAGCATTAGAAGATAGTAAACAAAGAAATGAGGTGATCTATCAAATGTACTGCCACATGTCTGGGATTATTGCATATTGTTGCATTATTTCTGCTCATTACATTGGTTTACACAACTTTAAATAAATAAAATAATACTGCGGTAGAGCTAACACCAACTAGAATGCTAACCTCACGCTTCCTGATTCTCTGGAAGATCTTTGTGACAATATCGCGACTAATTTTGACCGCAATATATCTGTGCAAGCGCAAAATTTTGCTCAAACACATTGAAATAAATTGGGTACTGGACCTTTAAGTGTTGCATAAAAGTTCAAAGTTAAGTTATTTCAGTGAAAGATTTAGTTTTTGACAGTTTGACAGATTCCATCCATGTGGTCTTATTCGTACCTGTGCCAAAAGCAATATATATTTAGACAAGCATAAAAATGTATTCCTTTTGTGCAGTAAATTTCACAAAATTCACCCGAAAAATAGCTTAAAAATCATAAAAACTGTTCATTTCAACGGTTTGCAGTGGTCCAAAGTTATTCCTCACTTGCCTTTATACAAACCGAGCATTCTAATGATTTACCATGATGAGTTTATAAGCACTTTTCACAACAAGCGCGAGGTTTTGCTGTCACGGTGAACAGCTAGCATGCTCAAGAGCCCTTCCTGATTATCAGACAATGACATGCTTTCTAATTAAATGCAGACAAGACATAGCAGACTTTTTTTGACCTCAAGAGCTGCTTAAACAATATATTTGTAATGGGGTAAGACAATTTTTGCTCAAATATCATGTACAAGGCTTTTATATTCAGCTAAAAGAAAAAATATAACGCATTATTATTACTTAAATGGTGTAAAATGATTTAGCTTGACACCCAAACATTAACCATATTGCTAGCATTTGTTTGTAGCTATCTGAAAATGCAGTCAAACTGAGATCTTACTTTGACCTTTCACCATGTAGACACCTGAAAAATCACTCTTAATCCCCCGCTACGACTAAATATAGACCGTCTTTAACCCCTTAATTCTTACAGCTCTGACCTTTGACCCCACAAAACAAATAGCTTCCCAGGTGCCAGGAAGCAATCCGGACACCTGCAAGGAACTCGCTGTGTGCAGACCCAACCACTCCTAGCATTAGCATGTGTGAAGAGTCATTAGCATGCAGAAATGTTAGCCGACTTGTCAACACGTGTAACCAAATATTCACTTCAATCCGGCGGTATCACAACAAACAAGGGGCCTAGAGCGGTTCCACACTTCAAGAGCTGGATTTCTGCGTGTTTTTATTGACATAGTTCTTGCCGGTAACACGGAAAGATGTAAATGTTTGCCTGGAAGTGATTTCGGGATGTTTGAGGCAGTTATGGCAGACCACCAACAAGCACTAAAAACAACTTTTAAGTGAGAGACAGGGCGAGGGCTGTTCAGAAGAAATTATGGAGGAAAATAAGAAAATGGAGAAAGGAACAATATTTACTTTAATATTTTCTAAAGCTTGGGAATGTTATAGTATTGGTCAAATATGGTAAAGCCGTCAGAAAGGGGCAGCAAAAAAAAAAGTAATGGTGCATATATTTTATTAAATGTAATATAAATGGCAAAAAAAACCAAAAAAAACGTATGTGAATGTGCAAAAATTACACCGTAAAGGAAAGGGAAATGGGCGGTAGTAGTTCAACCCACTAAGGTTGGTAGGTTGATCCCAGCTATACTAGCAAACCATACTGCTGTTGTTTCCTTGAGCAAGGAATGGATGTTGGATGTTTTGAGAAACTCACATGCTAAATCTACATTAAACTGTACCCAATTTCTATCATCTTAAAAATGCTGGAAGGATTATGCCTCTAGCCTTGGGGTCCCACCGGAGGAGCTGGAGGAGGGAAGTGCGGGAGTCCCTGCTTAGATTGCTGCAGTAGGAAGAAATGGAAGAAAATGGATGGATGGATGGACAGAACTTGTAAATTTTAAAAAGGTTTGCCAGCAATCTCAATTTCCTAACACATTCTAGGAATATAAATCATTTAAGTCAGTAATTTAACTGGTTTAAGTGGTTTTCACAACTTTAAGAGGTCAGAGCGAAACTTTGCCATCACCTCATCGCTAACAACTAGCTAGCTAACAGCGCCCTAGCATTAGTTCCTGGTCTGCTGCCGATAACCTGTTATTATAAACAGTTTCTGACATGCATAATAATAATGCAAGAACTGCTTTTACAAAAAAACAACAACAAAAAAGACACTGCACTCGGGCAAAACTAATTTTACTCAACAAGGACGAAAATCCAGTCACTGTCACTATTTATCATACTTAATTGGTTTAGCTGTAAAGACTTTGTGAATTTCCTCCTTCAATGTAAAGAATTCACATAGATATAGCAAGAATATGCAAACCCCACACGTGAACTTTAGCATTTCGCACTTACGCTAACTATCCTACAAGGTGAATGCTCAAAAACAGTGAGTCTACGGCCTGCATTAAACAGATTAGACGGAAGATTTACCGACGTATCCTTTGATTAATGTGGCATGTGTCCTTCTAACCCGGGCTAGCATATGAACTAGCTTATTCACACTCCTGGCTTGGTGCCCGTAGTGGGGGTTGTACACAAAATGGCCTCTCTGTAGCCAAAATTCACGGGACAGAGATGGCACGGTTCACCCTCGCCCAGCTGTGAGGTGGGCACCCTAATCGGCACGTCGAATCCTGTTAGATCCACTCTGAAAAGTGAAACAAAAGCAGGGTAGGAGGGGGCGCATCTGCATAACGTCCCCAGAGAAAGTGCCCCGTTCTGGGCATGGGGGTTTAGATAAGCTCCACTGACCGCCAGCCGGGACTGGATTCAAAAGGGTCAATGATACATGTTTAATTGGAGAAAAATTATAGTCTAAATAAGATGATTGAGGTTAGCAGTGTTGTTAGTGTTTGAAATTAATTGAATTGGTCGAGCCGGAAGTGCTCCATCGACTCAGTGCTTACTTCTGATTTAAAATGCGCCGACTAGCAGTTTAGCTATGTCCATTTATGTATATAGTCTGTGAGTAAAGCTAACAACAATTACCATGCTAACTATCCACTTCCTGATTCTGGGACAGTAAAATGCTTTATAATTAGATGCAGGCGGTACACAGTAGACTTATTTTGACTTCAAGAGCTGCTTATACAATATATCTGTACTAGGGCAAGACGTTTTGCTCAGATATTGGGTACAGGGTTTAAGCGGTCAGACAGAAAGAGATTAACCACTATTTCCTTCCTAGTGATTACATGCATTACATTTAGAAGGCATTAAAAGCATCTAGCTGCGTGTAACGATAGCAAATTGAATAGTGAAATGATCAAAACAAGTGCGATAAAGGTGTTTAGACTTTAAAAACACAGAGGAGCACTGCCTGGATTTCCATTTGGTGGCGTAGAGCAGTGGAGAGGGAGACTTTCAGAATATGCTTGATTTCACAACATTTCTCATTTACAATTTGACCTATAGCCTGAGCCTGTCATGACAATTACTATATGAACTTATTATTTGATATATGTTAGAAGGACCAGTATTTTTCTGGGGTCACTATTTATTGCGGATACTTTTTCTTTGCACTATTGGGAAATTTAGGGTTATTTGTGGTTATATGATGAGATTTGCGCTGTAGAAGGTTTAATTAATCATTTCTATGACTCATTAAAGATGCAAAGTAAGTACTAAAGTGTTTCAATATGATTTTTTTTATTGCGGCAAAATATTGTAGATTTAGACTACTTTTGTGCTGTAAATCTGTTCTTGGGTTTTTGTCAGTTGCATAAAACAGTTTCAGTATTATCGTTTATTGTCTTTACTTCAGTGATATATGAAACTTCAACATTTGTTAACGTGACAGGCCTTCTATCGCAAGACTTTGTTCACTGTGAAAGCATCTTAAGAACAGCTCCTAAGGCTGATATTGTTATATTCCTAAAACCAAGGGCCAAATCGGGACACATGGGTCACAAAATTCCCTGTTGCTTTCCATTACTAATACAAATATGTACTCTATTCCGTGCATTGCCGTGTTCCGAAATCATTCCTCCAACAACATATCCATCAGGAGAACCATTTTCGTAGAATTCATGCTGACGGTTACGCTCTGTTCAGATGATGCCTCGACTGCACCTCATGTGATGGCCAGACACCACTCTATGGAATTTCATATCTACTTACAAGTGGAAAATTGACCAATCAGAAGCAGCGATAGCTTGAACCGACATGGAAACGTTGTATAAAATGCGCTGTAGCTTCCTATAGTTGTGGTTAGGACATATAGTCATGTCTCCAGTTTTATTTGCGTCTGCTTTAGGCATTAGACTTAAAAGGTCTGCCTCAAAAATTGTTTGTGGTCATGGTAAAATTGTAAAACTTTTTTTTAAGACTTTTTACTTAAGCAAAAGCTATCAAATTTGTTTAGGGGAAACTGTAAAGAGCTTTTGGTGTTTTTATGCACTTTTTACTGTGAATGAGGACGTCACTTCAGTTGGATTTGTCACACTATTTCAATGTGTTTAATTTCTAGGCTTTGCTTGCAAAAATGCTTTGAAGGTTTACTGTCCCCATAAGAAATTTGTTCTTGCATTTGAGACATTCATCAGTGTCAAGAAAAAGTTACAGCTACATTTGATGCTTGTGTTAATTACCCATTTATGTATTTCATGAAGTTCACTTTTATCTAATATTTGCACTCCATGCGGTGCAAATTGGTTACGTCAAACACAATCCCAGTTAACTTTAAAGACTTTCTGGAATGCTCCAAGTTTAAACATCGGATAAGTAACACTCCCATGTGGTCGTAAACAACAAACAAATGCTTCTATAGAAAAGCGAGCATAAATTAAACTAGATTTAACCCTGAACAAAACATATTAAAGAACACATACTGTGCATTCTTGTGGGTTTAAACATGCTTTTGGTCATCTTGGGATAAGTATTTTAATGTCTAAGTAAAAAAAAACATCTGCATTTGGAGAAAATACTTTATAAACTACCTTAGTTTCTCATGAGGCCTTTAGGCACTAGAGCTCCCCCTCCTGTCAGCAACAAGAATGAACAATTACAAAAGAAAAACATATGAAGCCCTTATCCCATGTGAATGCTACGCTAACAGAGCCATATATTTGACCTCAGAATGAGTTGGGTGATGGTTTATGAGCTTAAAAACTGTGCAGTAGAAGTCCAGAGTTTTACCTATGACGTAACTAAATAGGCAAAATGCAAACACAGAATTATAGAGGCTCAGAAAAGACGACTCTGGTGTAATGGATATTTAAAAGTCAGTTTTGGTAGATATATGTTCTTTAAGTGTTTGCTATTACATTCTTTTGGATTAGCCTTGGTTTACTTTACTTTGAGGACATCTCATGCTTGGAGGTGTGATACGAGGAAGCGTCCAGACAGACACAGAGCACACAGAAGGTTATTTAAATGTGACTTGAATGGGGACTTTATTAGCAGTACGACAGGGAACCGCAGGCTGAGTCGGCTGGTGTGAGACTCTCGTGTTTGATCATGTGAGTTTGACCGCACAAGGCACCCGTACACTGCAGAGGACAACAAGTGAATTCAACTATAAAAACTGGTGCAATCGATTGACCCAGATTATTAAGTTTAGTGGTTCTGCAACTGGACAGGGAAATAATGAGGGTGAGATTTTTGCACTGTTGAACCCTCAAACCACAATTAGCTTAACTTTTCCATGGAAGAAAACACCACTAGCAATAGCGCTAGCATCAGCAAATATAGGCCATCAAGAGCCTGAAACTTGCAGCATCAGAGTTTGGGCCTAACAATGATTCCCCTGCCTTGCAAAAATCTTTTGAAACAAATTGTGTATTAAACTCTAATCTTAAATTAAGTTATTTATTAATTCTGAAAAAGTAGGTCTGAAATCCGAAGGTTGGCGGCTCGTATCCCACTCTCAATATAAAAAAAATTAAAAAAATCATTGGTAGATCCTCGGGCAAGACACTTAATCCGCCTCGCCCCCAGTGTCTGCGTACACTGGTGTTTGAATGTGTGGGTGAATGGTTCCTTGATGTAAAGCGCTTTGAAAAGTGCCTTGAAGGTGGAAAAGCGCTGTATAAGTGTTACCATTTACCATTACATCTCGAATTATGTTGCCAAATAAGGATTCAGTTCACAATGCACATTATAAAACGCACCCAGAAGCATTACTGAAATCTGAACTGCTAAACTAATGCAAGAATCACATTTCAGAACATGTTGTAAAGGTCTAAACTGGCAGACTTGTTTCCAATAAACAGGAGATTTTGTTGTTTGCAGTTTAACAATTGCAGCCTTACGAATCTAATTGTGATTGCGTTTAATTGTGCATCGCTAATTACGGGTACCAGTTCCACACTATGGGAAACACTTATTTTACTCAAACCAACTAATTGTTTTGGTGGTGTTGTTTCTTTGACGGAGACAGCTCAAAATGACCTCACAATGGGGTGAAAGTGCAGGACAAAGGGGGGGACGTGAAAAATCCCAATTACAAGAGCTGGCAACATATACTGTAGAAAAAAAAAAGACGTTGGAACTGACCCAAAGCTTTTCATTTGCCGCCTGATAATGGCCGTCTTTGAGATAACGGCGTTTGTGAGTTTGACCCGTGCACGGAGAGCCATCGGTTCCCATGATCTGCAGCCTCCACACACACGCACACACATACACACAAACACAAAAAAGGCAGATGTGGGTCAGGAGAGCGTGAACGTTTCAGTGCACATATGAAACTCTAGACAGACAGAGAACACAGTGAAATGAGCTGGATGCAGATTAACTACATTGTAAGGCAATTTACTGAAGCATATGAAACGAGGGCCATTTTATAGGACTGCTGTTTATTTAGATAATTGGTGCAAGATCATTACTTCTTGCCTTTCAAGAACTTAAAGGCCTCATACCAGATTTTTCCCCATGTATTTGAGCAACAACGTCTTGCTCCAGTACAGATATATCATATAAGCAGCTCTTGGGGTCAAAATGAGTCCACTGTGTGCTGTCTGCGTCGACTTTTAAAGATTTTATTGTCCGATAATCAAGAAGTGTGTTGTGTATTAGCATGCTAGCTGCTGCTGCATCTTTCAAAGACTTGTATTAAGATTAAAATAAAGCGAGATAATCCAAACAAACCCTTTTTTAGCAGACCAAAGCAAACAACATAAATAGCAGAATGAACCAATAATCAGCCAAAAGAGTGATTTATTCAACCCTCTACAGCTCAAATCTTCTCATTTTACAACAAAAATAACCAAAATCTTCCCAGTATTGCAAAAAAAGTATCCACAACAAATATTAAGCTACAAAATATATTCACCCAATCAGAGAGAAGTATTCCACTGAACAATATTGTGTTCTTATTAGGCCTGTCACAATAACAAATTTTGAAGTATGAGATATTGAGGAGTAAATAAAGGATAAACAATAATATTGAAAATAAATTAAGGCACTGACACAATAATCCCAAAAAAACAATTCTAAATGTACAATATGGTAAAAAGGACAAATACTGAAATAAAACACTTTGTATCTATAATGGGTCACAGACGGTTCAAGGTTGAAGGTTCAAAGTTATTCTCTATTGGCACCAACAGGTAAATTTTGTTTGGCAGTGAGTCAGTCTATTCATTCACATATATACGCATATACATAGAAGTTATTGATAAAGCTCAAATCTGACATAGTACAGAAAAATAGCAAAAGGTTCCCTAGTACTACAAAAGAAAAGTAGCCACGGTGGTAAATGGTCACATTTTTATATAGTGTTTTTCCACCTTTAAGGCACTCAAAGCGCTTTACATCAAGGAACCACTCACCCATTCACCCACACATTCATACACCAGTGTACACAGACACTGGGGGCGAGGTGGGTTAAGTGTCTTGCTCAAGGACACAACAACAGCATTCATCTGTGGGAGCTGGAATCACACCACCAACCTGTGTGTGTCAGTGGATCTGATTGTTCTATCAATGATGTTTATGTCAAGAGCAGGATTCGAACCATCAACCATTGGATCAGTGGACAAACACTCCACCAACTGAGCTACTGTCGCCCCCTAAAATGATTGTTCCATCTCACATATACTGGACGGTAACTCGATATAGTGATTATCGTGGCAGATTTGTGTTGAGCGAGAGCATATCAGATTAGCGTCAAAGATGGTTCTAGCACCCCAAAGAAAATCTCCATGAACCTCTGCTGTCATAACATCTCTATGACAACACAAAGTAACCTACATTGTCACATATTTAATTAAGTCAATGCATATTAGTAGATGGCACTGAAGCGAATTTGCCGTGGGAAGCGCTCTATCTCCGTGTGGGGTAGACTCAGCGGTAGTGTTATGGGCCAGACCTTTGAGCCTGGACTTTTGCCCATTCTATTTCACTCAAATATTAAGCTTGTCGACTCGCTGACCCAGCGCCAGCTCTACGCCTCCTGCCTTTCATCGTGCAGCTCTGGATGGATTTGAGCCCACAGCGTAGCGGAGGGCCGGGCTGTTCCGCACTGTGCCATGGTGTTGATTGGGACCTCCTGCAATGCTCTACGCACCGTTGAACATTATGAAGCCGCACGCTGGAAGTTTACGAGCTCGTATTTATATGCTAATGATAAAGCTCCCATAACATGCTAAGTCGACTTGTTTTAGATTTGACCGTGTTACAGTGATGTCAGCAATTTGCCATTTCAAGAGATTTAATATGAAATCCTGTTTGCTGAGATCAACTTCTTCTGAACAGATGTAGACAAATTTCAAATTTATACACCAGCAATTAAAAACTAAATTTGCTCCACAGTGTATCTTGGGAAATGGTCACATTTTTATACAGCGCTTTTCCACCTTCAAGGCACTCAGGGTTTTACATCAAGGAACCACTCACCCATTCACAAACACATTCATACACTAGTGTACGCAAACACTGAGGGCAAGGCGAGTTCAGTGTCTTGCCAAAAGACACAATGTCAGCATTATCTGTGGGAGCTGGAATCGCACCGCCAACCTGTGAGTCAATGGGTCTGACCGCTCTACCAATGATGAACGCATGATGCAAAACTGTTCACAGCAACATGCCAAACCTGATGCCATGTGCAGTTGTTTTTGTTAGCGAAAAGCACGCTGATCGTGTCGAGATAGTGCTCTGAAGGGGAGTGACTTAGCATGGAGAGCAAAGGGAGGGGCTACTCAGAGCATCAAAAATGAAAGTAAAATGTATAAAATATGTTAGTACATTGTTTTCTGCGAGTATAACATTTTCAAAACAATAAAAGGTAACATGATGATATAAATATGTTACGTGATAGCAGTTAATACCATAGAGGTGAATGGGATATTGTCACATATTAGCCGATATAAAGGAAAATAAATAGAAGAGTTCATCGTTGTTTGGTCATGGGCTGAATAATTGTGAATAATCATAAAATCGTGACATTTCTTCTCACAATAATCGTAAAGATTTGATATTGTGACATCCCTTCTTCTCACTGTTATATCCTCCATTTACCCAGACTGTGACTTACCCAGAGTTCCCCTGTCTCCTCTGGCTTCCCCGTCTTCCACCACACTCTTTTCTTGTAAAAACCTTTAATAATTTCGCTAGCTGTTCGGATACGTTTTCCATCGTTCAGTAACAAGGCCTGGCACAGTGACAGAACACCATACTAACCCGCACTTGTACTTTTACGATCTTATTTTATCACATTTTACAGCTCTGGGCTATGTGATTGGAGGCTGTTTCATTTTCATAATCATATAAAATCTGATTTATAATATTAACTAAAATGCTGAGACAAAGCAACAGAAAATATGAAGTCAAGATTATAAATACGGCTAAATTGGTTCATCTAATTGCCAGAATTGGTCAAAGTAGAGGCTATCGTTTTACAAAATCTGGCAACGTGAAGATTTGACAACTGCCAAGTTGTACTCAAGTAAGAGTAATTACTTCAAAACAATAGTACAAAAAAGTAGTGGTCCAAGAGTAAAAAAGTAGGGAAAATGAAGGACCTGCTTGCCTATTCACACACACACTCATACACCAGTGTACGCAGACACTGGGGGCAATGTGGGTTAAGTGTTTTGCCCAAGGACACAACAGCAGCATTCATCTGTGGGAGCTGGAATCGCACCGCCAACCTGCGGATCAGTGGATCTGACCGCTGAACCAATGACGTTTATGTCGAGAGCTGGATTCGACCCTGCCAACCCTACCTTACTTCAAAATAATAGTACAAAGTAGTTCAAAAGTTCAAACTAACATCGCATATACTGTCATTGTGTCTCTGAGCAAGACACTTCACCCACAATGATTATGCCAACTCACTGCTTAAGTATGAAAAAAAAAACAGAAATATAGGTTTGCTTGTAGTTTATTCCTGTGGTAAAATAGCTTTTCTATGATGAGAATCTTTGTAAAAAAAAATCACTTTTTGGAGCTAAAGAGGCGAGAGTTTCTTCAAATGCTTCTATTTAATTACACAAAATTAGTTCCTTGATGAAATGTGTTTTCTAAGACTGTCTAGTGCCTTCTAATCAAAACAGAAAATCAGTACTTCCACTTTCGCAGTCTTGTTGTGAAACGGCATTTGATTATAGCCTTGTACTTATTATGGCGTGAGAACTGAGAACTCGCTAACCCTCAACAATTGTCTCCCAATCTCTACTATCTCCACCGATCTGAACGGCACCGTAAAAATATAAAACCGTATTCGGCAAGCTGTGATCAATGATGTTCCGCTGTGTTTTTCAAGTCCATATATCTCTGGTTCTGATCATTTTAGTGCTCAAATTGCCGTCACTACATATGCTTAGCGACTTTGATGCTAGCGGTCAGCAAGTCTGTGGACGGAAGTATGATATTCTTTTGAGATATTATTTTATGTCACTAGGTTCGGCTGTTCCTCTTGCTTGTAAACCAGTTATGTCACGTTGATTGCTGTTCTAAAATATTTCAATACTGGGTCAAACGCATGACTGTATATATAAATGGACAGTTGGCTCCAATTCACTTTACACTGAAAAAACCCTCACCCCTCTTTCTGTAACTGCTGCTGTCAGACTCGTCATTTTGGTCTTAAAATAGTCTTATTAACCCACTCTACATGATCCTGTTTTTTGTTTAACCCTTTTATATCCATAAATCAAGATATGAACATTAATAACAGACAAAACGTGCGCCTTCTTCTCCCAAGGTCGCTCCCGTTAGTGTTAGCAACAGGTTTGATTGACAGCATTGCTAAACCTGCGGTGCGGGCGGGAAGGGGCATTACCTTCAATAGCCTCGCTCCAGATTGGCTCTTTGGTTGCTATGATACTCGTGGTTGGAGTTCCAAATTCACTCCAATAACCGCTAGCATTGATGAGCTTAACTTGACTGGAGCCGAACGCTATGGGTGACGTCACACTCTTTACACAGTCTATGGTCGAACGTGTCACTTAGTAACTCATAATTGACCAATACAATTTATCTGGTTTTGGAACAACTTGGTAAACTGTATAAAGAAGTGGACTGAGGGAGTGTGACATCACCCATAGCGTTCGGCTCCAGCCAAATGGAGCAAATCAAGGCTAGCAGTTTTTATAGCGGCTAATTTGGAGCTGATGTCCATATTTGGAATTCCAACCACGAGTATCATAGCAACCAAACAGCTAATCAGGAGCGAGGCTGTTAAAAGTACTCACCCCTTCCCTTTAGTAACGCTGTCAATCAAACATGTTATTAACGCTAGTGGGTGCGACCTTGGGGAAATAGAAAGGCACCTCATTGGACTGTTATTAATACGCATATCTTGATTTATGGACAAATAAAAATACCAGGATCGTGTAGAGCGGGTTAATACAAACATTTTAAGACTAAAATGACAAGTCTGACAGCAGCAGTTACAGAGCGAGGCGTGACAGTTTTTCAATAGAGAGTGAATTGGAGCCAGAGCCACACCCACGCTCACTTCCTGTTTGGTTTTAGAACAAGTCAGTCTCTAGTCAGTCACACTACACAATCTCTGAACTTGTCAACAACTTCACAGATTTCACTAATCCCAAAAGTCTTTATAACAAACAGGAAACCACAGTGCATCTTAATCAGTAATGCTCAGCCAGTGATGTCCTTCCCTAAAGACTCTTTGGTTCGCCGTGTCCCTGATTACCCAGCTGCACGTTCTGGGCGTGGAGGGGAAAGTGGAGACGTTTTAGGCTACGTCTGATTGAGGAAACGTGGCAGATAAAAGCATTGAAAGCCTGTTTAGTTTGATGGGGCAGAGAGACAGCGGCGTTTAGCGGAGAATGCAGGCAGAGATGGGCGATAAGGAGGCTATTTTTAACCTGGGCGAGCGGCTCACATGGGAATCACAAAGCCATGAAGTTTAACCAATCGTGAGACGACATTATTCTGAACAGCTGCATGGGTTCTATGGTATTGTTGATTAGAAATTGCAACGAAATATAGTGACAAGCAATACCATTTCACATAAAACTTTATAAAATGAAGTGTATAAAATGAATTGTGTTATTGTACTGAACTTACAGGCAGCAGTGTGTAAGATTTTGATTTAAAATTAAATAAACATGACCTAACTGTGCCCCCAGATGTGAGGTAAACATGTGCAAGTCAAATATAGCTTTTACTGATAACAACTGTGCTGCATATTTATGTTTTTGTTGTTTTTTTTCTTTTGGTTGTCAAGCCAATTATCCAATTAGAAAGCAGAAAGAGCCTCATATGAGTCTTGCATTTAGGTTGCCAGTTTCAATGCTGAAATCCAGTAAAAGGACTCTCTCTGATCTGAATTAACAAAATCTAAGCTCCCTAAACAAAATTTACATAAATGTTCGATCGTAGTGTGACTCTTAAGTGCTGTATGTTTGCAAGTTTTCTCCAGGACAAAACCCACAACATCGATGAAACGTTCTGCACCGACAGATTTCAGAAACGCTTTGGACTTAAGTGTTTCTCTGCATAGTGTTTCTATCTGCAGAGGCACGTGAACAACACATTTAAAGCGATCATCGAGGAAGAGGGATATAATACACGAAGGTTTGAACTTTGAGAATGTTTAAACAAGAGAGAAATGTGATGAAATGTTAATACCTGTTTGAGAAAAGTGTATAAAGTGTGTGGTGAGGTGTTTAACAGTCTTAAAACATATATAATAATTGTAAAAAATATAGCTGACTACTTTGCAGATTTCGCCTATTGCAGGTAATTTTTAGAACGAGGAACTGTATATAATTAGATCGTATTTTTAAATAATTTCTATACACTTTATATTGATGTAGCAACTGTCAAATGTTAAACTGAAATGGAAAAAAATCAAATGAATGAC
Source organism: Periophthalmus modestus (assembly GCA_019594935.1). Classification (NCBI taxonomy): domain Eukaryota; kingdom Metazoa; phylum Chordata; class Actinopteri; order Gobiiformes; family Gobiidae; genus Periophthalmus; species Periophthalmus modestus. The sequence goes on along the minus strand of JAIEZT010000198.1, from coordinate 11,980,873 downwards.
CCGCTATTGAGAACTGCATGATCCTATTTGATCCTAAACAAGTCACCAATCGTATCCTCCGAACTCCCCTCTCACCCACACGCCGACAAACAGTTCAAAATGCGCACCGACCACTTCCAGATTAAAAGGTCAAAGGTCACCCTCAGGCAGCCATAATAAAATGTCATTAACTTGTGGTGTCTGAGTGGAGGCCGCGTGCTCGTTATTAGACTGAAGGCTAGCGGGGCAAAAGTTCACTTGTGGACTGTCTGCTGGCTGAAGCTCCAGTCACCACCAACCCACACATTAAACTGATCCAATGGGCAGACTTTAAGTGATGGTGTTTGGGTTTGGGTCATGGTGGAGTTTGATGTTGTGGTTGTGGTGTGTGGGTTCGCACTGAGACACATAATGCTGATTGCAGTTGATGTTAAACGCTGACTGACTTACTGACTTATCGTTTTGTTTCACCATTATTGTCTCCGTAATTCCTCAGTCATGACTATAGACTGTTTATATAAATGGATATAGCTAACCTGCTAGTCGCCCCGCTCCAAATAGGAAGTGATTATGGGCGCATTACCGGCTACATCGACTCTGGCTCCAATTCACTTTCAATTGAAAACTTGTCTCAAGCCTCTCTCTGTAATTGCTGCAATAATTTCTCGTCGTTATGGTCTTAAAATGTTCGTATTAACATGATCTTGGTGTTTTTATTTAGCTATTTTGTCCGTGATTCAAGATATAAACAGCACCCACTCCCTGCTAAACGAGCGGTGGAGGCGGGAAAGGCCGCTACCTTCAACAGCCTCGCTCCAGATTGGCTTTTTGGTTTCCTTTGATACTCGCAGCCTGAATTCCAAACGTCAGACTCGGCTCCAAATTCGTCCCTATAACCTCTAGCCTCGATGAGCTTCACTTGACTGGACATTATGGGTGATGTGCACTACCTCAGTCCACTTCTTTATACAGTCTAAGTTCGTGACTCGTCCAGGTCGTTTCCATCGCAGAAAGTGAATACGTTTCATCATTCATTCATCTAAAAAAGTTTCTGGCCAGATTTCAACTGTCTCTTGTGTTCTACTCGTGTTATTTAAGTGGTTTTGTTTTTCTTTTTTTTTTAACTGTGTGTTGTATCTTTTGTTATTCATGGTGTTTATTAGTAGTTTTTTGTTTCAAGTGTTCTACTGTTTTTCAAGGTGCATAGATTTTTTTTTTTTTTATTAGTCTTCTACCATTTGTTTTTCAATTTGTATTTTTTTTTTTTTTCCACTTTTAGTTTTTCGATGTGGATAGATTTTTATAATTTTTTGTTTTTTGAGATGCATAGATTTTTTTTTCTACTATTTGTTTTCATTGTAGATTTTTGAAGTAGGAGTTCTACTTTTTGTTTTGGATGGTGCATAGATTTTTTTTAAACTTTTTTTTTTTAACAGACTTAAGTGCGTTTTCTGTTGTTTCATGATGTACAGATTTTTGTGTGTTCTATTTTTGTTTTTCAAGATGCATAGATTAAGTTTTTTTTTTTATTTAGTTTTACACCGTTTGTTTTTCATTGTAGATTTTTTCATTCTGATTCTTAGGGGGGTTTTTTTTGTTTTTTTTTCTTAACAGACTTGTGCGTGTTTTATGGTGTATAGATTTTTTGTGGTCTACTTTTTGTTTTTCATGGTGAATAGTATCGTTTTTTTTTTTGTTTTTTTTATCTAGTCTGTTTAATTGCGTTAGTTTGGTTTTGTGATGTTAGTTTTGCACGTTTAGATTACCTGGTTTAACATTGCTAGTTATAGATTGCAGTGTTGTCACGATACATTACAACATTTCAAACTCGATTTTGATAATAACAAATAGACTCAATACTCAATAGCAATTCCGATACCACAATGACAATAGAAAAACACTCTTTCTAGTTTCAATGCTAGTTTTATTATCCATTAGCATCTAATTGCTTTTATTTGGTCATATAATAAAACGGGGATCGTGCTTATAATTAATTTCCAATCTAAATGACAACTAACCATGAAAGTAACCCGTTTCATCTATGTTTGAAATCTAGGCATCGAATTTGACCCACTTCTATAACCATCCATTCTTTCGCCATCTCCCTCTCTTTCCTCTCTCCGCTTCTTTCATCCTCCGGCGCTAAACCATGATAAAAATAAATATGGCTGCAAATCGGCCCAGCAACACGCCGCGGTTATGTAATCATACGCTGCCCCACTTACGCCTCGTGTGGCTCCGTAACCCGGTTCAGAACTCACCCATTTGTACTCTGGCACTTTGAACGCTCGCAGTGCTGACTCATTCATTTAACACAGAAACGGGCGTATTATAGACACTCCAAGAGGCGGTTTGCAGTAGAAATGTGAGTTTGCGTTTGATTGGCCGATGATGAAGCGGTTAATCATGTGGGAAATGGAATAGATTAACGAGCTGTGTGATCTCATGTCATTTTGCTGTAACGATATTGGTGTAATGATGTTTGAGAGGGAATTTATCATGTTGAAAATTAAAGGCTTACAAAAAAAATACAAGTGGAAAAAAAAAAAAAAAAATTTAATAAAAAAAAAAAAAGTATAAATAAAGATAAATCATATTTTAGGGATTAAGATGTAAATTTATTAGAATAATGTTCCAAAAAATGTGTATCTGAAGTTATGTCCAATATTGAATAAACTGGGTCAAAACCATAGACTGTATAAAGAAGTGGACTAAGTGAGTATGACGCCACCCATAGGGTTCGGCTCCAGTCAAATATAAAGTTCAAGATATTATTTCATTGGAATTATTTTCTAAAACATTTGGTACATTTCAGTGCCATGTGTTATTTTAATGTAATCAGGTTTTATTAAGTAAATTTGGTCAAAATGCAGAAAAACGATTGATGAGTGGTATTCTTATAGTAATTAATTTTAATTCAATTTTATTTATATAGCACAATTAAATACAACTTCAGACAACCAAAGTGCTTTGCATAAAAAGTCCGCAAAAAACAAATATACAGATATAACAGGATGATACATAGGAAAAAAACAGCAAAACGATAAAACACCACGATATACTGTCCAGCTAGTGTTAAATGCCAGGGAGAAGAGATGGGTTTTCAGTCTAGTCTTAAACTGCGTTAAAGACTGAGAGGATCTGACAGGCAGAGGGCGCTGTTCCATAGTCTGGGCGCTACCACAGAAAAGGCTCTGTCAACTCTGGGCTCTGGGTGGAGGATAGATCAGCATTAAATCGCTCAAATAAAGAGGACCCATAGAGTGCAGACATTTAAACTCAATCAATAACATCGATAAGAAACAGGAGCCAGTGCAGGTTACAAAGCACAGGTCTGATGTGCTCTTGTCTCTTAGTTTTCTTGCTAGCAGACATTTTAATAAAGAGGTCTACAGCAGCCAGTCCTTTGTCAGTAAAAGTGGGTGATTTGGAGCACGCGGAAGACGTTTTTAAACTATTTCACTGGGTTAATGGCAATGATTAAGTCTGTTTTGTTTCTGTTCAGGAAATTAATATTGAGAGGCATTTTTATATGTTTTTAATAAGACAAAATATCAATTTGCGTAAAAATTTGGCTCAAACTTTTAACCCATCTCTTCAACACCAACCGCCCTAAAACCCTACGCCCTCTTATGTAACCCGCACGCCACCCTACTCCCACTGAAAATATATATATACATGTCTCTCTAATCAGATTTAGACCTAACCCATTTACCATACAATCCCTCTGCTGACTCACACGCTTTCATTTCACTCAAGAGGCGTTTAATGACACTCGGAAAATTCCCTCTCGCCCGGATGCACAAAAACACGTGGCGGTCCGATGCTTTAAACACATGTGCACACCCAGGCTCTATGTAAAGTCAATGAGCCGTAGACCAGGGTGATAGGAGCGGCGATGGACGGGAGGTCAGCTGATCTGTCCCTCCAATGATAAACAATACCATTTCTAGGGTTTGGGTGGTCCGAGCGCTGTCATGTGGGAATATTTTTGTTTGACTGAATTTTTAAGCTTTTAATCATGTTAGGAATGTCCAACAGTAAAGTGCATTTGACAGGTTTTCATGTTTTTATTCTTATTATCAGTCAAAGGGCCCATATTAGACCATTTTCTGATCTATGTTATAATGTTTCCTCATCACAAGACCTGGAGTTGTGTTTTGTTTCATTCACACATGTTTCACACACAAACCCTACATATTTAGACAGAAAACACTCCACCGTTCCACCTCGTAATGTCATGTGGTAATACAGGAAGTGCTCTACTGTGTTTTTAAACTCACTCCAAGAATGAAATACGAAATGAAATGATCAAAATGATGCTTTAATATAGTAAAACTAAGCCCTGGAATGGCCAATCTCTACTGTAGTAAAGGTAAAACTTAGCTGTTAACTTGAAAACTACCACTTCATGACATCACAAGGTGGAACAGAGTATTTTGAGCTTTGGCGAAGTAGACGCATTTATAATAAAGCGTTACTCAAACATGTGTGAATGAAACAAAACATAACTCCAGGTATGATTTTGACCCATGTTAAAGCTCTCAAGACTCATATTTGCGTAATATAGGACCTTTAAACCTCAAAAAAATTGAGAAGAAAAGTACAACAACACAGGAAATAGTGCTGACTTCTAAAATAGAATAATCCTTCTACCTATGTCATCAACACAGGAAACTGCATCCAAAATCCAGAGCCGAATTACACGCAAGGAAGACGCTTTTCAGACCGTTTCAAGCTTCGTTTCACAAAATAAAGGTGTTGTCATTTATTTTTCTTAGTCAATCATAACTATTGTGCAATTTAGGCAAGTTATGGCCCTTGTTTACTGTACCGCTGCTAGCTAACTGTTGTGAAATTACCCCTGCGTACGTCATATCTGCTGCCCAGGAGGTAAAAATATATACTAGAGACAGCTAGGCATGAGTTTTCGCAAAACTTATGAAGATATGATTATATTTAGGGCCTCAGTATTTATCATGTGTACAATTTATTTGTGAAAGTAGGGAGATTTTTTTTGCCAATTTTAAGTAATAAGGTGAGATTTGAGCCAATAAATACCTTCTGTGGCTTCTGTTGGTTCCTTCTGCTGTTTATTTGTTGCATCTCAGGCCTTTTAATGATACTGTATATGTAAAAACGTGCCTACTGGGACTCTCCTGCTTTGTGTCAGTGCTATAAAGTAGTTGAAATATCATTGTTTATCTCCGTATTTCTCTATAGCGAAAAATCGTGCTTCAAAATGTGGTATCGTGACAGGCCGAATTATGCGTTAACTACACTTTAGTGAGATTATTAGCCCAACCTGTAAAAGGACTCAACGGTGCAAATCTAATCAAATCAAATCTATTCAGACAAAGTGGATTTCTTCAGTTGGAATCCATTAAAGGGCTAAGAACAGGTCTGGAATCAGAAAGTAAATCCACAAATTTGCCTCCATAGTGGTCCGTCGTTTATCGCCGGGGTTACAGTCTAAAAATAACCCATATTAGGCGAAATCTGCGAAGTAGTCAGCTTTACTTTTTTACAATTATTCTATATGTTTTAAGGCTCTAAAACCCCTCACCACACACTTTATACACTTTAAAAATCTGCGAAACAGCAAGGCCACCAAAGATGAACCGCAATATAGTGAGGGACAACTGTACTCACATAGGGTCACGTGCTAGTCTCATGGAGAGGTCAGTAATTTGCCTGGAATGTTCCCCAGTATGGCATTAAACACATCCAGTCTAGTATATATTCAATTACAGGTGTTTTAATTGCTCAAAAACTACCTCAAAAAGCACACATTCTTACTGTAAGCTGTCTCACATCTCCGCAGCTCTGACCTGTAACTCAACCAAGCGGCGCCATTAGCAAAAGATGATTGATGATTTCGAACCGAACCATATAAAGAGGTCCCTGGTATATACTAAGCTAAACAGTAACGCTTTTCTTCATAGTGGGGATAAGACCTGCCAAAAACAGTTTGATAGTACACTTCCAGGCTTATAAAACGTCGCCAGTGCCCCAGATGCCCTTCCTGAACCCGGTGATAGTGGGACTCCCCTGGGGGACGTCGTGTTTGGTCAGATGTCTGTAATAACAACCCTATCTGCTGCTCGCTTCCTACAGACCACCACTCGAACCGTGGACATCCTGCCTCCCTGCATACCTCCCATAGCATGAATTTACTCCGAAATTAAATATGCAATCAAAACTCTCAGCCGATTCATGGCAACAGAAGCTAACGTGTTACCGTGGCAACCGGAGATACTGTACGTGATCACTTCTGTCCCTCCGAACCGGACGATCTAGCGCTAACCATCTTTTTGTGGCGCAATTAAGAAAAACAGTTTTTGGTGCAGTTTAGGCATTCAGAGCACGTTACCATAGCGATCTGGAAAATGACGCCGCTTCATAATGTAAGTAAACATGCAGTACGGAACTTTTCTAATGGACGGTCACTGCGCCACCTTCTGGACTTCCTAGAGATGTTTGTGTTTGGCTAAAATGTTCCACAGTATGGCATTGAACTTGTATATCTCCATGCTGACGAGCAGGGGGCGCCACCACAGCCAAGTTACTGTTCAGATCAGTGAAGGGGCGAGTCTGCTCACAGTAAGAATGCAGGATGATTATCACGTTATTTTAGAGCAAAATAAAAACAGAATAGATGTGTAGGCTTGTGGGCGGAGCGTTGTACAGAATCTTACACATAACCGTAAAGAAGGGTTCAAAGAGGGCCCGGGAGAGATCGCTAGATTACTCAAACCTGCATGGATGACATCTAAAACCACGTCAGGCATGTTTTTGATGAACGAGCAACATGATAACATGGTGGAAAGCAAAACAGCTAAACATTTTGCGTAATACCTCCTCTTCAACTGCAAAGTACTGTACATCAAAGCTCAGATCCATTGTGCCGTGCAAAGACAAAATATTTACTTTCCATGCCTTTATGTATAGTTATAATAAAAGCGGCCGCGATCAAATGCACTTGAACATGAAATATGATACTTGTACATGGCCTTTTGTCTGATATGTGATGTCATGGGGAGATACAGAATACTTAGGAAGCCCATATATTAAAGGGCCCATATTACGCCATTTTCTGATCTATGTCTGATATATGTTACAATTTTGTTTCCTCATCACAAACAGACCTGGAGTTGTGTTGTGTTTTGTTTCATTCACACATGTTTAACACACAAACCCTGGGTCTTCTGAGGCTGAGGTCTTCTCTCACACTGAAAACGCTCTGTTCCACCTTGTGATGTCATGGGGTAATACAGGAAGTGCTCCAATGTGTTGTTAAACTCCATACACCTTCACTACAAGCTTCTGGATAATGTCAGCCACAGAATTGCCACTCTCTACTGAATACAAGGTAAAAAGTTGCTGTTAACTTGAAAATTACCACTTTACGACATCACAAGGTGGAACAGAGCATTTCGAGCTTTGGAGATGTAGACAGACTGATAATGCGGGGTTACTTAAACATGTGTGAATGAAACAAAACACAACTGCAGGTATGTTTTTGAGGAGGTAACAACATTATAATATAGTTTAAAGCTCATTTTGTGTAATATAGCACCTTTGAGGCTGCGGTTGACGGCTCTACTCCCATAACTGCCACCAACAATCTCCACTGTTTATTATTGTGGTTGTGGTTTGCCCTGTTTGTCATTCAAGACCTTGTCATCCCTGCCCTGGTCTAATGAGGTTATTAAAATGCACAGAAGTTAGTCATGCTCTATGGACGCACTCTGGGGTCCTTGAAATATGCATACTTCATATCAGGCTTTTCATTTTTACTCTCCTGTAGCAACAAAATAAAATAAAATTAAAAAATTGTGTTCTGCTGACTGGGCATATATAATGTTGAAAGTTCTATATTGCACCAAATAGACTTGTGAACTTTAAGTCATGTTATAATGCTGTTACCTGCTCAAAAACATACCTGGAGTTGTGTTTTGTTTCATTCACACATGTTTGAGTAAGCCTTTAATGCTCTGTTCCACCTTGTGATGTCATGAAGTGGTAGTTTTCAAGTTAACAGCTACATTTTACCTTTAGTTCCATAGGGATTAGCAGTTCCAGGGCTGAAATTATCCATATGATTCTAGTGAAGGTGTATGGAGTTTAAAAACACGATGGAGCACTTCCTGTATTACCACGTGACATCACAAGGTGGAACAGAGGCACAATATGGGCTCGCCGCGAAATCCGTTGAAATGAGTTCGGTTCGTGGGAGTGTTAAAAGGTATCAGCAGTCACTTCCTCCCCGCTGTAGTGTTTACACGAGGCCTATAACATAAACGTCTATTTCCTGTGAACTTGTGCCTCATACAGGAAGTGCAGCATTAGCGGCGTTAGCGACGTTAGCCAGAATGCACAGAAAAACCTGCAGAACGTCACGGGACAAAACGGAGTGTCACCCAAAATGCGCTGGTCAGGAAGTCCACTACAAACAAACCAATGAGTCATGTGTCTACAGGGGACCAGCAGCAGTACAGGAATATAACCTTTTAATTACTGCCATGTGACAAGAGTAGGAAAACGCTGTATGGTTTTGTCAGGGTTGTCAAAAATATCAAAAATCAAATAGATGGATAATCAGTACTAAAAGCAATATCGAAACAAGATACTCACGCCCATGGACCACTATGGAACCCACCTGTACGACTGAGGGATTACACAGATATAAGACGACATGGGAATATAAAAGAAAGTACAATGATTTATGCTGAAAATCCCATCTAATGTCTAAAGAAAGACTGTTTTTTTATTAAGAACATGGTATCGGAATCAGTATTGAGTTTTGAGTCTATTCCTTAGTATCGAAATTTTTGTATCGTAACACTTATTTCATATTGTCAGCGATTAGTCTTACTTGGTTCTTAATAAAACTTGATTCGTCATGTGGATGACAGAGAACTCATGCAAAGGATTATGGTCTCTGTAGTTCCCTCTGAATATTTGCCATAGAGAATATACACTGCCGGGCCAAAAAAAAAGTCCCCACCTGGATTTAACTAAGCAAATAGGTCCGAGCCTATAGGTACGAGTCAGGTCTAGGTTCAGCAACAGTCTGTGCTCAAAGAATGAGGTCAGCTGACTACCTGAATATACTGAACTAATTGTAACTATTTCAACAAGCAACTGCATGCATTTTGTCTATAGCAGTTTTTCTCATACAGTGGTATGTGTACGACTGGTGGTGCAGATTTCTGAACAGTCCTGATGTTTGTTAAATTTAGAGTTAATTTAATCCACATTTTTGTTCTTCCTTGGGTTATTTTGTGTTCTGGTGTAAAGAAACATGCCAAATTTTTTCTGGTTGCAGTTACTTTAACAACAACAACACATAAACAGTTACAAGAACAACATAAGGTGTCAACTCTCAACCAAACACAAAATATCACATCATTACAATAATTTAAATTTATTTTAGCCCTAATTTTGACTTTGAATAGTCCCGTTTCAGACCTGGTGGTATTCAAAAAGTCAGATATTTTCTTAAGTGCTATTTAGTGTGAACTTCAATTCACCTACTTTCCTCAGACAAGCAGATGAATTTTGTATTCCTAGACAGCAGTAATAGGATTTTAATGTGACCTTGTAAACAATAACTTGGACTTGTGGACTTGCATTTCGGCTGAAGTACAGTTTGCTAATAAAATATTAAAAACAGCCGTGCCAGAGCAGTGATGGAAAACTTAAAAACGTTCCCACTGCATAAAAATGTTCCAAAACAGCATTCTTTTGTCATTCAAGGGGCATGTGTTACAATACAATGCTCTATCAACACAATATGGATTTGATTCAAGTTGATATTCAGTTACAAATACAACCAAATACATTTTAAATCAACTAAAGTACACGCACTTAGTAAATGTACATATTTTATATTTCATGTTTTTATTATTTTTATGTGGGACTGAAAATAGGTGAGATGTATGTTTGATGTATGTGTGAGGATGGTCAGCACTTTTTTAAATTTCGTTGTACATGTGGATGTTACAATGACAATAAAGACTTATTCTATTCTATTCTAAAGGCGTAAAGGCTCTGCACCTGATTGTTTTTCCCCGTGTATTTGAGTAAAATTTGTCTTGCCTCAGTATGGTTATATCGTATAAATATCTCTTGAGGTCAAAAAGAGACCGGTGTGAACTGTCTGCATCTAATTATAAAGCATTTTAGTGTCTGAGAATGCAGGAAGTGTGTGTTAGCATGCTAGTTGTTGTTAGCTTTCATTGGTTGTTTGCATAAAGCCAACACAGAGCCTCGATGCACTACTACTGTTACCGTGATTATGAAACTCCACTCTGGTCTCTGAAAGTTGTAAAAAGTGCTTATAAACTCATCATGGTGAATAACCAGGATACTCAGATTGCGGAAGGCAAGTGAGGTAAACTGTTTAAAGGTCCTATATTACACAACATTGACTCTTGTGAGCTTTAAGCAGTGTTATAATGTTGTTATCTGATCAAAACATACATGGACTTGTTTCATTTCATTCACGTGTGTGCTCTGTTCCACCTTGTGATGTCATCAAGTGGTAGTTTTCAAGTTAACAGCTACATTTTAACTTTTGTTTAGTAGAGATTTGCAATTCCAGGGCTGAAATCATCCAAATGATTCTAGTGAAGGCACATGGAGTTTAAAAACACAGTGGAGAACTTCATGTATTACCATATGACATCACAAAGTGGAACAGAATTTCTCAGTTTGAGTGAAGAAGTCAGCCGAAATTTGCAGGATTTTTGGATTAAACATACGTGAATGAAACAAAACACAACTCCAGGACTGTACTTCAGTTTTTCACGTTATTCACAGCTCAAAAATCAGGTAATATGCGCCTTTAAACTAATAGTAAAATCAGGTACAGCGCCTTTAACTAATATGAAATAACAATTATAAAATACACTGATCTATGTTTTTTTGTATTTCACAGCATAATCTTTCATATTAGTGACCAGCTCTAAGCCACACCACAACATTTGCATATCAACAATACCTTTTTTTATCCTTATCTGACATGAAACACCACAACAATATGTCACTCAACAATAGACATCAAACCAGTCTTGTCATATTTGTATAGCAATAAATCCCAAATACCAAACTTGTGCATGCTAACATACTTTCACCTGTACTTACCGGCAGTCCGCTGTCCAAAGCCAGTCTCTTTAAGTGCTCCCTCCTCTCCCAGCGCTTGTTCATTCTCGCTCTGATCCCCCGCGGCGACGCACACACCTTCGTCTCCCTGTAACGTGACCCAAAAAACGTTAGCCAACAGCTCTCTTATCTTGCTAGCTTACACGTTAAAGCTTCACCTGTGATCGTAACAGAAGAGAATATCACTAGTCATCCATCTGGCACATGCTAGCTCAGCCCAGCGCTATGCTAGCCGGTGTTGTCTTAGCCGGCATGGGAACCAGTCGGACATGGGATAGGCCATAAGTAAACAGTTCGCTTCACGCATGCTAGCTCCTTTAGAAAGAGTGGAGAGGTTGTAGCAGTGGATAGGGAGAGTGGTCAGGGAGCAGACAGGTACTATACTTCCTAGTTTGGGGTCAAAGGTTATCGTAGGCCACGGAGATTGGTGTAAGTGTGGTTATTTATTAGACATTATGGTGGAGGCGTGCTGGCTGTGCTGGCTGAATCAAGTAAGTTTTCCTTAAAATTTTAAGATTTAGGAAGAGTATTTTTATTTATTAATTTTTTTAACCAAAGATTAGACATATTTTTGTTGTGGAAATAAAAAAAGAAACATTCCCCGGGACCCAGAATACACATTTCTCAAATTCTTTAAGATGTGAGTCTGATCAATGGCAATGAGCTCAAGTGGGCGTGATTGACAGGTGGATTAGCCAATCAGGGCATGCATGGTCTGTCTGTATCAAAACAAATATGGCTGCTAATGAGGAAAAAATAAAGCGAAAAAATACTGTATAAAAAATACAGAGAGATATCAGTCTGGATTTGCCAGGCAATAACACCCCAACTATTCACCCCATGCAAAGGTTAATACACAACTCTGGACCCAAATCTATTAGAAACAGAAAAGTGTAGCTTTATAATGAAAAGAAGAAAATAGAATCAATGTTATGTATTTATATGTTATGTATTCATTATTGTGCTTTAGATTTTATCCAAATATCCACTGCCTTATCCGCAGATCAGTTATATTGACTTGGCCTACAGACCTACTTCAAGCAGACTGCCCACAGCGTATAATACTTTTAATTAATTCATTATTGATTCATTTAAGTTTACTCTACAACTTTTTCGATTTACAAGCCATTTGATTGCACCTAACCCCAAATACCAGACTGTATCTATAAATGGGCAGAGCTAACGTGCTAGCTGCCACGTTCCAAATAGGAAGCGATCATGGGGCGCGCTTCCAGCTCCATCGACTCTGGCTCCAGTTAACTTTCTATTGAAAAATTGTCACCCCTCTCTCTGCAACTGGTGCTGCCAGGCTCATCGTTTTGGCCTTAAAATGTTCGTACTAACCCGCTCTACATGATCCTGGTGGTTTTGTTTGGCTATTTTGTCCATAAATCAAGATATGAACATTAATAACAGACCAATGAGTCGCCTTCTTTCGCTGAGTTTGCTCCCGTTAGCATTAGCAACAGGTTTGTTTGAGTGCCAACTCCCTGCTAAACCAGTGGAGCGGACGAGAAGGGACATTACCTTCAACAGCCTTGCTCCGGATTGGCTCTTTGGTTGCTATAATACTCGCAATTGGGATTCCAAACATGGACGTCAGCTCCAAATTTGCGGCTATAACTGCTAGCCTTGACGAGCTTCATTTGACTGGAGCCGAACACTATGGGTGACGTCGCACTTCTTTATACAGTCTATGCCCCAGACCTCGACGCCACTTAGGATGAGGAAGTCGCCCCGTCAGGAAGCATGCTTATTCAGTAATGGCACTGAAACCTCGTACCCCTCTCTGGCTTAATTGTGGATCTTGGTTGCATCAGATTATCCTATGTTTAGACTGCTCCGGGATTGCCTGCCTTCCGGATAGGAGGAGGGAAATTGGAATGGGAAATTGCGAGTGCATAAATCAAAAGGATTAGTGCGTTGATGGTGATTGCATACAGGCTAAACTCCCTAAGGCCTGAAAGCTATGGTGAGGTATACAGCAGGTATTTACAACGATAAGACCAAGTAGACGTGTAGGGATTAGGGGCAAATGGAAAAGTGTGCGACCTTGGATGACACAATACAAACTAGTTATTGTTAGAGGCTAATTGTTGCATCATCGTTGGGTCATTTTAGGACAAGAGCAAGCCGCGAGCCACAACTCATCAGGTCCCATGATAACAGGAATATATGGTACAACACAATTTTAATTTAATATGAATTGAAAAAACAATGTCTAATACAGCAATGATCTTAGCTTACTTTGATTTTTTTTATTGCAATTTTTTTTTAATTGCAAATTTTTTTTAATAAATCAATCTAAAAAAAAAAATTTATATTTAACATTGACAGTTAATAAACAATACGTGTAATTTTATAATTTTAAAATAATAAAATAATAATAAAATTCCATAGTATTGTATTATGCCTTTTTATAACTACAGATAGGCCTATGTCCATGATTATGTTGCCGGTTTTCCCGAAACATAATAGACAGGTAGCAGTGGGATTCCACTGATCCAAAGGTTGGCGGTTCGCAAGTCACGCTCTCAGAGCGCCATAAACATCAACAGGTTGCAGTGGCAATTCCAGCTCCTAGTCAAACGAATACTGTTTTGTTGTGTGTTTCCTTGGTTGGCATCCATTGACCCACAGGTTGACGGTTCACTCACCTCGCCCCATTGTGTCTGTGTATCACCTTGGTGTATAAATGTGTGAATGGGTGAATGGTTCCTTGATGTAAAACACTTTGAGTGCCTTTGCGTCTCACTGCAAACAGTTTAAAATTAACTAGTTTTGTTTTCATGAAGTTAAGACAGTAAATTATAATTTGTTAAGTATGTAATGTGTAATCAAATGTCAAAGGGAATTTTGAAACTCCTTCTCCAATGACGCTCAAAATTCCCATGGTATGTCCTGGGCCTCTGTATTTCCTGGTTCTATTCACCCCCCTTGTACGCCAAAGATTAATATGCCCAAATATAACCACAACACACAAACACAGTCTATATTTAACTGCTCTCATAAACACATATTGTATATTAATAACAATGGGACAATATACCACGCTCTGAATTGACATTGTGTTCTTGCATCTGCTGCTTTTGTCAGCCTCAACATCCCACAATGCACCTGGGCCTAATATTATTCTGTATAATAACATGATGCAATATAACCATCCTTCCTGTAGTTCTGCATTATTAGATATTATATAAGTTATGAAGTGATAGTATGGAAAGTCACCTGCAGGATTCCATGGAAACAGAAAGTTAAAACCATACTTTGGAATATTCTCCAGCAGGATGAGGCCCTCCCAAACAAGAATGAGGCCAAATAAGGTCTATTCCTTAAGCGGGGTTCAGACAGTGGTGTCAAAATCGTGCCAAATGCCTCTAGTTGGACGCATTTACATTAAAGGACACACACTTGAAACTCATTGACACAGTGCAAATTTTACCAAAAGCTCAAAATTTTTAACTCGTCTGACGCTCAAACGTACTGTGTGAACACTTGAAATGCTTCAGGGAAATGTTGGACTAGCCTAGATGTGTGGCCCTCATAAACTTTGCATGAAAACTCAACGCCTCTGACACCCTGACATATCGAAATCAAGTTTGAAGCATCGTAACAACACTAACCTCAATATGTTTTTTTAGTATTTAGTTAATTCCCAACACTGCTGTTGGCCACACTAAAAGCCACTACCACTGACTTCAGGCTACTTATTCTGTTGGCCTACTTCAAACCACATCATTTGTAAACAGAAAATGGTTTGGAGGCCTTCACTTTCTGCCCAAACGTTGCTAGGGAAAGTATTGCTGTTTGCATAATGGCCTCTGTAGGCCACTGTGGGGTCATTCAGCTACAGGCCCAAAGGATCAAAAGCATTAGGGTTTACCAGTTTAGTTTAACGACAAACTTGACCCTGCTCAATAATGCTACATCAAACTATGCTGTGGACTTTACAACAGTGCACAATGGAAGCTGTGCACAGATGAATGCAAATAGGTGCATAAGTTTGGTAGACTGTGCCAAAATCAAGTCAATGAAATATATTTTTTTTAAATGGTGTTTGTATAGGCTAAGGAACAAAAGGTTAGCCTATATAGCCTTGCGGTTTATAGCGGCTTTCCGCAACAAACTTTGAAGCGACAGTGAGAGCCAGAGTGGGTCGTAGCTTTGTGATGCACTGGTAGTTTATTACGAACAAATACGCTGAGATCCAACATGCGTTTTGTGGTGATCGATTTGGCGACCACACACACAGAGCTGTCAGCAACGCAGCAGAGAAGAACAGACGTGGATGAATACAGCAGACTGTGGTAACATGAGTAAATGGAGGTAAAACTGGCAGAGAAAATGGCAGAGAAAATAGCTGAGAAAATGATGATGGAACTGTC
Organism: Periophthalmus modestus; assembly: GCA_019594935.1. Lineage (NCBI taxonomy): Eukaryota > Metazoa > Chordata > Actinopteri > Gobiiformes > Gobiidae > Periophthalmus > Periophthalmus modestus. Next base: position 11,965,340 of record JAIEZT010000198.1, on the reverse strand, counting down.
GGTCAACAAAAATTACGAGCCTACCCGGCCCTGACTTTCAACACTGTGCACGCTCACCTGCCCATGTGAGCTCCGCCCCCCTCGACTCTTGACCAACCAAATGCATGCATGCAGCAAACACACAGTGCACCCTTTTCTGAATGAGAAAAACTTGTATGCGTCTCTATGTGCAGGTTAACACACTGGTTTTGATTATAATAGGCCTACTTTTTTAACAGTATAAGCGCAGGACACATACATTAACAGGTTGAAATGACCTACAGTTGCCTATATTTCCAATTATTGTAGCCTACACTCTTCAACCGTAAAGACCCCCCATCTTTAATCGCCTGATTTACACCCTTAGCCTATATTACTCCTATGGGCCTGCCATGCGCCCATGGGTGACATCTGGGAGCCTTTGTGCACTGTCAGCCTAATTAGATGCTTGTATTTTAGGCTGAAGGTGGGGGGGGGGGCAAACATCTGCTCCGACAACCGTGGAGGGTGGGGAGCCCAGCTGAGGTCACCCTACCCCAGACACATGCACCCATAACAGGGATAACAGCCCAATGATGACACTTAACACCCTGCAAGCTCTATAAATATTAATAGGTTCAATTTTGCTACTGTATAGGGAGAATTACGCAGCTGCTAGCTTAATGCACCCGCAATCCTGTTTGATTATTATTATTATTAGCATGCTAAGCTAGTGTTTGTTAAGCTAATCCGAGTGTAAAGTCTATGGGAGAGGCAGCGTAGCATGTTAGCTCGCGACAATAGCGGCCTTTGTGCTTGTACAGTGGAGCATTGAGAAGAGGGCTTTATCTTGGCATAACAGTTTACAAGAGGAGAGTGGGCGGCGCGTTTTTATGACATGAGAAATTGGTTTGGAAGTGGTCGTAAAAAGGTTAAAGATGGTGGACGAGTGAGTCACGGTTTGTACTGTACGGCTATTGTGTAAAAAAACAAAAAAACAATGTTGAGGTCAAATATCGGGTAGGACTATAGTGCTGTAATGTTTTCTCATAAGGATTAATTGACTAAAAGCACAGTCATGCATGTAAAAATAATAACAAAAATAATAAGGCTTAAAGGGCGTTTTGTTTCATTAAAACAAACACATCACACAAATCCTGCATATTTATTTCTTCTCTTAAACAGAAAACGCTCTGTTCCACCTTGTGATGTCATCTCGTAATACAGGAAGTGCGCCACTGTGTTTTTAAACTTCACTAGTACCTTCACTAGAATCATTTGGATAATTCCAGCCCTGGAATTGCTCATCTCAACTGAACAAAAGTTAAAATGTAGCTGTTAACTTGAAAACTACCACTTCATGACATCACAAGGTAGAACAAAGCATTTTGAGTTTTGTAGACAGCCTAATAATAAAGGATAACTTAAACGTAAAAATGTGTCAGTGAAACAAAACACAACTTCAGGTATGTTTTTGAGGAGGTAACAACATTATAAACCTCACAAAAATCCGTTTTGCGTAATATAAGACCTTTTTACCATAAAATTCAGAAAATATTCCTTAAAATCTTATCAAAAAAAGTTAGAATTTAGTCCAAATATAGACACGGACAATCTCAAATGTGTTATACAAACTCGCCTCAAACCTTTCCAAATGTAAAATCTTAAAAACCTACAAACTACCACATAATAATGCAATTGACGTGACCTTATCGGACCATAATGCATTTACAGAATGGGATGGGGTCTCTGTTTGGTGGAGAGGTCAAGACCCTGCTGGACTCTGACCAAATGTCGCAAAAATCCAGAAGAAATCAATTTTAAGTAGGCGTCGGAATATTTACTATCTACTCACTGTGACTAATAGTATCATTTTGGTGTCCATCTGGAACCAAAACTGTTGGAGTATCGGCTAATTTTATTTTCACATTCGTTTTTAATTAAAAAACCCATAATATTCCCATCATGTCTAAAGCGTGATCAATACTGCCCCAGAAAAGAACAACATTGGGCATTGATTACTGTGGTCTCGTTTGGCGATAGGAACCAATTCATTTTATGTGCTTGAATGGGTGAGGGGGGTGGTCGGTGAAGGAGGGGAAGATTATAGGGTGGACTTTTAATTTGGCGTGGAGGTGGGAGGGGCGGCTATTACTTTCCATTCATTGGGGAGAAAATTGAAGCGTGCGCGGGGTCTGATGTGGGTTTTATTTTATTTGGGGGGTTGTCGGGAGGTGAGGGGGGGACTCGGATGATGAGGGGGGGAGAGGGGGTAGGAGGGTTGGAGGGGCAGCACAGATGGCAGAGCAGGGAGGTGCGTTACGGTGCCCCTGCTGGACGGTTGCTGTTCACTTGTGGAGATAGCAATTGATGATTTTTTTTTTTTTAATGCAGTACTGATAATGCCTTCCACTTCCTCTCAAAGAGCTACACTGTTGTCAGTATTCACCGTGGATCTCTAGCAGTTATCGCTCTGGTTCTGACTTCACATGGTAGGAGGTACAAGCCCGTATTGAGGAAATAATGGGGAAGAGAACTTTTTTTTTTGGGTCCATGCGCCAATGAGCACAGGCCGTTGAAAACAATATGACTCCATCTTGGGTTCACCTTCCAAATTTTATTATAGTTCCAAGGTATTCACTCACTCCATACGATGTTAAGATACTGTACTGCCGATCTAAACCATCACCACCACCAATCAATCGCACACTACATTCATACTGGTGGGTACGTGAAAAATTACAATTCTCGATGAAAAGTAATCCATTTGCGAAGCCCGGTGAGTTTTGAAATACAGAAAAAAGGTTTATTCTTTGTTACAGCAGATACAGACAGGACAGGGCCCAGACTTGCCCTGGCCACAGCATCTGCTCTGCGTATTTATACCAGAATGACAAAGATACATACATTTCAAAGCAGAGTGACTTTTGTTTCACACCCATGAGATGATGAACTTTTACATTTAGGTAGAACAACAATGAGTTTCCAGTGGGATGGAGACACAGCTTCACACATGTTAATGTCTGACACACTGACACAGATCAAATGCTTTTGAATATACTGAAATCAGAAATCCTCCAACCTTTGGGTTAGGTAGGATGGGCTGGTGGAGGAGTTTATGGCGTCAGTGCTGGTAGAGCTGTCGCGATACATTGGTTTAAACTAAGGATACACTGATACATGGTATTAAGGCCGGATATGGAAACAAATATTGATCAGGTATTGATTTGAGGATATCAGTCATTCATTTAATCTAATCCATTCTAATTACTAATCTATTAATCATAATCATTCTCTCAGTCTCTTTTCACTTTCACTTTTTCATAATAGTTTTTCAGTTAAATACTTAAAGACGGCCTATTGTGCTTGTGTCTGCTATACAGCTATAATCTATGACACTCGTGGATCATTATGTTATAATCTGCACATTTTAAATCGCAATATTGATCTAAAAACGACTTAATAAAAGAAACCAATCTGCTGACTTCTGTGTGAGAAAACTGCAGTGCACAATGGGAGCTGACGTCGCCCGTACACATCATCACAGCACAGGGCGTGAAGTTGTCGGCACCTCTGATGGATAGCTGCAGATCACGCTAGCCCTGCAGATTTTTTTTTTTTCGCCGGTGTAAGCGGGGATTGATCGGCAATATACCTACTTGAAAATAAATGATTAAACATTGCTCAAACATGCACGAATCACTCTAAATACTTCAAAAGAGTAAAGTAAAAGAGAAGGATAAACAACTATGAGATGGTTAAAAGCTTTGAAAAGTTGATTTTGCAGAATAGGTCTGGTTTGACTTTGGGTATTACAGCTACTTAAATCCAAAGTACTGGTATAGAAACTGATCAGCTGTATTGTGCATCGTAAAAGTACAATTTATGGTCCATTTAGGAACACTTAACCACTGTATTTGACCCATCCTTCCTGAGCTACTTGGCCAGAAGTACTTATAGCTGGAAAATACTGCTTCAAAACAGGCACAGGCAAACACAAAAGCCCTGAACTTCCTTGCAGTGAGACAAGTGATCTATAACCTGCACCAAAAATAGAATTGAATAGGCCATAATGCATAATACAGGACTTTAAATGGGTCAAACAGGAAGCTCTTTAATATCTCTTAGGACTTTGCATTGACAGACGTTGCACCAGTCTGCCGTCATGTTCTCAGTTCCACACATAGGGTAAGTCTTATGAAGCGGTGGGGGTCTGCACGGTGACATATCAGATGAGTGAGACATACAAAAGGCCCATGAGACATTTATAAGTCATTATCCTGTCTGCATCAGAGCACAAGACACATACCAGCGCATTTGAATACCTCCAGTCACGAGCTGATCTCAATCTGTCTGTGCAGGTTCTAGCACTAAATGGGTTAAAATTTTTAAAGACCTAAATATGCCCTTTAAAGAATTATGCATTCTTGTGACTTTAATTCCCATTTAGACATGCTTTTGGTCCCCTTGGGGTAAATAGTTCACATTTTCTAACTTAAAAGTCCTATATTATGCAAAATTGGCTCTTTCTGCATTACCACATGAGCGTTTCCAGTTTGGGAGAAGAACTCAGCCTAAATATCCAGGGTCGGTGTGTTAAACATGTGTGAATGAAATCTCTGCTGTCAACAACCAGAATGAATAATCAGAAAGTAAACATATGAAGTCCTTATCTTCTGTGAATGCTATGCAAACAGAGCCATGCATTCGCTGGGAAAACAATTTGACAACAGTCTGGTGATGGTTTATGAATTTAAAACTGTGTAAATCTGTACTTTTACCTATGACGCAACAATCTGAACAAATTGCGAGCAAAGTATTTTGCTATATTTTGAGTGAAAAGCAAACTTTGGGTTAATAGATTAATGAAACAAGTGTGGATGAAGTAAAAATACAATTCCACGTTTCCGATGAGGGGACAATATAAAACTAAATAAAACACACGCAAAAATCGCCCTCTGTTGGCGCAAACTTGTCAGTTAGAGAGCTTAAACATCTGGTGAAGGCTTTAAAAACATGGAGGAGCACTTTCTAGATTAGATCATGTCCTAAGTGGGAGTGTTGTGCGTTCTGGAGATGGGTTAAATATGCAGGATTCCTCAAACAAAGCCCAATTTATTCATAAGTTACTTCTATAGTCACAGCTGCCCTGGGATAGACTGACGAAAGTGAGGCTGCCAAACTGCACCATCAGCCCCTCTGACCATCACCAACTCTTTCACACACACAACACACACACCAAATTTAAGGCAATGTGGACAACATGCAGACAACATGCACTAGAGCCACTACTACCCTGGTATTCCTAGCAATCTCCCATCCAAGTACAGTACTAACCAAGCCTGGCCCTACATTTTGTGGTTTTTCGTGGTATAATTACTCTGGAAAGTCCTGCTTTGAAGGTTGGGTGGATCTGTACATACATTCAGTCATGTGTGCTGAGATTAACATCAAAGAGATACCTTTAAACCATTAGCAATAGCATCAGTGTCTGCAGTTCTGTAGAGCAAATATGACTTACACAAAGCACATACTAAAGGGAGGGACCAATCGGCCAATCAGCTTCCAGACTCCACATCACATGACCTCACACCGCTCATAACCAAAGAGCTCCTGTGTAATGACTTCCGAAGCATGTCTAAACAATGAGCCAAGAAAATGGGTCTTGTTTTGTTTTTTTAGACTCAAAGGATGTGACAAAACTGGTCCGAGTAAGTTTGCAAAGTCAGCAGTGAACATGCCACATTACAAACTATAAAAACAATTTGAAAAAAGTTGGAAAGTAAAATTGTCTGTTAAAAAAATGGCAAAACTCTTGAAAATTAAAGCTTGCCTCAGAAATGTATTTAATTGTTTTATATATCAGTAGTAGAAGCGCAAGTAGGGTTGGCAAAAGTAACAAAAAAACAGATATTAATTGATACTAACACTCGTATCGAAACTAGATACTCAGTTGAGGAAGTATCGATACTAAAAAAGTCATATTCACAGGACAAAATTTGAGCTTTAGTATGATTTTTAGTTTTCTCCGAACCTTAATATTAGACCTCATGCTAAGATAAGTTCCATTATTTTTGCTTAAGAAAATGACATTCTAGTCCTCTTCATTGTAGTATCATAAACAATCGAGTATTGAGTGAATTTCTAGTATCGAATTTGAAATGTTAGTATCGTGACAAAACTATAATAATGCACTAGTCTTATATAGCGCTTTTCCGATGCTCATATTCACTGTACAATTTTGGAAACTTCTCATCACTCCACCATCAACACTCACTTACACGCCACATTCATACTAGGCACTAGGTGGGTGAAGTGTCTTGCCCAAGGAGACAACAACAGTTTTCATTAGAACCACTGGCTTCCCTCTGTGGCACCTGTTATTCACAACGGAATCCCAAATACTAACCAGGCCCAGCTCAAGATCAGGTATTGACAAGATGGCACGGTCACTACTGATATAGCCATCAGTTATAGCCATAGACTGTATATATAAATGGACATAGCTAAGCTGCTAGCCACTGCGTTTCAAATAGGAAGTGAGCATAGGTGCACTTCCGGCTCCATCGACTGGTATTGACCTGCTCTACATGATCCTGGTATTTTTATTTCACTATCGTGTTCATAAATCAAGATATGCACATTTATAACAGACAAATCAGGTGTCTTCTTTCCCCGAGGTGCTCCTGCTAGCGTTAGCAACAGGTTTGCGGCAGTGCGCGCTGGCTCTCTGGTTGCTATGATACTCGCGGTCAGAATGCCAAATATGGACCTTGACTCCACATTGACCCTATAACCGCGAGCTTCAATTAGCTTCATTTGATTGAAGCTGTGCGCTATGGGTGACGTCACACTGTCCCCATCGGCCCTTGCGGCGCGGATAGTCCCTAAACCCGGTACGTTTGTCTCGTGTGAGTGGGACTGTGGCCGGTGGGAGATGGGCTAAAGCGCGGCACAGTGTACACTAATGTTCGCGCACAAGCACAGTTTCTGTTCACGAGCCCTGTCTTGTTCCCAGAGACAATAAGAGGAAAAAGTGACTGAACGGCGAAGCGGCGCTTACCTTCAATAAGGACCGTGAGAGGCAGAAGTTCTGAAAACTCGTCTCCTGTTTGCCTCCTTGCTCCACACTGTTGTTTAAACCACACACAGAGGAGCGTATCACAGCAGGACTCATATCTGCCTCACCGTTTCATAGATATTTCATGCTGCTGGTCTTATTTTCTCCGCTAAAGCGACCGCACCGCTGCGCCACAAATAAACAAACAGCGCTGCGTGATGACGTCACCGGGCCGTGGCTCTGTCTGGTTGTGCAGGTGCGCGCGCGGGCCGTAGAACTTTATGCAATCATGCCTGAGTATGGCACGGTGCAAAAAGCCTGGTGTGAGTGCGACCATAGTCCACTTCTTACAGTTATATCACAGGGGAGGGCAAACTACGGCCCGGGGGCCACACACGGTCGAGTCACGGTCACGGTTGAGTTTATTAATCCGGCCCACCAAACGTGACCATATTATTTTAAAATAGGTGCGGGTAAACCTTGTTCAATTTACGTTTCCCAAAAGATGGTGCTCTTCAGCTACATCAATCTTGTTCGCGTGTATTACTCTTATTCTCTTATCAGCTCGTCTGCAAAAATGAGCTTATCAAAAAAAAAGAAAAGTGGATCTGAGCTCTGAGTAGACAACAAAATATTTTTTCACAGAAGTCCGATCAAAGTACCAAGGCAAGTTTTTTGCTGGCATTCAAATTAGCAAAAGCTAGCAAGCCTTTCTCCGAAGGTGAGTTTTTAAAAGAATGCATTTGGAAAAGAATGTGTACAATGAGCCTTGCATATTCGTGCTTTGCTACATGTTACAGGCCAAATCTCTAATATCTCTATATATCCTGGCCCAGCCCCTCTGTCTCAGCCTTATTTTCCACACTGTATTTTAAGGGGCAGCAGAGACTCATTGTTGTTGTGTTCCTGGGCAAGACACTTCACCCCACATACCTGTTTATGTTAGTGAACGGCAGTGGTCTGGAAGTGTATGGCACTGATCTGTAAATTTAAAGCACTGGTAGTAGCATCTTGAATCATCTTTAAAAAGTGTATTTGCTGCATATTTTTTACATTACATTTTTTTTTTTTTTTGCTAATTTCACAATAACTTCACACAATGAATTCAAAATCTAAAAATGTGCGTGCAGCTTCATATCTCACCAGTATGTCCCAAATTTTCTTCCTCCTGTAACTACATATGGCCCTCGTGCATGCATTTCGTCATCATGTTGCTAAGGGCTTTCCCAGATCAAACTTCCCCTTTAAGAATCCAGCATGCTTCCTGTCCTTCTGCGCGCACGCTAGTCTCATGATAGCTTTAACGGTAAGAAAATAAAGACAAAACAACACTACAGAGAGGAAGAGGAATGGGTTTATCAAAATGTAAACACGGTGGGATGATGTGTTGGGAAAACTGTACTGTGTTTGGAGTGGAGAAAGTGGGTTAGTGACAGATAGACAAACAGCAGGCTGAATGAAGGATTAGGGGCCATGGGTAAGACACAATAATATGGCTGGTTATGGCTGGAAGGGCATCTGGCATAAAAAAAAAAATCTAAACACCTAATTCTTCATCATCATTATTATTATCATCATTATTATCATTATATTATTATATTATTATTATTATTATTATTATTATTATTATTATTATTATTTATTATTTATTTATTATTTTATCATTATTACTATTATTGTTATGAATTTAATATTTATTATTATTTTAAAAAATATTATTATATTTTTTTAATTTTTAAACATTTATCCTTTATCTTTTTTTTTTCTCCTTTTTCTTCCCATCTATATTATCTATACCTTCCTTTCTCACTTACAAATGACTAGTATTTGTAGTCTTCACGTTACCCCCCCTCCAAAATCATGGAAATGTTACACACATAAACACACAACACAGTCTTGTCACATACAACTGTAAATAGCTGTTATATCTACAAACCATGTTGTCTTGATATGTCTTGGTATGTCTTTTGTCTATTGTATATGTATCATGGTCATTATCTTTTGTATGTCTTGCATTAAATAAATACATTTTTAAAAATGGATCTGTCTATGGTATGGTTTTAACTTTCCATCATACCATATAGAAGACGTGCTCCACAAAGTTTACATACTGTGCTGTAGTGTGTAAAGGTAACGTATTTTCTTCAAGGCATATACTAATGCATGGGATAAGTGTGTTTTTCAAAGTAGTAGAACGTGTCTACATGCTGCTGACCTTTTTGACCTATTTGCACACAAACATGTCCCAGCAGGGCTACCGTAAGTGCTCACAACCTGCAGAGATAAGTGGACGGAGGTGGAATGTAAACTAGCAAAGTTACTAAACCCAAATATGTGACATTTGACCTTGAGCAGAGCAGTGTCTCTCAACAGGTGGGTCAATTAAGTTTAAAGCTGCAATATGTAACTTTTCTGGGTGGGGTGATAATAATAATGTCTATACCATCAGCCCCTCCAACCACTCCACACACGCACACAACACTTTCATACTAGGTAATGTGGGAGAAGTGTCTTACCTAAGGACACAATAACAGAACTTGACCCAAGAGGGAGTCAATCCGACCTTTGACCTTTGGGTTGGGGTAGCACTGCTCTAACCACTGAGCCACTGTCGCCTCTGTGCTTGCTTTATCTGGTTCTGTTCAGTAAGTTTATCTAGCTTTTATTAAATTATAGGTGTGTTTATTGGTTTAATGTGAGTGGGCTCGCCTCTCCTCAGATCTTAACAGTTACCAGACAGCGGAGCCTCCAATAGAAAAGCAAAAGATGAAGCAAATGCAAAAACAAATGCACCATGTACTGTAACTCCATCAGAAAAGTTACATAGTGCATGTTTACAGAATGAATCCATTGTATGACTCTTGTTTTGCTGCAGTTTGCAAATTCACGAGGTCCCATAGTAGTTTTGCATTGTTAGGCTATTCATAACTTTTAATATTTACTTGGAAATTATGGAAACTGCTTCGATATGCAGTAATTACTTGGTTAACCTTTGAAATGTTGGTTGAAAAGTTTATAATTTTTATAAACTTCCTGGTTGGACAATGCCATAACTGGTACCTAGCGACCATAATGTTAACAAGGCCAAAATTGGGCTAAATTTGCAGAATAGTTATGATTTGCTAAACTGAATTAAATGCAAATGCCATTATTTATTTATTTTTTTTAAACTGACAGACAATTGTGTGCACATTTTTTCTGTATTTTTGAAGGAATTTTCCATATTGTTGACACAGGTAGAGGGATTTTGTTTTAAAACACAGCACTGCTTCCTGTATTTTTGCACATTTTCTCAATTTTTTTTCCACAAATTGCCACTTAACTGATGCAAAACTATGACAAATATTCACCACAGGTCCTATCCCACCAAACCAAGTCAGAATTCGAACAACATGAAAATCTGTCATCTGAAATCTGCACTTTTAAGTCCGTTTCTCCGCTTGACAACTTAACATGACTTTCTTACCCCCTCCTCACTTCTGCGCTCTCCCCCCAGGCCCCCTCCACCCTCTCCTCCGGGCCGGGGCCGTGATCCGCAGCGCCACCTTTGATGGGGTCCCAAAACATGTCTTAAATTCCTTGGGAAGCGCACGCTAGCAATGCAAAAAAAACAAAAAAGGAAACCCAAAACAACTCGCCTCCTATGGTTAAAAAGTCTATATCAGAGGCAGAACTACAACAGCTCCCTGACAGGACAGAACAGGGAGGACGAGGGGGGAGGAGGAGGAGGTGGAGGAGGTGGAGGGGGAGTCACATGACATCACCAGCAGCTGTTAGCCATAGTGTGTGTATGTGTGTGTGTGTGTGTGTGTGTTTGCAAGCACATGTCTTGCTAGCGCTTGCATGTGATGAGGCTATGGTCATTTGAATGGTGTTTGCAGATATGAGGAAGAACTATTGTGTGGATATTATTATGTTATGTTTATGCAACAGACTCTTTTATGAGGTTTTCTTCAGTTAAACCTGCACTATGTAACTTTTCTGGTGGAGGACCCGTCACCTGCTTGTCTCTGAGGGTGCGTTCACACTTTTCCCGGTTAGGTTCTGGTTTGAGCTTAGTTAAAGTTGAACTAAACACTAAACACTTTTTTTTTGCTACTGAACTCTGTATACAGTGGTCCCTCATTTATCGCGGGGGTTACGTTCTAAAAATAACCCGCAATAGGCGAAATCCACGAAGTAGTCAGCTTTATTTTTAAAACTGTTGTATGTTTTAAGGCTGTAAAACCCCTCACCACACACTTTATACACTTTTCTCACACAGGCATGAACTTTTTCTCACATTTTTCTCTTTTTTAAACACTCTCAAAGTTCAAACCTTCGTATATTATCTCCCTCTTCCTCGACGATCGATTTAAATCCGCAGAGGCGCCTCTCCGTCGAAACACTTAAGTCCAAAGCGTTTCTGAAATTTGTCGTGTAGAAAGTTTCTCTCGTGGCCTTTGTCGGGGAGAAAACTGCAAACATACAGCACTTTAGATCCACTGAGAGGCGCCTTATGTACATTTGGCTGCACACAAACACTTAAGTCCAAAGCGTTTCTGAAATACAGAATAGCACACTAAAATACATCCGCAAAACGGCGAGACTGCGAAAGGTGAACCGCGATATAGCAAAGGACTAATGTAAAGGGTTTCAATAGCATTATCTACTGTCTGTTGTGCAATTTTAGCGCAAACTAGGTCAATTTGTAGCTTTCTGGTCAAAAACCGAGTGTGAGCTGCCAATTTCAAGCACTATGTGACATCACTCAGGACTGCCCTCATTACACCTGGCTGCAGGGGCGGAGTTTGAAGTGTGGATTCCTGTTAGACCAATCACACTGTTCCTCAAATGTCCCGACTCCGCCCCCTTCTCCCCCGTCACTCTCCCCTTTTGTTCTCCAGGCATTGCTCGGTTTAGCAGCTCGACTTGTTTTTGTCCCATTTTAAATTCATCTGTGACAATGGAGACAAGCAGGTGACGCTACTGGGTAAGGTAACAAATCAAATCTGTGGAGTCACCAGTCAGAGTTATTTTTAACACATAAAAACACGTGGAGTTTAATAAACGCCCAACGTGACTGAGATGTTGCTTATCTATTTCTGGCAAAAGTGTGGTTTTATGGATGAACAGCGAAACGTTTTGTACAGTTTGTTCGTTTCGGGGTTTTTTTTTGCAATCACAGCTGCAAAGTTTTAGTACTAATGTTAAATTACTAGATGCCCCTGAACATCTCGTAGCCCCAGTTTGCATTGGATTCTTTGACCTGCTGTGGACTGGGCGAATATGCATGAATACTCGAAAGTATAAAACCGCAATTCTAATGGGGAAATGTCATTACAAAATACATTACAGCAAGTTGATTTAGCAGAATTTACAACATTCAACTATAACACTGTGCATTAACCCTTTGCAGTCCTGAGAGCTTCAGAATTTGGACCCAAAAACTAGGCCCTGTCCATGACCACATTTCCAAACTGTACAGTGGACTTTTAAATGTCCATGTTAAACCAAGAATCTTGACATTTTTCAGAAATCCGTTCATCTCATTACGAAGGCCACCCACATTGCATTCTTGTGGGCTCCAATGCACTATTTTCCCATAATTCCATTCATTCCTGCCTCAGAAGGTCACTGCATTGCAATACTGTCAGCTCATAGAAACATAATGAGTACATCAAATTCAGAGTATACGGTACTTTTATCCAAGTTATAGATTACTTTGTAGAATACTTGCAGTTGAAAGTTCATGGTAGGAGCTTATAGTGGCAGTAGTAGCAGTTGAAGTACTACTAAGATACTGTTGCATATAATGGTAAAAGTGGTACTTATCAGCAGTAGTATTAGTAATGGTAGTACTGCAGTAGTTTGCATTGTTTGTAATCAAATAGTTTTAGCAGCAGTCATACGAAAAGTAAAAGTAATAGTGGCATTATTAGTAAAAATAGAAGAAGCGGTGCCATTATGAGCACTATCAGTAGTAACCAGGTAGTAGTAGTAGGAGTAGTGGTAGTAGTTTAGTACTAGTAATGACAATAGTAGAAAAGTAGTAGATGTAGTAGTAGTAGCAGTAGTAATAGCAGTAAAAGTTGTAATAAAAGTAGATGTTTACTTCGTGCATTTGTATTTCAACAATTTTTCATTTTGTACTATTTTCACCAACAAATTAAACCTTTATCAAAATCTAATTCTTCAGAAGAGATTTTCAGACCCAAGCCACCACTCTAATCTGCTATGGTTTTATCACGAGAATTCAATTATTTCTAAATGTCATCCACTAATCACTTACAAATATGAGACTGTGCTGTACTGATGGTAACCCGATTAGAGAAAACATGGGACAATGGCGGGACTTTCAATTAGAATGTGGTAATTAGATTTTTGGAAGAGCTGAGATCATTTTGTGGTAAATTGAGATACGCAGAATACATTTTTGGGGCGGTTTGGTTAAATGTCATTGGCGTCTTATTGGTGATATTAAAACTAGGGAATGAAAAAAAAATCATTACAAGGTGGTGTGTATAAAAAACAAGCAAACAATCTGGCAAATAGCTATCATTTTATAAGAATAATGATAGTCCATTCAAAACCATGAATACACCAGGTCTAAACCAGGTTTAAAACAGGTAAAAATCAGGATTAAACCCAGTCTAAACTAAACCAGGTCTAGACCAGAACTAAAGCAGGTCTAAAATAGGTCTAAACCAGGACTAAAACAGGTGATAAACCAGGACTAAACCAGGACTAAACCAGGACTAAACCAAGACTAAACAAGTCTAAACATCTAAACCAGGACTAAACGTCTAAACCAGGACTAAACCAGGTCTAAACCAGGACTAACCATGACTGAACCAGAACTAAACCAGGACTAAACCTAGTCTAAATGTCTAAACCAGGACTAAACCAGGACTAAACATCTAAACCAGGACTAAACCAGGTCTAAACCAGGACTAACCATGACTGAACCAGAACTAAACCAGGATTAAACCAAGTCTAAATGTCTAAACCAGGACAAAAGCAGGACTAAACAATGGCTAAACCAGGTCTAAACCAGGAGTAAACCAATACTAAACCAGATCTCAATCAGTTGTAAACCAGGACTTAACCAAGCCTAAACCAGGATTGAACCAGATTTAAAACGGGTCTAAAACAGGACTAAAGCAGGAAGAAAGCAAGACAAAACCAGAAAACCAGGACTAATGCGAGACTAAAACAGGACTAAAGCAGTTCTTAACCATGTCTAAACCACAACTTAACTATGACCAGCTCTAAATCAGGTCAAACCTATGACTAAATGTGGACTAAACCAGAACTAAACCAGGATTACACCAGGTCTAAACCAGCTCTTCAGTGCTTCAATCCAGAAAAAGGGTGCCAAATGACACAAAATTACAAACTTAACTGTCTGGAGCCGTAAAATTCTATTCTCTAGTATCAATTGTGTGAGATAATAACTTAGACACAATGGCCTTGAAAAGTCTATGGAGTAAACACTACTTTTCTCTGTCAATAAATTCCAGTGGTATTGTGTTATAATGTTACTCCTGTGTGACAATTACTGACATTTTGGCTAGTCCCATCTCTCCAAATATGCTTATTGTTGCAAAAAACGATCACCTTTTCATAATTTGTAGCTTTTAACTCAAGGTCGGACAAGCCATGCGTTACAAAGGAACATAAAATTCTCGACTGGAGAATACAGTGGCAGAGACAGTAAATGTGTTTTCCCATTTATCTCGAACGCATCCCGATGGAGCAGTTCAGGAGCAGTAGTAAAACAGTCAAGTCCATAAAAATACTACTCCTCAGGTGCAGCTGTTTACGGGCCAAGTGCCGTCTCCTGTCAGTAATGGAAACTCCGTAAAGTCCCTGAAGTGGACTTGAAAAATGTACTATAATGATGTGAGGATTTGGTGCATTTAGGGGTCTATTGTGCGTGGCTATAGAGCATCGGCAAGTTATGTATGGAGAGGTCTAAAACTAAAAGGTTCGTAGATTTTTTTCCCGCTAAAAAAGGATATTTTGATGTACAGTTGTCCCTCACTATAACGCGGTTCACCTGTTGCGGGCTCACTGTTTCGCAGATTTTTTAGCCCGTGTATGAGCGTCCATTGTGTTCTGCGTCCTGATTGGCTGAGGAACTGTAGACCATTAGACCATCAGTGTCCATCAGTGTCCATCAGTCTCCTCTGTGCTGTGTCTCCTTACAGTACAGCCAAATTTACATAAATGTTGGATCACAGTGTGACTCTGAAGTGCTGTATGTTTGAAAGTTTTCTCCCCGACAAAATCCACAAGAGAGAAATGTGAGAAAATGTTAATGTTTTCTTTGAGAGAGTTTAAAAGTGTATAAATGTGTGTGGTGAGGGGTTGAGAACAGCCTTAAAACAAATATAATAATTTTAAAAAATAACATTGATAATACTTCGTAAAAAATTTTGACTACTTGTGGGCCTATTGTTATTTTTAGAACGTTACCCCCACGATAAATGAGGGACTACTGTAGAACAAATCGAAACAAAACAAAATCACAAAAAATCATCATAAGATTAACATTAAAGGAGTAAAGTGCAGAATAAAAACCTTTCAGTCATATGCACGGCTAAAAAGAACTGTTATGAGCCTAGATTTAATCCTGTACTACTACTACTATTACCATTATTACTATTACTATTACCACTTCTACTACCTGGTTACTACTGATAGTGCTCATAATGCCACTATTACTTTTACTTTTCGTATGACTGCTGCTAAAACTATTTGATTACAAACAATGCAAACTACTGTAGTACTACCATTACTAATACTACTGCTGATAAGTTTATGCAACAGTACTATGCATTTTAGTATTATCACTAGTAGTACTTAAACTGTTGCTACTGCCACTGTAAGCTCCTATCACGAACTTTCAACTGTAAGTATTCTACAAAGTAATCCAAAAATTGGGTAAAAGTACAAAATGCGCTCAGCCAAATTTACATAAATGTTCGATCAGAGTGTGACTCTAAAGTGCTGTATGTTGTATAATAATTGTAAAAAAATAAAACTGACTACTTCGTGGATTTCACCTATTGTGGGTTATTTTTAGAACGTAAAAATACCCGTGATAAACGAGGGTCCACTGTATTCTGAAAGCATTCTCCTTTTTAAATAATGGATTTTTTTCCAATCTAATAGTTGGGTTTCCTCCTATTTATAGTGTGACATTTGTTTCTCTACGGTCAGCGAAGACGTTAGAAAGAAACTGACTTTGGTAGCTCTAAAGTTGGCAGATGAATTCCCCACTATCAGTGTTACTGTACATCCTATTGTTGTGTCATTGGGCAAGACACTTCACCCTTATTCCCCACTGCAGTCGTATTAAAGCGGTTGGTTGCCACAGAAAGTGTATCCAGTTTAATATTATATCGAATATCGAAACATAAGCAACTGGTTCAACCCATAACGAAAGGAAAAAGATCTGTTTATGTTGGTTTATACATATCCTTTGAAAGATCCAACTATGAGGTTTTCAGAAATACATTTGGCACGCTATTGTTTCTTATAGTACATTACTTATAACATTCTGAAAACGGAAGTCTCCAAAGTGTGATATTTCTTGACGTTCCATGGAAAATTGTGCCTCCTTTCAACAGTGCGATCTCCCAACTTGCGCTCTGAATAACAAATTGATCAAGCTAGACACCAGTGGAACAAAACCCAAGTAGCAAATCTTACACGTTCTTATATATTTCTCATTCATTTGTCATCTGACCCGGGACTCACTCCGCTCTCCACCTCCTAAGTGCTTTTGATGACAGCTCCGGTTTTTGGGACTTGGCAGGTATACCCGCTTTCTCCATCACTATTTGTTTTGTCTTTATGAGCGAATCCACTTGGGTTTGGAGGAGACGATGGTTCGGCAGCAGCCGGTAAAGATCTTAAATCAGCGGCGTGCTGATGTCAGGGAAACCATGCGGCGCTGGCGAGGGGAGAGGGAGAACCGGGGGGGGGTGTGTCTTGTCAGTGGAGCGCAGTTGAGATAAATTCAGCGCTCTCGAAATGCTGTTTTGCAGATTTGAAGATGAGATTTATATTTTTTTATTGAGCAGTTCAGGAGAACGCTGAAGACAAAGAAGGAAAGAGGTTGTGGGAAAATTACGAAAAAAAATGAAAGAATTATGTGCATAGTAAATATATTGATGTTATGGCAGAGTGGTTAGCACAATGTCATGTATTATGGATTTCCAATACTTAAAGGCATTGTACCTGAAATAAAAACGTAAAAAACAGAAGGTATTTTATTTATTTATTTATTTATTTATTTTTAGATTTATTTTAGATTTTTTTTTAATATAAGCAACTAGTTTTATTTTATTTATTTTTTAATGATCTTTTTTTATTAAAGTTTTTCAGCTTAAGACAGAAGGTATTTTTAAATGGTTTGGAGAGGTCGAAAAAATACTGCCACTTTCCTAACACATTCCTAGCATTTATAACTGCATTTTCACAACAGTTTCAATAACTAGCATGCTAAAAGCACTACTTCCTGGTTCACAGAGGATAGAAATGCTTTATATTTAGATGCAGACAACAGACAACAGAAAGTGTTCTCATTTTGTCCCTAAGAGCTGCTCTACGTAACCTTTCCTGCCACGTACTTGTCTCTATGGAGATGTTATTGCTTTGCATGGAAAGTTTGACAGTATGATTGGATTACATGTGTTTTTATTGCTCAAATTACCTTGAAAAACTGCATTCTTATTATGAGCATGCTTGCTTTTCAACCAGTCTGACCAGTAACTGTGGTGCTACCTGCTTGTCTCAATGGGAATAGATAAGAAAAATTCACCTAAACAACATCAATAAATCTAATATTTTGAAATTCTTCCAAGAAAAGCTTCTCTCTTTTAATCAATCATAAGACATGGGTATAGCCAGTTATGTTGTATGTTTCCTATCTTTTAAATGCAATATATTTAAGTCACCATACATTAAAACATACCTTTTACCTATATTTTGCCTATATGTGCAGAGGAACTGTGGACCATTACTTCATTGACTCGTTTCACGATTTCTCTTTCTTCATTTATCTCCCTTTTGTTCCTCCCTGCGCAGTTTACAGAACAAATGTCAGGCCAAAGGGGGGTAGTGGAGGAGGGAATCGTATGGCTGTCTGGTGCGATTCTTTCCAGTGGCTCTGAGATGAGGGGATGGGGAGTGGAACCAACAGGGCTAGTGTTTGCTGAATGGGTTTGTAGCAGTGCCAAAGCCGGGCTAAGAGGCCATCCTCACCTCCTTTACCCCAGAAAAGGAAGACACAGACTGGGAAACCAAGCTCACACGTAGACCTTGATAGAAGCACGCAAAGATGGAAAGATATTTTACTTCAACTACTGCTTTTCATAGTGTATTTTACTATATATTCAGTGTATTAGCAAAACCAAATGTAGTACTTTACTGTGGTGTAGCCAAATCTCCAGATCAAGACTAAAATTACTTTACTGCTACTCCAGCTTTTGCCAGTATTACTTCTACTATTCTGCACTGCTACCCTTACTAATAATACTACAACAAGTACTACTACTACTACTACTTATAGCAACGCCCTGTCCATGAGTAACCCAGTGCATTTACTGCTACTACAACTACAATTTCAACAACTACTACTATTCTTTTTTTTTTTTTTTCCATATTTTTTTTATTTTGGGAAGAAGACATATAGTACAAACACATATCTTACAGTTCAAACATAGTATGAAACTTGCCATGTTCTGTGGTCCTATGTCATTTTGGTATTTAAAACAGTAAAGAGGAAAAACACTATTTACAAGAACTGGGGAGATTACAAGAAAAACAAAATGTAATCAGTCTATTTGCATTGTACAGTAAAATAATAATTCTTCACCCGAAATGGAGAAGTCACAAAAATCTGTTCTAGTTGGGGTGATATACTAGATCCACTTGTTCCAAATACTATAAAATGTGTTCCTTTGGATATTTATTGTGTAAGTTAGCTTTTCCATCCTAAATATTTCAGATACTATATCAATCCAGCCATCCACTGAAGGTGGAGCAGGATTTAGCCATTTTTTAGTGATGTTCTTTTTACTCGCTGCCAGGAGGGCTTGCAACACCTTTTCATCATTCCAAAAGAGAGACCCTGCCTAAATACAGAGTGTCAAAGTTGAATGTACTACTATTACTTTCTTTGATACTAGCCATTATGAATTAGCATCGCCATATTTTAAAATCTGCCAAATATTTCTGAGGTTATCACAGATCACCTGTCCCACTTATGTACTATACTACTACTACTACTTTGTTTGTTGAATTTGTTTCAAATTCATATTCAAAAACACTGCTAAATTACTGCCAAGATATTTTTGAGAATATTTCAAATCATCTGTCCCACTTATATACTATACTATACTGTACTGTACTGTACTATACTATATTATATTATACTATACAATACACTACTCTACACTATACTATATTATACTATACTATACAATACACTACTCTACACTATACTATACTACACTATACTACATTATACTATACTACTACTACTACTACTCTTATTAGAGCTTAAACTAGCACTTAATTTCCATAGATCCTCTCTTCCTCTCTATATACATGACATGCGACCACCAATTTTCTCTCATCTCATTGCTGCTAATTTACCAACTCTGTGCCTGCAGCCCTGCGCAAACACCAGGGACAGGCTAGCATTAGCACTTCATTTCTTTTCATTATCCTGTTCCTTTTGTGGACGGAGTGAGGTTTTGCTAGTTCCCGTCCAGCTCTTTCACATGTAAAAAACGCATGGCAGTGACAGCTGACGAGATCATTGCACTGTAATTAGCCCTGGACCCCAGACAAGCTCTTAAACTCACAAAAGACTCTAAATGTATGCACAGACTGAACAAGCGGGCAGAGGTTGGATCAAGATTAGAATGTGTAAGCCAATTTCAAATCAAGGGGTTTAAATGACAGTTACAATGCTTTTTCTATGGTAATGAAATGATAGTTCTATTCTATTGAAACATGTCAAGGGATCCCACAAGGTTCAGTTTTAGGCCCTAAATATTACTGATACTAATACCTTCAAATGAGCATTTGTAATTACAAATTGCTTTTAAAAAAAATAAAAAAAAAAAATATATATATATATATATATATATATATATATATATATATATATATATATATATATATATATATATATATATATATATATATATATATATATATATATATATATATATATATATATATATATATATATGTACCATAGTTTCTCAAAAATTAACCATCACAATCTTTTCAAAATCCTGTAAATATTAATTTCAAGATTAGTTTTAAATTAAAATAGCAGTCATTCAAATCTCATTCTGTACAATGACAGTATATCCATTCAATTCGAAATTTGATTTTTTATGGTCTTTAATTTTCTTAAGGGCAGTTCCACAGGGTTCAGTCTTGGGTCTCATTAGATTATATATAAATCACACCAAGATCTTCACATAATCACAAGTTTATACAGGTTTATGTGCATGCAAGTTGAATTTTTCTAATACCCACCAGCAAAGACCTTGCTATGAACCATCCATCATCCAGTGGTGCTGCTGGGTAAACAGTTGGAAGCAGACTAGTGCCTAAGGTCTATCTCCACATCTAGACACATGAATGACGAGCTGTCTGATAATGTACAATAAATTATAATAATGTGTATGTCATGGGTTTGCTATGAATTTTAATAAAAATTTCATTAAAATACCATAAAATGCTAACAAAATCATTACTTAGTACTTACTTATCATTACATATTTTTAAGATATTATCTTTTTTTTTTTTTTTTTTTTTTTTTTAAGTTTTTTTTTAAGTATTTTCAGTTTTAAATGAAAACAGACATTGATATATTACTTGATAACTAAATGTGAGTCACCTGACACTGGACGGCACAGCAGTCCCATGGCTTGATTCCCCAGGTTAGGTCTTTCTAAGGAGTTTGCATGTTCTCCTGTTATCCAGACTCTGAATTATGTGTTGAATAATACAAAAATGACTGTCACTCTGTCATCTTTTGCAGACAGAAGTTGTTTCCAAGTTGTCAATAGCCATGCTCCCCACTATCACCAGGACAATGGACAATCAGAAAGGGTAATACCAGCCAATCCCTGCTAGTTTTGTCACAGCATGTGGCTCTGCCTGGACTGGTAATACTAATCTAATCGAACTTTTCTGTGGCAAACCTTCCACCAGAAAAGTTACATCTTTAAAGACCAATCCTATATTTGAAACATATCTGGGTGTAAAATACAAATTGCCTTAACTCACCGGTCGTTCTGTGAAATCTATTAGCCTATATGTGTTGGTTTTCACACTTGCAGGCTATAAATCACTATAAACACTGCTCCACTCCGGGGTGGCCCACTTCTTCCAAATATGAAAAATGAAAAAAAAAAATTGAAAAAAATATGCTCAAGGGAAACATTTGGACGCTCTTCTGACAGTTCCATCCAGAGACACAGGTGTGATCAGCTAACTGTGAATAACATGGGACACATAAATCGTGTTTTTGGTGGATTTTTGTGGAAACTACTGAAGGGAAAGAGCGCAGTTTTGGAAAATGTGATTAGCAACAAAGACACGGCAACCACAGAGATAAAAAACAGCTTTGAATAGTGTTTGGGTAAGATCTTCTTATCAGTGGGACATAGTCAGCAGAGCAAGAAATCCAAAATGTCATGCATATGTATTGGTTGACTTTGAGAATATACAAGGATATAAGATTATAGCATGTTCAACTGTCTCTCAAACAAATTGTACTATTTGCATGATCAATCTCTGCCTGTTAACAGACAAGATAATACTTTAAGCAAATATATATAAAATAAGTAAAATATTTTAAATTTGAGTAAATAATGTAAAAATGTTACATATAATTGGTGCAAAAGTTAAATATAATGGCTGTCATGTTCCTATTGACTGTAAAAAAAAAAAAAAAACTATCTGTAAATGGTCACAAATTAATAAAGCGGTTTTCACTCAAACACGCACATTCATACTCTAGTGTACACAGACACTGGGAACACAAAGCAGTGAGAGCTTAGGGCAGGGCTGTCCAAACTACGGCCCAGGGGCCAAATGCGGCCCTCAGAACCAATTTTTGTTGGTCATCCTAAACTGGCCCAATTGATCAAGAAGCATTTTTTTACTACAAACTGGGGAGATTCTACTTCTGTACCCTGAATAAAATCACATTGCATTGTGACTTAGACCTAAAAATAATCTTCCAAGTCTTATTAAAGGTACAATGTCAAACCGGTGTTAAATGCAACATTTGACTCCCTGTATCGACACTGGTTTGTGGCCCTCTGCTTCAAATATGTTTCAGTATGCAGCCCTTGGTGAAAAAAGTTTGGACACCCCTGTCTGAGGGGGCCGGAATCACACCACCAACCTGTGGGCCAGTGGATCTGACCAGTCTACCAATGATATTTATGTCAAGTGAGATTCAAACCACCAACCTTTGAATCGGTGGACAAATGCTTTACCAAATGAGCTACTGTTGCTACTGTTTGAATGGAATGTCATTAACTGTCACGGTGGCAGTGTAAACAGTTTGTTAACACCAAAATTACACTGATTATTAACTGATTTCCTGTCTTATAAGATTACACAAATGAAATGCAAACCACAAAATCTGATGTGAGTTTTCTGAGGGGCCAAGATCTGAAAGAGATAACATGATTTTGCTGTGTACGTGTCATTTTAATAGTCTTATACCTTCAAAACTCTGATAGTAACCTGATAACCTCCGTGTCTCAGTAATTAGAGCACTCAACCACCAACCCGAAAGTCAGAGGTTTGATTTTTATTGATCAATATTGTCGCTGAATTGGTGTTGGCTGTGATAAAAAATATTTAGTTTTCTATGTATAATACAAGTGACATTTGAATTGCAAGAAATAATAATTAAAGGGCCCATTTTATGCTATTTTCTGATCTCTGTTTTAATGTTTCCTCATCAAACATATGCCTGGAGTTGCGTTTTATTTTCAATCACATATGTTTAATGCACAAATCCCACACAGTTCTTCTCTCAAACTGAAAACATTTTGTGTAATATAGGACCTTTGAGTAAGAAATAGTATTAGTAGTAGTGGTAGTAAAAGAAGCAAAAGTAGCTGTATAATAATAATAGTGGCAGCAGCAACATTACGAAGAAATACTTAAAAAAAAATTGGCAGTACAGCATACACAATAGTACACAGTTTTGAAGTACTCAGACCTACTCCAAGCTGCTATCCTCTCCCACAGTTAAGCCTTTTTCGTGTGTGGTACCTCACCCCACAGCAGGTCCGGTGGACACATTACCCAGGTCACGATGCTCCTCTGTCAGCCTGCTCTCCTCTGACAGTGGGCTTTGAACCAGGAGATCTGAGCCTGCACCTGACTGACCCACGATGACAGGTGAGCCAGGTGAGAAGACAGGGGCAGAGGATCTCCCATGGGAATTGTTTGCACATTTACCCTCTCAATATGGCTGACACTGGCTTTGAAGCAGAGACACAGAATGGTCAATGTGAGAATGAGGTGAAACGTAGCATAGAGGGGTGGTCAAGAAGAGGGGGAACAAGCAGAAAATGGGGGTAACATGGTGTGCAAGGGCAAGAACAATGCTATTTTGTTATATGCATTTTTTTATTTTAATAAAGTAGGCCTATAAGTAAGTAAGTGGAGGAAAATAAACATGCTTTTAACTGAAAACTTTAAACATTTTGGTTTATCTCACAAAGTTAAAGAGCTTTTTTTTGTATTTTATTTATATTTCAACTATAATTTTATTCAAAAGCTATTTCTGAAAGCACAAAGTATAAAACATTTTGTCAAAATTTTAATGGAACAACAACAACTGTGTTAGGGACATTAGTTAACATTCAGTTAGCAAATTAAAACTATTTGTCTTAGCAAATTACCCTATTTGAAGTTACAACATTTTTTTTTTACTCATAATAATAATAATAATAATAATTTTTTTTAATAATAATAATAATAATAATATAATATTGCATTAAATTAACAGTATATAGTGCTATTCAGATTTCAGGGACTCAAAGCGGATTAATGCTATATTCATCCACCCTTTCGAAAATGTGAAGGGAGCCCACAAGGGTCAATAGTAGGTCCACTCTAGTATGTAAATGTTGGTCCCATAAACAGTCTTTGTTGGTGGGATTTAGTTAACCAGGCCTGTCCACATACATATTTAGCCAAAGTTCAAGTTTAGGATGACCCCACATCTGCCCGGTCTGCTACATGAGAAGGTCAAAGGTCAAAGGTCACTGTCTTCCTTCCTTCCTGACCTCTCTCTGTACATCTGACTTGCAGGATTCACATGCTAATCACAACAGGATTCCACCATAGAACGAACTTGTTAAAAAATATTCTTTCAGGCAGGATTCGTGTCTTATGGGGATGGAGTCACTGGTCAGTATGTCATTTTTCTAAGGATTTGCCTTATGTTGAAGAAATTGAATATGTAGCAGTGTAAACAAGCTTCTTCTTCTTCTTTTCTTTTTTTTTACTAATTCTAATCTACACTGCCTAGCCAAAAAAAAGTCACCACAAAGAAAAAGGTCACACAATCTAATATTTCGTTGTTCCGCCTTTAGCTTTGATTACGGCACACATTCGCTGTGGCATTGTTTGATTTCAATTCTGCAACGTCACAAGATTTATTTCCATCCAGTGTTGCATACATTTTTCACCAAAGATCTTGCATGATGATCGAGTCTGACGCTGCACAAAGCTTCTCCAGCACATCCTAAAGATTCTCAATGGGGTTAAGGTCTGGACTCTGTGGTGGACAATCCATGTGTGAAAATGATGTCTCATGCTCCTGAACCACTCTTTCACAATCTGAGCCAGATGAATCCTGGCATTGTCATCTTGAATATGCTATTATGCCATTATTGATGGAATAACCTGGTCATTCAGTATATTCAGGTAGTCGGCAGACCTCATTCTTTGAGCACAGACTGTTGCTGAACCTAGATCTTACCAACTACAGCAACCCCAACCTATTTGCTTAGTTAAAGGTCCAGGTGATGACTTTTTTTGGTCAGGCAGTGTAGCTACTCACTCAAAAAATACAATAAAATAATAATATAATCTAGAACAGAACATGATTGTTTGCAGTGTAAACGTGAACTATGCAGTATTAGCAGTAGTAGTAGTAATAGCAGCAGTGGAGGAACTATTTGCAGTAAGTTAGGTATATTGTAGTATCAATATTAACAGTAGGCCTACTAGCACTAGTCATGGTATCTGCCGCTAGTGTAAGTAGAGGCATCGCTATGTTATACTCAATAGTTCACATGTGTCAAACGCAAGGCCCGTGGGCCAAATATGTCCCGCCACATCATTTTATGTGGCCCGTGACAGAGTAAATTAAAGGTATGACTGTCTAAAAACATCAGTTTATCAGTGATACAGTTACACATCCATTTTTTCATATCCATGCGAATCCATATGCAATATTTGTAACTTGAATAAGTAATAAATATAGAAACGGTTAATTAACAAGATTAAAAAGTGGTTGTATTTATTTTACATTACATTTGGTTACATTTAGTGATGTTTATCTTTGTTACATCTGGCCCTTTTGGGAGCAACCATTTTGTTGATGTGACCCTCTATGAAAATGAGTTTGACACCCCTGCAATAGTTAAATATGTGCTATATTTAGTGCAGTATTTGCAAGTAGTAGCAACAGTAGTAGTACTAGTAGTTATCCAGCTGTAGTTTAATTAACAGCTTTATAAAAAACAAAGCAAAACAACCAAATGTTTTAACTGGATTTATTTAGCTCCATAGTGTTAAAAAAAAATATTTTAACAATGCCTTAACTAAATTCATACGTTGTTAAATTTTGACATGGCAACACATAATAATATTCAAAATCCTATCAAAACGCATGAATCAATCAAGGCACTTCTGAATTTTTTGTAAAACATGATAAAATGTCGACATAAATAATCTAAAGTCAAAGTGCTGAGATGTTTCTTAATATTGTGCGTTTGGGAATTATAAAACTACACCTCCCTCTAGTGGTTGTAAACAATCATTGCAGGAGAATTAGCTTTGGTCCTGAGGAAAAATTGCAGAGGTAAGGCCATTGTGGTTTAAATATAGTCTGGTTTTAGTTTTCGTAATTGATCTCTATACTGCATATAAAAAATGTATTTTCACATGTGCTCTGGGTGGTTCTGCAGACATGTGATGAACTCTTTCACTGCTTTGCCCTCGAAGCAGATCTGGTACACAGCGACAAACAGTGGAAAGCTGCAAGACAGAAATCGTTATTAGACATTTTACAGGCAAATTGTCCGTATTTAAAGTTGTGTTGATGTAGTGACACAGACTTGTTGACCAGGCCCTTCTTGAGCAGGATCTTGTAGACCTCAGCAGACGTCTGTGGACCTTGGAGCTTTTGCCCGTTCAGCATCTCCGCCTCCAGCTCAGCGATGGACTACAAACAATCAAAGGTAAAATGTGTGAAAAACTGTACTTAAAAAATTTATGACCAAACTACTGCCCTGGAGAAGACCCAAGCCGAAACACAGAGTCTTTTAATGAGGTTAATTTTGTTTTGTTGTCTAAAAGTTTCCATTGCAATTCTGAAGAGCACTTGACTGGATACTGGATCGACCCACTGAAGCACACGTTTTTCTAAATTATAACTGTATCTACTCTAGACAACTCGATTACAATTCATAGAGTAAGTACTGTCAAGACTATAGAGAGTAAAGTTTGTGGGTTTTTCACACTAAATGCAGAAAAAGGCAAATATTCAAATTATAAAAACTGAAGTGGCTGTGCATCTAATGGATAATTTATGATTATGAAACATATATAAACCGTGAAGTCATAAATATTTTGTTCATACATCCATACTGTAATGCTTTTTATTACATTTGTGCAAAAAAAATATACAGGCCAGTGGAAGAAGAATTCTGTTAAGCAAAAGTACTGATACCAGAGCAAATTAATACTCAAGTAAAAGCATCACATGAAAAAAATCTACTAGTAAAAATATTAAAGTACTTATTTAAAAATGAGTAAAAAGTAAAAGTATTTCACACAGATTTTGAGCTCTAGCAAAGCTTCCATTGTAGTGATTTTGATAAAGATTTGTGCTGAATTTTGTTCAACAGAAACAACTGAATTGATCTTTTTATTCTACCTAGAGATTCCTAATATCTGCAGTTATCAGATTATAAAAATGTAAATCTGTTGTGAGTAGTGTGATTTCCCTCCAATTCTTCACACATGTACAAGATTTTGACAGGGAAAATTGAGCCAAAAAGGAGCAAACTACTGACGACAAAAATGAGAGAAAATGTTAAGTTATTTTGTACTTTGTCTTCCAAATACAACAGTTACAAGTACTAAAACTCCACATATTCACTGACACGTCACCGGGTGTTTTTGACGTTAACACACACCAAAAATCAGATCTCATTATCAGTTATCTGGGCCTGTCACGATCAGTACTATATTAACGAACATTCAATACATGTATGGATGGAACATCATTTTTGGGGTCACTATTTAACTTTTTCTTTGTACCAGTAGGAACATTTTGTGTTTTTTCTGTTCTATGATGAGATTTGAGCTTCTATGACTCATTATTTACACAAACCAACTACTTAAGTGTTGCATTTTGTTATTTATTTACTGCATTCGCTAATATTTTTAACAATATTGTGCATTTAGAATACTTTTTGTGAAATATTTCTGCTTCATAGCTTGGTTTCAATATTATCATGCATCGCCAATATTTACTTCAGCAATATATCGATCGCACTTCAAAATGTTCCTGTTATGCACATATACCCAGCGTAGTAGGAGTACCTTGTTAGTCTTAGCGAAGGCCTCTGCCACCTTCCGGTTCCTCCCTCCGTAGCAGGTGGTGACGAGGTCGGCCACTCCGCAGCTCTCCAGGAAGGTGCTGGAGTTGACCTCTCCGGTGCAGAACATCTTAGCGAAGGCCACCATCTCCATGAGCCCCAGACGGATCACCGCGGCTTTGGTGTTGTCTCCGAAGCCCAGGCCGTCACAGAAGCCTGCTCCCACCGCCACGATGTTCTGGACGAATAACAGTTTGCTAAATACAATGAATGAACTATAGGGTGGCAAGATTAGATAGAAGAACGACAAGCAAAAGGCAAAAGGCTGTAAAGGCTGCGATGTGAAGTACCATCATTTCTTCCACAAATAACAAAACATATTGCCTTAAAAACTGCTAAATCTGTTTGTAAATTCTTCTGGACGTGTTTAAAATGTGAACTTTGAACACAATACTATTTTTTAAGCATACATTTTGAATCTAATCGTGATCCTCGTCAGAAAATTTAAATTTTCCCAAATCTTTCAGCACTAAAATGAACCTTAGATTTATTGGCCATCCATTTTCTTCCACTTATCCGGGGCCGGGTCGCAGGGGCAGCAGTCTAAGCAGGGACTCCCAGACTTCCCACACCCCAGACACATCATCCAACTCCTCCGGTGGGACCCCAAGGTGTTCCCAGGCCAGCCGAGAGACATAGTCCCTCCAGCGTGTCCTGGTCTTCCCTGGGGCCTCCTCCCGGTGGGACATGCCTAGAACACCTCCCAGAACAGGGAGGTATCCAGGAGGCAACCTGAGCAGATGCTCGAGCCACCTCAGCTGGCTCCTCTTGACGTGGAGGAGCGGCGGCTCTACTCCGAGCTCCTCACCCTATCCACAATCTTGTCCTTTCGGTCATTACCCAAAGCTCAAGACCATCGGTGAGGGTAGGAACGTAGATTGACCGGTAAATCAAGAGCTTTGCTTTCGCCTTCGAACTCAGCTATTCTTCAACGATGACCCACGATCTTCCAGCACGAAAATGCATCACTGCAGACGCTGCACCGATCCACCTGACAGTCTCACGCTCCATATCCCTCACTCGTGAACAAGGCCCCGAGATACTTGAACTCCTCCACTTGAGGCAAGGGCCATACATAAATGGCCATATATAGATAGATAATAGACAAATATGATCATAAACAGAGACTATTCTAATGTTAACTGGTGTGCACTTATTTTATATAACTGCACAAATCACAAGTCAAGCAGTAATTCACTCTTTAATTCGCTCTTTATCTGTGACGTAACAGTAGTTCAGTGATAGCGAATTTGAGTTGGAAAATTGTGCTCACTGCAACGAATGTATCTGTGCTTTTCCCAACTCTCAAGAGACCAAAGAGGAGTTTTTTTGCCGCCACAGTAAAGCTTATAACTACTAGCATGCTAACGCACACTTCCTTATAGGTTGATATAATGGTTTATAATCACATGCAGACAGCAGAAAGCTCACAGCTCACTTATTTTGACCACAAGAGCTGCTTATGTAATATATCAGAACTGGGGCAAGACACATTTGCTCAAATACATAGGGAAAAAAAACACGTTCTACCTCCTGGAAAATCTCACTGTCAGATTTGTTTTTGAACAGAAAGGTAGAAAAATGTTTATTGATCAATTACAACCCAAATAAACTAAAAATAAAAGTAGAATATTGATTTCTTGACCATAAACAAGACTTTGTTCATGGCTTTGTTAAAAAAGAAACTTAGTAAGCAACATTACGCAACCTTGACCTGATTATGACTGTAATTCGGTATAAAGATCATTCAGACAGATTAGAACTTCAGTACGAGACTGAAATGCCCTGTACCTTGAGCGCTCCACACAGCTCCACAGTGTCACACTCCTTTATCACCGTGATCCTGAAGTTCGGCGTCTGGAACAGCTCCTTGAATATCACTCCGCTGGCCTCATTTTTGGAGCCTGCCGCAAAGAAAGTAGACCCAAAAATACACGATTATACATAAAAGTCATACGATGCACAGGAGGAGCTACAGAACACTTCCAAAGTCCAAAGTCTTACCGATGGTGGTCTCGCAGAACTTCTCCTCTGCGACCTCGCTGGCGATGTTAGCGCCCATCAGAACGCTCACTTCTATCTCCAGCTTCTCACGAATGATGTCAGAGATGAGTTTAAGTCCATCTGGCCCTTCGTCAATGCCCTGGTGAGAAAAAATGTATTAAACTACTAAAAATAATCAGATGCCTTAAACTTGAGCTTGCGTCAGCGTTATGATGCAAAATTAAACAAAAATAATAATATTAACTATGATGAAATTAACATTCCGAAGCGTTAAATAAGGTAGAAAATAGACTTTGATATATAATGTAAAATATACAGTATAAGCAGAACAATGGGTTAATTATGGGTTAGATCAGTCAATGTTTTTTATTGGGCTTCACAAATACGTAAATATAACTCAAATTTCCCAAGATAGAGCATTAACATTTGAGAAAAGATTGAAGATCGATTTTGATTTTCAATTTGGTATTATTTAGTCTTTTCAAAATACAAAATGATTTCATGAAATTACACAATACAGACTTTTAATCATTGCCATGTAGCACAAAACAATAGTCAAATTTCTGCCTTTCGTGTGCTCCAAACCACAAGCTTTTACTGACAGATTCTGTGGTTGTGGTTGTCTGCTCTTGTGGCTGACACACTGTGCAGTTTGTTTTGTTTTTTTTCTTATTTTTATCTTAAATTTTTCTCTTAACAGTTGGGGATTTTGACAAACTAAAAAGTGCAGCATGTGCAGTTTAAAGGTTGGAAGTTAAGGACAATTGGATTGTGTGTGTCAGCAGTTTATTTATACTGTATCCATAGCGACCTTGCATGAATCTACCTATACTAACCAGCTAACTCTGAAATGCTACAGACTCACTGTGCTCAACCCCGGAGAACCCAAAAACCCTTTTCTTCTTTGGCTGGAAATTACTGCTATAAGTTCACTGAACACTAAAATATCCACTTTTTCAATTTTATCTGCTTATTCCCTAATTTAGGATCAGGGCCAAATTTGACCCATTGGGCTTCCTAATTTATCCAAAAGAATATAAAACGTACTTCTAGAGATCTGCAAAATTACTAACAAAAAGAAAAAAACCAAAAAAAAACCCAACACAATTTTACCAACCGCTGGTTTGCTGAGAAGACGATTTTGTTTGGGTAGTTTTCCAGCTCAACAGGTCAGACATCTTCACTACCACTCTGGCTCAATTTAGTTCAATATTCCACTAGGTGTCTTTCATTTGACTTTTTTATTTGAAATTTTGGGTTGTGAACTGCGGCCAAACTGTGTGGGTTCTCCAGGGTTAAATTGACCCTCAGGGACAAAAAAGTGATACTGATTGAGAGGACTGACTCTAGACCTCTCCTTTCAAAAACCCCTGTCATATCATTGACGATACATCAGAATCACCAACCGCCATCTTCTGATTAACTGTCGAGCTCTACAAGAATCCCCTGAATGTCATGTTTTCAGAGGTGTAAACTAGAGTTAGCAGGGTACAAAGATAAACACTGAATCATAATTTTATTACCAAAATAACTGCAACCTTTGTGATTTGTTCAATTCTGCAGACCGAGCTTTCAGTCAGATGAAAAATATTGTGGTACTTGAGCAATACTGAAATACCACTGTCTTGTCTGATTTGCATTGCACAACCGCACTGTCCCATGATAAACACCACCACAGAGTAACATGACTTTACAGTTTCCCTTTTTCCTTCAGACACTAAACACATCACACACACACACGGTACCTTTACGAGAGATATCCCTATGGTGCCCTCTGTCATGTGAGGCTTGATCTGGTCACACAGTTTGCTGATGAACTGGTGAGGGATGACAAACACCAGAATACTCGCTCCCTTCACTGCCTCTGCGACGTCCGGAACTGCCACCTACAACAACGACAGTAAACGATGAGAGATGTGAGATCAACAGAAGTAAAGATAAAGCCCTGAGAACAACAGCTGTTAGCAATGAAGTGAATCTACCTAAAATGTATACTTGAACAGGCATTAAAGTGGAAAAGATGACATAAAGATTCATTTAAAAAGGTACAGTATGTAACTTTCTGGAGGTGGCATGTCACCTACATAAAGACATACTTCAGAACATTCTACCTAGAGATAGATACGTTTTATACTGTGGAATATTTGGCTGCTAAGACCACACACTTTTACAATAATCTACAAAGATGTGTGGGTCTGGAACCTATCCCCCGATTTCAGATACATGTGACTGACAGGTGCAGGGGTGTCAAACTCAAAAGGGCCAAAATTAAAAACTGACGAAGTCGCGGGGCAAACTAAATATTTTAAATTGCAATATTGGTCTAAAATTACTTAAAAAGAAACACGTCCACCGACTTCCACGATTACAAAACTGCAATGCCCAGTGGGAGCTGATATCACCACCAAGAGTCAGCACCTCGGATGAATCACTGAAGATCACGCTAGAGACACAGCAGATTTTTACTGATTTGTACCAAAATGACTATGCACCACTGCTGAATCCTATGTGTATCACTGATTAAGAAAATACAATTGAAGAATGAAGTAAGTACCGAGCAGCGAGCGTGTACTGGTGGCAGTGAGTTGATCTGCAATACGGCGTCTTGAAAATAAGCTTTTAAACACTGCTCAAACATGCACAAATCACTCCCAAAACTACTTTGGGTGAGTAAATGTTGAGGGGAAACAACTATAACACGTTTAAAAGTTCTAAAAAGTAGATTTTACATAATAACTCTGCGGTGAACACAAATGTTTGCCTTCACTTTTACATATTCAGGTACATTTGATCCACTTTTACACCTGTCAGGTACTTTGGACGACCAAGAATACACTTAGAAAATGAAAAATAAATACTATTCTGATTACCCATCACTTTGTAGTTGAAATCTGTATTAAAGCCACATCTGTCCTTATCTATTTCTATCACCACATCTAATAAAAGGTTACTCATTAGATTACTGTTGCATGCACTTACCACATTCCGGGGCAGTTTGTGACCGGGCAGGTACTTGACGTTTTCGTGTTCAGTGTTGATGATCTCGGTGAGCTTCCTCCCGTCGATCATCTCCTCGTAAACCCACATGTTCACCACCGGGTTGAAGCGGTTAGACGCCTTCACATTGTGCCCGATGATTTTGGCAATGGCCGAACCCCTGGAAACACAAGTCAGAAAAAAACAACTGTGATGAAAACGATATCGAACTGAAGAAACGCTTTGAGCTATTAAGCGGCAAGCCTGCTACATTAAAGGTCCACTGTGTAACTTTTCTGAGGAAGTATGTCTGTGTAATTCCTCAGTCGTCCAGGTCCGATGCATTACCATTCCTTACACAGTGGGTGTGCCTGAAAAACTTCAGAGAATTCTCATTCAGTAAGAGATTCCTGTTTTTTTTAACCTACAAACACTTTAAGACAAAACTGGTTCACCTAAAGGACAAAACCCCAAGCCATAAACAAAGTAATGTGGTCTACTCCATTCAGTGTAGTGAAAAGTGCAGTGAGCGGTACAATGGAGAAACTAAACAGCTAATCCACAAAAGGATGTACCAACGCCGACATGAGAGCTCCTCTGGACCCCAGTCTGCTGTACATCTCCATTTTAAAGCCACTGACCACTCCTTTGAAGACAGTGAAGCTCAGATCTTAGCCAGAGAAAAGAAATGGTTTGAGAGGGGAGTTAAAGAAGCTATTTTCGTTAGGAAAGAGAATCTTTCCTTAAACAGGAATGGGGGCTTGAGACATAATCCCTCCCCCATCTATAATTCCATCCTCAGACCCAGAACAAAGAGAACAATAGCAGGGTCATTAAGGGCTGAACAGGGTAGTTTCAGCTAAAACTGGAGACAATAGATGTTTACAGTTCCAGTGTGGTTAGCCCCTCTCTTCAGATAGATATAAGGCAGTGGCCACCAGTAATCTGACCAGAACCGAAGAGGCTTGGATGAGCAGCAAAACATCTTCACTCTTACAACGATTTGTCCAGTTGACAGATTTAAACTTCGTCGTTTTGCTGAGGATGTAGTGGCTCCCTGTCTGTCTTCATGGAGTTCATGGAGGAGGCGCAACTGACTTCACCAAACCAAGAAAGTTACAAATCAGATTTATGGAGAGGTGACCCCACTGACAAAAAGAATGTTTTTTCAAGTTATTTCTGGGCAGTAAAATCACCTGCAATTGAATAAATGCGATTCTATAATGTAATACTGTGGAACATTTTAGTTCAAGGAATATCACCCCTATAGAGAAAAGCTTTTTTCTGGTGGGGCGCCTGTCAGATGTTACTGCTTTGCTTTGCCTGAAATGTTCCATAGTGTGGAAAGAAACTGCTCTATCTCCATGGAGAAAAGCAGCAAGTTATGAGTGTGATCTGTGGAGAGGCAAGCTTGCACACAGTAACAATGCATGCTTTAAAACACACCTGTGATTGAGTTAATGCAAAAATGAATGCTGTACTGTGAAACATTCCAGGCAAAGCAATAATAACATCTCCATGGAGACCAGTAAAGGTTGCATAGTGCATCTTTACATATGTCCTAGGAGTGTTTAGTGTGTGGCTGCATTAGTTACATGCAAAAGTTAAGATGTTGTCAAAGAAAAGGCTATGCAAAATTGCTGTAGACTAGTATACACTGAACTTACATTACAAACAATGTGTAGCTCATACTAATGACCAAATTGTGGTAAAGTGAAATAATTTTTACATAAATTTCAGATAGCTATAAGGTTTCAATGCTGCTGCCAACAAAATTCCAGGAAGCAATTAATAACCTGTTGGAAAAGGGCCCATTATTGTTGCTGCTCTCGCTGTGCATACATTACTACATAATAACACAGTGATTTGCAATAAGCCTAACAATTAAAGCTTACTGAAACGGTAAAGGATGCACATTAACTAAATTGTAGCTTGCTTAAATGTGCACAACTGCTTTTATATGAACAACAGACTTCAGACAATACAGAGGGAACTCCTTTTCGCACATGCATGACCATCTGGCACCGCTGGACCATACAGCAGCTCCCCTGTCAGTCTAAACACCCTCCTTCACCTTTTAAATAAATAAAAAACAGCTTGATCGCATTTAAAAGTCAGAAAAACACGGTACCAGTTGCCAGATCCGACGATGCAGACTTTCTTTGCAGGCATGGTTGGGGATTGTGCGTGCGTAAAAAGATCCACGGCTTATTTTTTTTCTTCCACTGCGCCGACTTCCTCATACGCCCTTGGCTTTAGCTACTGCAGTCCCACCCTCTTTGCAGGATACACCCTCTTTGCAGTTTTAAATGTTTTGTTTTTTCTTATTTTTTTTTTTATTTTTTTTAGCATATCCAGAAATACCGCAACTTTTAATAAAAATTAAATAAATAAATAAATAATTAATAAAAAAAAAATCATGTAATAAATAAAATAAAAATTAAATTTTTTTCTATTTAATTATTTTTTGTAATGTTTTTTTTTAAATTTAATTAAAGGTTTAAAGGTTTACTTAAATGTTTAAAGCTAAGTTATAATATTACATTTATTTATTTATTTTCCTTTTCTGTCATGCGGAAGCGGGTGGGCCGGTCACGTGACTTCACACAGCCAATCAGCAACTGTAAATATCTAAAGCGCTGAAGCTAGCACACAACCGAGACATGAAACGTATTAAACTATGATTTTTACTCTTCTTTTCCGTTGGGGAAGGTAACTTTGGACCTACCGCTGTTATTTTACCCATCACGACATGAAGTAAACCCAACGCGTCACCTCCGTTCTTAAAAGGGCTCGTTTGTTTTGATAATATTCGTGGTGACAGTAACTAGCATCCACTATTAGCATCACGGGCTAACACACCAGCCGTGAGCTAGTAGCGCCTGTCAGTCCGAGGCGTTTCTGTGACTATGCAAGGGGAAACGGCGGCGGCTGTACGAATCACGGAAAACGAAGGCAAACTCGATGCGTTCCCCCAGGTCAGGACCCCAAATCCGGGGAGATCCAATGCCAAAAACTGGCAGTACAGGTGGGTAAACATATGACATGCTAACGGGGTCGCATGAGAGGTGATGATTGGATTAGCCAAGCACCCTCGCAAATCAATGCTTTGGTAATCAGCAAACCAGGTGTAACTTTTTTTTTCCCCTCATCAAGTGCTGAAAACGCGCAAGTCAAAGTAAAAGAAACTAATTTTAGCCTATTCAGCAAGTTTGTCATACTTGTCCAAAACATCACTGTATGTTTAAAGGGCGTGTGCGTAAAGTATGTTCTTAAACAAGCACTTTTCTGCCTTTTCTTTCTTTCCTTTTGGCAGTGATCACATGGAGAATATTGATGGATACCTGATGAAGTATACCAACCTAGTGACGGGCTGGCAGTATAGGTAATGTAACCTTTTATTACATCATCACTGGATCTCAAGACAGTGACTAAAGACAAAGTCACTCTCATAATATTTTCTAGAGCTCAACACTGCCTGTCCTACGTTTTGTTTAAGATTCTATTACTTTTCTTATAGACTTAATATATTATGTTAAAGGCTGTGCTTCTCACACTATGGCACATGTATAACTGGTGGTCTGCTAGATCCTTCTGGCTATACTGCGGCAACTCTTCAGTTTTAGTCAATTTTATCCACTTTTTTTTATCCTCATTTGGGTAATTTCTTAGTTAGAACTACAATGGCAATGATGTAGTCCATTTTTAGAGACGGTTTAGCTCCAGTTAAGACTTAGAATAGTTGTTTTATTAAACTGGTCCTAGATCTGGTGCCACTTGGAAAGCAAGGTTTTTTCTTTGACAGTGTGGCAAGTTCGACACCCACTGGGCTAGAATATGATTTTTGTCTACATATTACTATACTACTACTACTACTACTAGTACTAATGATAATATCTTGATTACTCTTTGTTATATTTTTTTACTCCAAAACGCCAAAGCAAATTCCTAGTTTGTGAATTTTTATTCTCTGACATTAAAATTTATTCTGCTGGTAACACCATTTCAGAACAATATATTGATAAATTGTATAGATTATGGTCATGAGTCATAGCTTATTAGCCCCTGTGCAACTTAAGTCTCTTAATACTCTTGTGAAAGTCTATAGGTATGTGAATGGACTTGTCAAGCTATTTTGTCATTAAAACCTTTAATGCGTACGCTTATAATTATCATTTACATAAATTACAAAATATACTACCACAATGTAATTCTTGACATTGTAATGATTAGGAAAGCCAAAAGAAGTTTGAACAAGTTTAGAATACATTTAATAAGGCAGAAATGTTTGAAATTCACTTGGTCAGGTCCTTTTGTCATGCAACTTTTTGGAGATGGAAAGTGAACTACTTGATTCCATGGGAATAGAAAGGTAAAGCTACATTTTGGAACATTCTCCATGATGATAGATATGTTTTATGCCATACTGTGGTATATTATAGCCAAAGGAACAACATTTCCAAACAAGCAGCAGCAGCAGCAGCAGCAGCAGGAGGAGGAGGAGGTTTGTACATTTGCAAGCTCGCTCAGAGTAAGGACACAGGTTTTAAAAAAAAATTTGTCAGTGCAATAAAAACAACCACAATGGAAAAAACATGATTTTATTTTTGTCTATTTTTTGCCCCAAAATATCGCATACTATGGCTTTAAATTCTGTCACTTTTTTATTGTATTGTTTGTTTCTCGCAGGTTCTTTGTGTTGAACAATGAGGACGGTCTGCTCGAGTACTTCGTCAATGAACAGTCTCGACCACAGAAGCCGCGGGGCATGCTCCCATTGGCTGGAGCCGTCATCTCCCCTAGCGATGAAGACTCCCACACCTTCACCGTCAACGCCATCAGCGGAGAGCAATACAAGCTAAGAGGTACACGCGCTCCTCCTCTTCCTCCTCTTTGTCCTCCACCTGTCGGCCATATTGTTTTATCCTTCTACGCTCCTCTGCTTTGCCCCACTCACTATTCATCACAGTCATGGCGTATTGATCTGCATGTTGTCCATTATCTGCTGGCTGAGACTTCGCATAGCAAATCAATATAGCTTTAGATTTCAGCAAAGGAAATCTAACAACATTTTTCTTTCATCTCCCTTTGAGCTACAAGAGAGATCATCGCCATGGTAACTTATAGTAAAGAATGTCCACTTCCAGCAAACATGTTGTGAGTGTAGAATATTACACTTATACAAACTAACAGGGCGTTGGACTTTTTAATTTTCATTTCCCTTTTAATGCAGACATATTATGCAGAATTGACTTTTTAGAGCTTTTTTTTAGTTATAGATGTTTCCCTTTCTCATTTCCTTTCTCAAAGTTGTATTTCGCATGATTCGTCCTTTTTTGAGTAACTTTATTCTCCTGTATTCAAGATGTCCGATCTACCCCCGTTTTTCATTTTAGATAATAATTTATTCTTTTACAGTAATAGGCGTAAAGTAAACCGAATCATTATCAGTAGTTGTGTCCATGTGGATTATTGACACACAGACATAAAATATAAACTAGTACAATGTTTTAAGTGTAATTCTTTTTAATTCTGAGAAAAAATGTCCAGACGGATAGAGTTCTGCATTACTAGAACCACGAATAAACCATTATATGTCCATTTAATCGCTTATTGGATTTTCTCGCCCTGTTTTTACATGATTTTCGATCAGAATATTGCTCTTTCTCCACTCACAAGATGGTTGCTGCATTTACCACGGCAAAAGAACTCACATTCTTAGGCCTTTTAATGCCTCCTTGAACAAATCAATATAGCTTTAGATCTCACTATAGGAAATCTAACAGCATTTTTTCACTCTACGTGTTTTTTGTTGTGTTCACTTTTGTTTTTCAGCCACCGATGCCAAAGAGAGACAGCATTGGGTGAGCCGGCTACAGATCTGTACGCAACACCACACAGAAGCCATGGGAAAGGTGAGAGAAGGAATATAAACTATAGTGATTGTAGAGAACGCAACCTAAAAGGTAAACTGTGCTTAACTGTCAGACTGCAAATCTGTTGACCTGGTTTATGGTTAATATCTCTGTGATTACTGGGCCCATCCACATAAAACAAAAACTGGCAGAAAGTTCAACGTCTTCGCTGTCAGTATAAATAAACATAAGTGAAATAGCTTTGTCAGAATAGCTTAAGAAAGTGGTGCTGTTATGCAAACTTGAAGATGCAATTGTTGTCAGTTGAAAGGACTGTAAGACATAAGATTAAGACATGTTTGTGTAGCGTAATCCTGACCAAATAATGATGGGTTTCAACATTTGTGAATCATACGTTTATTATTGTTAATATCTCTGTAATTCCTGGGCCTGTCCACGTGTAACAAAACTGACATCATCTATCATCATCTCAAAATCATCTATTTGCTCCCTCTCTCTTTTTTTTATCTCTTTATTTCACATAGAACATCATAAACACAACCTACTTATGTTATTGTTGAAAGAATTTTAATATTTGGGATGTAGTGGAAGGGATTTCGTCTTACTTCAGAGCAAATCAAATGGAACAGGGCCTACAAAAATATTGAAACTATAAATGATTAATGCTGAAGTGAGAAGGCACACTGTATTGAGCCAATATAAGCTCATACACTATAGAGATTGTATTGACTGACAAGCCACTCTGCAATCGATCTGTTGCTTTGGCTCTCAAATACCTCAGTACTATTACATAAGTCACTGTACCTCATGAGAATGTATTACCAAAATGCATAATATTAATGCGAGACTTATTAATTACCATCTAGCTGCTAATCCTTGTCACTGGTTAATTTGATGATAATTGGTATTTATTCAGCCCCACTATGTAACTTTTTGCAAAAATTTTGCAAAAATTTGATTTTCCTTTCATTGCACTAAAACCATAGTATAATCATGGTCTTTACTCTGAGCAGGCTTGCCACTCCACAAACCGTATTAGTATAATGCTAGAACATTTGTACTTGACTAACGACTGATTAATACGAGCGTTCATGGTCCTGTTTAGGTATTTGATTTTCAACAAAAAACGTGAAGGTGACTAACTGAAAAAAACTGTTGGCTAATGCTAGCTAGCTTGTAACTGTAATGCTATTTGAGAAGGACTTGTTTAACAGCACAAATCAGCTCACCTGTTGTAGTCCAACAAAGTCAGTTCTTTATGGTCAGAGTTAAAACAAAGCATACCAGAGCTTCAGGTTCAGACAGCGCAGTGCCTCCTGCTAGATTCACACCCCCCCCTCGAAGGAACGTTAATTACATCAGCTGCAAAGTATTAATAGGCAACATCGTGGATTTTTTCACCATTCAAAAGATAATAATATTTAGTTTTAAATTGTTAATTGCTATGGGAACAGTCCTAAATATATGTAACTTTTTCAGAGTAATTTGTGTTGATGTTTAATTGATATAAAATTAGTAAGTTTTCGTTTAATCTAGTTTTAATTAATTCTTTTTTATTAAGATTTGGGCACATGAAACATGGAATAGGCTCTTGTTTTACCAAATTTTATGTATTTTTTTCCTCACACACTTTAACATGTTTTTATAGTTCTTCATCCCAACCCCAACAGCTCATGATGGTATTATTATCATCAGGGCCCTGTCAGCCCCATAGAATTATATATTTGATGGTGTGAGTCACTGTTACGGTAGCGCAGAGATAGAGAGACCAGAGGGCGGGCAGGGAAATAAGAGGAAGAGGTTATGCCGCAGTAATCTGTAATAATGACGTGAGTGGAGTCCAGACAGAGAGTTGTTCTATCATTGTTTCATTAGTGCTGCTTGGGAGAGATTCTGAGCCATGAGAAGGTTTTTCCAATGTGTAATGTTTGTGCGTTTCCCGGTTTTCCAATTCATGAGGATGGTCTTCTTGGCCATGATCAGAGCCACAAGTATTCTATAATTGGAACTGGGTATGCTGTGTTGAGAATTGTCACCAACCAGCATAATGGGATCTGCCTGTCCATAATGTTAAAACATTTTTCCAAAACAGTTGAGGTGGTGTGCAGTGTAAGTGTTGGATGTGTTCTGAGTGTAGTTTGTTGTTCTGGTCACAGACTGTTTAAAATGAGATTCTCCTCAGAGTAGTGACTTCTGTGTTGAATGTTGTACTGAATTAGCTGGATGTTTGTGTTGTTAGTCCTGGGTTAGGTGTTCTGTGTAAATTCCCCAAACACGATTTATTGTAGAGATATTTATTATTCAGCCTCCATGTTTGACATACAGGTAAGAACAGAGAAGCCGCACCTCTCGTGGTATTGTGACAGAACATAAACTCGCAGAGGAAGTTGACAATCTCCCTCTCTGTTTAAAGGACAAAAAAAATTAATTAAATAAAAGGAACCATTTTAAGTGTGCTTTA
Organism: Periophthalmus modestus; assembly: GCA_019594935.1. Classification (NCBI taxonomy): domain Eukaryota; kingdom Metazoa; phylum Chordata; class Actinopteri; order Gobiiformes; family Gobiidae; genus Periophthalmus; species Periophthalmus modestus. The sequence continues at coordinate 11,924,057 of JAIEZT010000198.1, read as the reverse complement.
GAAAGGTAACCCCATTCTTTCAGAACAATAATTGCACACAAAAGCATTAGTGGTACAATGACAAAACAGTTTTTGGGTAAACAAACCCAAGACTGTAAAAACTCCTTGATGCTGTTTATTTCTAGCCCGAGTCTCTTCTCTGTGACTTGCTTAGTAGACTTAAGTGTATCGAAAAGTGTATGGTTGTCGGTAACACAGATAAGGGGAAGAGCATTCAGACTCGCATTTCCAATTGTAACTCAGAAAACAATGTGGCCAGAAACATTGCATTGCCATCTGACATGGCAAGGGTTTCTCCTGCCACCTGTCAGAGTGCTTCTCGCCACACGTCTGATCTTCTTAGACTGCCAAAACAGAGGGGAAAACTTGCCACTTTTACCCATGAGTGGAATCAAAACTCCTCCCTGTGTGCCACCATCTGGAAGATTGTCAACAGAAGCATCACTTAGGAAACAGTGCTGATTTGAGTCTAGTTGTCTTAAGTGCTGAAACTTAAGTGTGACCTTCTCTGACTTAAGTTTACGGAATAATTTTTTGGACTTCATGAATAGACTGAACAGTAGCCTTTTTAATGTTGGATGCTAGGCTTCATGTGTCAAACATTACATCTAGACTTGTTTGTTTAGCAACCCACAAGATCTGTCCTATTTTGGACCTGAGCTGCTCTTTCTCCTTGTCGTTTAAAAGAGCATCCCTCAGCACAGCCCGAGCGGCCTGTAAATTGATTTAATGTATGTAATTGTCCTGATGAACTGATACTTAATGACCAACTGTGGTAATGTCCATACCCACATAAGATAAATCTACCTTTCATGTAGGACGTGAAGAACATGAGAGTTTAAGTACAGGAAACACATTTGTTACAAAGTTCTCTGATCCTGCCCAAAGAAAATCATCTACATGACATGCCCGCAAACCTGTGACCTCAGAATGATCATTCAGCCAATAGAACACTGCAGGATCAACCTGAGACATTTTACCACCAGTGTTCAGCATCAGTTCTTTAACCTTGTTGTACCAGTAGAGGGAGGCATCTGCAAGTCCAAACACACATTTCTTTAGTTTCCACAGAACACTGTCCACACCCACTTCAGGTGGTGGTCGAATGTAAATGTCTCTCGAGAGTTCCAGACCCTGCACAAATGCAGATTTGATGTCCATAGAGTGAACCTTCCACTTGTTTTAACTGGCAACAGCTAGCAGCAATCTAAGTGATTCAGATGCACATGTGGGAGAGTCTTTCTGTAAACTCTGAATATTTACCTCTTCAAAACCTCTTGCTACAAGCCGTGCCTTTGGGATAATATCATTTGGTGTTTCTTTTAGTGTACAGACCCATCTAGTAGATACACATTTTTGATCGGTATTTCCTGAGCTGTGGATCAGCTTCTGCAGTCTATCTGCAGAGGCGTGGCCAGACTGATTGTGAAGTTTCAGAAGAACTTTATGCTTTTCTTTTATGGACATGTCTGCAGTAACAACCAGAACATCATTGTCATTACAGCTCACTTGTGCCTTTACATCTCTAATGTCCACACAATAGTGTCCTGAAATAGTGAGCTCCAGAAGGACTGGCTGCTTGAACATAACTCTGTCATTCTCCATGTCCAAAACAGTTCCTGCTCTCTTCAGGGACATTTTGCTCAACAAGAGAGGAATATCAGCAGGAACTACTTCAGTTCAATGTGGCACTTTGTCCTATTTTGGCTGGGAGTTTCACTTTTCTGTTTGAGTACACAACTTGACCATCTCCAAATCTAAATGGTCGGCAGCTGGGAGATACCATTTGCAATAGTTTATTAATTTGTCTTTTGGCAAGATCCTTCACGTAACTGTCCAGCCACTTTTGACCACACACAGTACGTGTACAAGCCGTGTACATGATGGCAGAGCCCAATGACTCTGTTAGGAAGATTTCTGAGTCAGTCATAGCTGCTTTAGTAAACAGGGTAATGTTACGCTCTTCCACATTTTCATCTTGAGTCAACTTAACTTCATTCCTCCGATAAGGACAGTCTTTCGCCCAATGGTACGTGCTCTGACTGAAATAGTGCACCTTGTTCGCCTACTGTATTTGTCGAGTGGATTGGTGCCTTGCTGTGGCTGCTGCCGCTGATGGGCCATTACATATGAATTTTCCAGTTTGTTTTTGCTCCGTAAAAAATGCTGCATCTTGACTTTCGTTGTTGTTGTTCGTTCCTTTTGTTGTCTTTCCACCGAAGATCCGTTTTAATGCCGACTTTTTATATAGAAAAGTGAGCTCAGTGCATGCGGTAAGCGCGAGTTGTCTGTTTTTTTTCCTCCAGACACAACGTGTCCAGGAGCTTGAAGGCAAGTACAGCGTCAGGTAGTCATGTTGTACTTTTTCATTCGGTTGTATCTCTGCTCAAAGTCAGTGATATAGTCTGCACATTGGGAGCGGTTGATAGCTCTTGCTCCAATTTGTTTGATGGGATTGAAAGTGATTTGTCTGACAGTGAATTTTGAACTGACTAGCTCAGTACACAATGGTATCCAGTCAGAGGGACAGTGGGCTCTACCATATCCGGCGTAACGTAATGTCTATGTCATGTTGTGATAAAATCAATAAGACGGATCAGGTAGTGGGTAGTGAGATTCGGGTGGATGTCACTGACGACATGTTAAACACTTCACTGAAGGACACTTGTGTGTTTATAAAGGTACATCATTGTGCTTCAGTGCTAATGCTAATTTTGTTGCCAAATATATATTTAAACAATGCCACTGACTGAAATTATCTTTATCTAAAAGTAATTGGGTTGTCATTACAACAAATTAAATTTTGGTGTTATGTTGCATGTCACTTTCTAATAGAAATTGGCACTGACATTGACACAGAAAGATGTACATTTTCAGGGATGAGACTTAATAGTTATTTTTCTTCCCACTTTGTTTTGAGCTTAAATCAGAAAAATATGTAAAATGTGCATTAAGTGTAGTGTATACATGCATTCATTAATCTGCTCGAAGTACATAAATAAATGAGAAAATGAAATGAAATTTTTAAAAGCAAAAGTCTACACTGGTAAAGTTTTTCTTGCACTTGTAAACAGCTCCCTGTCCACTGCCTGATTTATTGATTTTAGCACATTGCGCAAAGAGCCAATCTGTAAATTCTTGAGAGAAGTCTTTTTGTTGAAGTTGCATCTTTATAGATTGATTCTAATACCATTGGAGGAAAGTGCAGTTTGATGGGAGCGCTCTTGTGGGCGGAAATATCACTGATTTAAGTTGGAGGTATTCTAGAAACCGGTTCCCAATGCCACTCCGCTCAACTAGTTGGAAATGATGAGTTTGTTCATGTTGAAAATGTGCTGTAAATGAGTGATGCCTTTTTTTTATTCTTGTTTTTCCAGAGTAACCCTCCTCCGAAGTCACGCAGTTACTCCATGGCGTCTCAGGGCAGTGGCAGCTCTCCCATGTCTATGAGGAGGCCCAGCCAGAACCCCTCCTCCTCCATGTTCCAGTGGTCCCAGGCCAAAGGCTCCACCCTCTACTCCAGCAAGAGGTCCCTACTCCCAGATCACCTGCTTGACGCCAAGGAGGTGGGTACTCATCCCAAACATACGCACAAGTATACGGAACTACTTCTGTAGCAGTAACATGACCTTACTGGTTAAGCCTAATTGCTCACAGTAAGCCAATAAAAAAGGTAATGCCTACCAGTGGGAGCCATCGCTACTGACTATAAATCATACCCTTTGAATTATTGATGCTTCCTGATTATAGGCACCATTTTGGGGGCTTTTGACCATTCAAAAGATAAAGGTAATCAGTATTAAATGAACTGTATGTAGACAGCGGCCTTAAAAATTTTTAATTGGGTATTATTAATTATTATTATTATTATTATGATAGAGAAGGCAGTCAAGCTAAATTTTATTTGAAAATGTTTGCCTCATATTTGTGGACACAGATAGTTTATGAAATTTAAAATAAAAAAATGTACAGACAGTTTGTTTAAAAAACCTATTATGCTTTTATTAGGCTTTTATCACTCACTACAGCTTAAATTAGTTTAAACTGGTTCTACTTCTTGATGAGATGACATTTAAGTCATTAGTTTAATAATGAAGAGCACAAGTGTGGACACGTGATCCACAGCAAAGAAAATACAGAAACTGCACTTGTAGTGATGTGACGGAAGGTGTATACAACCGCATCAAAAAAGGGTTTATTGAAAATGCCAGTCGAACCCTGCTCACGCTTGAAATACCATCACGATACACCACCCTACTTTTATCAGTGACCCAGATCTCTGTGCACGTCGGCCACTAGAGGGAGGTATTTTTTCCACAATTGAGTGTATAATGAATGAGCGGTATCCTGAGAGTATTTGAGAGCAGAGGAGACGCGCTGACCTAGCTGCCGTTCTGTGTGTAGTCTAAGAACAGAGGCTGTGGTTAGAATGCCCTTGTTGTGTTGGGTAGAGCTCTCGGACAGTGTAATCAGAGCCTGAGGTGAGGTACATTTAATATAGACACCAGATCTGTGGAGGCGCCATGTAAACAACACACATGAAACCGCTCATCTGTCCAAGCAATACAGTTTAGTTTGTGAAGGTTTCTGTGGCTAAAGCCTAGATCAGCAAATACTGTTGTTTCTAGTTGGTATAGTAGTAATTTGGTGTTGCTACTGAAATGTGAATACTAAGGAATAGGCTCAATACTAGAATCATTAATGCTGTATAGAAATGGGTAGATTGTAATTTTAACACAAAATCATCGTAATTTCTTTATCACGAAAATTACTTCTAGCTCTTACTGTTCAGGAAAAGTCACATTTTGTGTCCATATCTGCTCAAATTAGTATCTTGTTTTGAAGCTAGTTTTAGTATTGCATTGTTTTTAGTATTTCATATCTGATTTTTGACTAAAATGATTCCACCACACTTACAATTATAATATGACCTGAATAATCACAATTATTCACTGTCGGTCTTGGCATCTATGTTCATCTGCCAACTGGTGGTTTCAATTTTTATTCTAGTTTCAAGTACCTGAGCAAAGCCATAAGCAAAACCCACATCATGATCTTTGACAGTTTCTTCCTACGTGGAGACATGCCTTGAGTAGTTTTGTTTCATTCACACATGTTTAACACACAAACCCTGCATATTTAAACTGTTCTTCTCTCAAACGGGTTACACTTTCACTAGAATCATTTGGATCATTTCAGCACTGGAACTGCCTGTCTCTACTGAACCAAAGGTGAAAGGTTAATGTGAAAATTACAGCTCTGGAGATGTAGACAGACACATAAATAAGGGTTACTCAAACATGTGTGAATGAAACAAAACAGGTCTCAATCCATTTTGTGTAATATAGATAAAATAATAAAGAGCTAAACAAATTAAGTTGAGACATTTTTCTACACTTATCCCCAAAAAATCACGTCTGATCTACCATTACCTTGCTATGTGTGTGTTCAGATGATGAGCCAGGCGCACGGGCAGCACAGGGACCTTATGGAGGGCATTGAGGCTCTGCCCACGTCCCCGGGACTCTCCCCTCTGGACCAGGACCTGCTCATGCTCAAAGCCACCTCCATGGCCACCATGAGCTGCCTCAACGACTGCCTGCACATCCTGCACCTGCAGCAGATGGCCCGCCACAGGGGGGCGCTCGGAGGTACACGTTTTACAAAAGACATGTTTACAGGAAATATTTGTTTACAATGAGTTTTTTTCTGTTTCTGATGTTTTTCTCCCATTACAAGCTGAATTATCTGGCATTGGACTAAGACGTTTAACTTAAAGGTCCTATATTGCACAAAATGGATTCTCATTAGCTTTAAGCCATATTATAATATTACCTCATCAAAAACATTTGTGAATGAAACGAAACAAAAGTCTAGGTATGTTTATGATGAGGAAATGACATTATAACATCATCAGAAAGTAGTGCAATCTGGACCCTTTTAATGCCCACTGCAGTTTTCTTACAAATACACCACTCCTACAAATAAAAAATAAACTTTGGGGTGAAATGAATTGTAAATGAATCAGAATTATTTTGGAAATAATCTAAAACAATCTAAAGCCAAAAACTAAATCTCCTCAGCTACAGATGTCATGATTAATATTCTTAATTAAATTTAAATTAATTGTATAATTACACATATAATAGTGCTAGCTCTTTTTTTGATCATTGTTAAATAATGGCTTGGACCTTGGCTTGATTTGGAGTTTGCATGTTCTCCCTGTGTCTGGATGGGTTTCCTCCGAGTACATAATGTTCTCAACATAAACCATGCGCAGCTGGCTAATCCTGCAGTTAGCTACACCTGACCAAGGTCTGCAGAAGGGACCCTGAGCGCTACATTGTTTCCCAGCACAACTGAACGATGGGTCAACATATTCAACCACAGGGACAAGAATACTACAAATTTAAAAGTGCACTATACAACTTTTCTGGTGATGGGTCTACCATGGAGATTTTATTGCCTTGTCTGGAATAGTTGATAGAATTACCTTAAAATTATGCAACTAAAGTAGAAGTTTTCTCAATTATTTCAAGTGTTAAAAAAAAAAGAAGTTATCTTGAGAAAGCATACATTCTGACTGTAAGTGGTCTCGCCTCTCCACAAATCGGACCTGTAACTTGCCTTTTGTCTCCCCTGTGGTTTACTTTATAGACATACTGTGGAACATTTAAAGCAAAACAATAGGATCTCCATGGAGACAAGAAGGTGTTATGTCATGTCCTCCACCAGAAAGTTATATATTGCACCTTTTTAATTAATACTTAACAAAATCTAACAGTTGATTTTTACCATTGACCTAATAAGGAGATTAGTTATCGGGGCTTTAATTCATTTTGTTGTTAGTTAGTAATCAGTCTAATATGTAAAGCTACTATATGTACCTTTTTGCCCTTTTTTTTTGGCATCCCCCCCATGATTTTCCTCATCGTCATCTACCGTTTTGTTTATTGTTTGGACTTGTATAGGGTTTTTTTGGGCACTCGAAGAAGCTTTACAGTGTTAAAAGAATAATAATAATACATGTGTAACCTAAATCTATACGGCACGACCTTTTGCAGTGGACATGTCTCTTTGTCCACATCTAGCCTAGCTCCGGACAGTGGAATTATGATGCATTATTGATGGGAGGCCGTACCTATTCTCACCACCTGTCGCCACGGTAATCAGATCTCCGGCTGCTTAAGTATCTACAGTTAGCCGCTTGTAGCTACAATTGGGGTTTAAGTTAGACTGGAATACAGGTCAGCAACCAAAAGCTAGGTGGGACTTGGGGATTTTTGATGATTTGTAACACGAAAAGACCCGGCTAGTGTCTCTGCTCTTGTCCACAGATCCGGTTACGCAATGTATATTTCATTAAGTCCCATTCCACAGACCGCCCAATCAGATTACGCTCTCGAGGTCAGTTTGAATTGGGTCCGCCCGCCTTCTAAACATGCATAAAAGATCCCCTGGGTATACACGGTGCGGCAGCCAATCAGAGCGCAGAGATGCTTCCTGTAGGCGTGGCTTAAGCACTCCTGATCCAGCTCAGGTTCAGCAAGCCTTCCACTCCCCTGCTCCGTTTGGGGGATAGCCATCTTGTTGTAAAGTTGTAGGAGTAAAAGTATTGGCCCCTGGGAGCCTAGTGTGTGTGTGTGTATGTGTGTGAGTGTGTGAGTGTGTGTGTGTAAGTGTGGGGCCTCAGGAGGGGAGGGGGGGGCCCCAGGGATCATGAGCGCCTCTGACCCGGTTCCATCCATCGCAGGGCCCACAATCGACTGGCTGGAGCCCAAACTGCCCGACCTTCTGAAGAACGGAGGCAGCTTCCCCCCCGCTGAGGGCCCACTGGAGGGGGAGAGAGCGGAGCTGAGCGTGCCCGAGACCACCTGCTTTTCACCGGTACGCACCCATACACACAGGTTTTAGTAAAGGTACACTGTGTAACTTTTCTACTGGAGCATCTGCCACCTGCATTAAGATGTTATTGTCTGGAATGTTTTACAATATGGAATTAAGGTGTTAAGGTGTTTTTATTGTTGAAAAAGACTGTGAAAAACATACATTCTGTGAGCAGGGTCTCCTCTCCACAGATCTGACCTGTAACTTGGTCTAATGGAGTCAGCTGCTTGTTTCCACGGAGATGGACAAGTTTAATGTCAAGGCAAATAACATGTCCATGGAGAAAAGCAGGTAGCATTGGAAAAGTTACACTATACCATTTAAAGCCCATAGTTTCACATTAAAGAACAGTATGTAACTTTCTGGAGGTGGCTCATCACCTGCATGACTCTGTGAAAGAAAGTCAAAACAAAAGAACAACATTACCATGGAAACAAGCAGGATGAGGCCCTCTTCAGGCCAAATAAGAGTCAGGTTTGTAGAGATGCAGTAAGGAGACACGTTTTGTTTTTTTTTCATATTTCAGTGCAATCAAAACAACCAAAACTCTTTAATTTGGATTTGAGGTATGAGGTAGGAATCTAGTGGTAGAACTTGCCCTTTTGTTTTGTCTTGGTTTAGATTCTACGATATGACAATAATTGTATCCACAAACCTGACCTGTAGGAGAGCTTCCTGCTTGTTTCCATGGAAATGTTCCTTTGGCTATAATGTTCCACACTATGGCATGAAGCATATCCAGTACAGTATTCCCAATTATAGTTTTAACTTTGTATTTACTTGGAACCGTACAGATGACATACCACCTCCAGAAAATTACAGTGTCGCTTTAAGAAAACAAAATGGTAGAACATAGTAGTAGTAGTAGTCATCGTAGTAGTAGTAGTAGTAGTAGTAGTGTGTTTATTGAAAAGTCCTACTATCTTAAATGTCCACATGATAAACCCAGGTAGAATAGGTTAGCTCTGTTGTTTTGGGTAACCCCTGAAGAGTCTCGGGTTTCGACTTCACTGTTTCCAGGACGAGGCATCTTGTACGTCAGCACATGGCAACAGGAGTGGGACTGCTTTTAGGAACAAAACATCTACTGATATAAAACTTGACTACTATTATTTAGCTGCAGAGAACTAAATGTCCCTGATGCCCTCCCTGTGTCTCCATGTCGTCTTATTCTGTGTAAAAGCTGCTAACCCTGTAATTCAGATCTCTACAAACATGTTCTGAAGTGCAGCCTTGGAGTTCATAATTCATTCTCTCTTTTGAATTGGAAAAGTGTCAGAATCTTGTAATATTTGTTATAAAAATGCTGTCAGATATTTTTCTCTACATCTTTCAGTGGTAGTTTTCAATTAAAGATACACTATGTAACTTTTTGGTAATGGGTCTGCTACCTGCTTGTCTGTCTGCATAAACGTGTTATTGCTTTGCCTGGAATGTTATGCAGTGTGGCATTAAAGGTTTTTTTCATTAAGTGTGCTCAAAAATACCTTTAAAAACATGCATTCTTGCTGTGAGTGGGGTCGCCTTTCCACAGATCTGACCTGTAACTTGGCCTTCTTGCTCATCTGCTTGTTTCCATGTTCCCTGGATAACTTTAATGTCATACTGTGTCACATTCCAGGCAAAGCGATAACATCTCCATGGAGACAAGTGTATATGATGCCGTGAAAGGTTTTCCTACAGATGCCTCTCTCTCCTCTTTAAACGTTAGCTCATGGTTCGTTAACCTATGCTTCGTTAGCCTCTTTTTGAACCTAAATCCAGTCAGCTGCTACAATTTAGCTTTGCGCTGTTGAACCTGACTGATTTTGTGCAACGCAACGGAAGATATGTGGAATCCATCAACACTGACAACATGTAGGACCCTGTAAGTTAAGAATGTAACCATGGTTCTATGAACACTGGATGACCACACAGAGCGGATCATTCAGTGCTTCTTGCAGTTAGTCAGAAAAAAATAGAACTTTTGCTGAGGAACTGCAAATGAAACGTTAATATTGGTTACTATAGAGTTGTTCCGCTGTGATGTTTCTGGTTGAACACGGAAATTACATCGCTTATTTCTAGCTTCGTTTTTTGTTCCTTATTCACCAAACAAGAGACAGTCAAAAGCGCATCTTTAACCACAAATTGTATCAAATGTGTAAATAATGTAGTAATAACCTAATAATCAGGATTATCAGTGGGTATATCTGACCAGCTGCAGTTCACTGTTAATGCTAACCTCGTACACTTTTTGACAGTTATAACCATATGCTTATAACATTGTTAGCTTTGAACAGTTGCAGTCTCTTGTTAACGTGAGCTGTGTTGTCATAAAAAAGAGGAAACTGAAAACCTCCATGAACATTTTTACAATCAGTTGATGGACCTGGAAATGACATCACTCTTAATAACTAAATTTGTTTAATAAGAGTCAAATTTTGTACTAAATTTGACTCTTTTTAAGCATCTTCATTCTATTCAAAGTATATTTAAAACGGTTGAATTTCATGTTTTTTCCCATATTATTTATCTTGCACAAATGGCTTCAGACATTTATAGACCAGTAATATTTAATACAGTTGGGGACAGCTAAATGAATATTGTTAAAATGCAGAGTAATGCTGTAATATTGTGAGTTCCTGGATCTTGTCACGAATAGAAATGATTAGATTCAACATTTGTGAATTTACTTTTTGAATATTTCATGGTGAAGTACAATAATCATTAGGGTAAAATGCTCCTTGACCCCACGTCTTGGGAGTCTATATTTTTTTCTTTTAGTGCTGTCTTTGTGTTTTGGTGTTGTAACAATGAAATGTCCTCACTGTGGGACAAATAAAGGTTCTCTTTTCTTATCTAGAAGCAAAAAATGTTAATCGTACATTTCAAATAAATTTGAGAGGTGCAGTTTAGTCTATTATTCCGTACAGGGTGTTGTGTTTATGTGGATCAGCTTCAAAACATTTTAAAGCCACAATCGTCTAAAGTGGAGAACAAGCTGTGTTTTGAGATGATGGACAACAATGATCTTGGAAAACTTTTGCTGAAATGTGTAGTAAGTACTCTGCTTGTTGCCATGGTAACGTGTGTGTGTGTGTGTGTGTGTGTCCATGTCAGGAGCAGGAGGAGATGGACCCCGAGGATGAGGTGGAGGATACGTTCACAGACACAGAGGAGGACCTGGGGGCTGTGGAGGAGGAGCGCAGCATCATCCTGCACCTGCTGTCCCAACTCAAGCTGGGCATGGACCTAACACGGGTACGTCTGTGCTGTGTGCGCAAACCAGTGTGGACAAAGTGGTGCTGGTCTCTGGGAGTCCTTCTGCTGTCCAATGAAATGGTGAAAGTAGAAGTGTGTCCAGTGACTTTGGGCAAAACGGTAAACCCACAGCTTTTGAAAGCAGAGACACAACAGCAAGGGAGGAGTTTGAACCAGCAGCTTTCAGGTTCCTGTATAAACATTTAACCAGCTGTGCCTTTTTTACTTTATTGATGTATATTTTCTACTACTGTCAGCAAAACTGCTGTGAATATACTGCTGACTGAGCGGATTCCCCTGTCACTCACACACGTGCGTGTGCGTGTGTTTGTGTGGTGAAATCCTTGGAATCCATCTGTGCTTTGGTGAGGCCAAGGCACAGATGGAGACACTGGACACTGTGTGGCAGTGAAGTGTTTGTATTTGGATCAGAGCTCTCTGGTTTCTGATTTATCAGTGATCTGTGCTCACCTCACATGATCCAGGCCAGACTGACCCCAGGGTCACTCTGCTCTGAGCGAACTGCACACTCAGCAGGATACACAGATTTAACTAATTTCACTTAAGTGCTCATTCAAATCATAAGTATGCAAGTGTTTTATATGCACAAGAGTTTGGCTCTCTGTGATTTTTATTTTAGAAAACTACTAAAGATATTGGTGTTGTTTACTGCCATTTGCCTGTCAGTACAGCACTAGCAGCTATGAAATGACCATAAATCATATACATTACTATTTTAAAGAGCATCAGCTAAAACAAGCACCATGTGAATGTCCAAAACTGGGCACCTATTTGATTAAATATGGAAAATGTTGCTGTGTGGGGGGTAAAATCTCTTTCCTGTCCAAAGTGCTCCTCTGTTGTTGTCCTACTCGGCATGTCTCCCATGTGTCCGTGTCCTGCAGGTGGTGCTGCCCACCTTCATCCTGGAGAAGCGCTCTCTGCTGGAGATGTACGCAGACTTCATGTCCCACCCAGACCTGTTTGTGTCCATCGCCGACGGCAACAGCCCCGAGGACCGCATGGTGCGCTTCGTCCAGTACTACCTCACCTCCTTCCACGAGGGACGCAAGGGGGCCATCGCCAAGAAGCCCTACAACCCCATCATTGGAGAGACCTTCCACTGCTCCTGGAGGGTGCCCAAGAGACCCCCGTCCTCCCAGTCGGCCCAGTCGTCCCAGTCGTTGCAGTGTGAGCCTGGGCCAGAGGGGGCGTACACGGTGCGCTTTGTGGCCGAGCAGGTGTCCCATCACCCCCCTGTGTCTGGCTTCTATGCTGAGTGTCCAGAAAAGAAGATGTGTGTCAACACCCACGTGTGGACCAAGAGCAAGTTCATGGGCATGTCCATCGGGGTGTCCATGATCGGAGAAGGTCAGGAGACACCTGGACTCTTTTATACAGTATATATTAGATGAATGTAGATGCAGAGTTATAGTCTTGTCATCATACTTAAATTTCAAACTCTATTTTGATACTTAGAAATAGACTCAAAACTCAATATTGATTCCGATACCATGAGAATTGAAAACACCTTTTCATTAGACAATAGAATGTGATTTTCAGCATTAAATCATAGTACTTTACAATAGTACTTTCTTTTATATTCCCATGTGGCCTTGTATCTGTGTAATCCCTCGTTCAGGTAGGTTCCATAATGGTCCATAGGTGTCTTATACTTGTCCTGATCCAGCTCAAGATCATTCTAAAGTGACTCAGGAAAGGCTCATTTCTGTCCTGTGAATGTGACTGTGAATGTGTGTATTAGTTGATATTTGATTTTCAACACTTTTGAAAACCCTAAATCACACTCATTTGGCTTATTTAATTGCTTAAATTGCCTCCATTTATCTGTGAGGGTCATGTTGCTAGTGCCTTACAAAATGCATTAAGCACATTATAGAAATCCATAATCTTAGTGTTGATGTGTGTTGTCAGGCTGTCTCCACCTGCTGGAGCACGAGGAGGAGTACACGTTCACCCTGCCCTGTGCCTACGCCCGCTCTATCCTCACTGTGCCCTGGGTGGAGCTCGGGGGGAAGGTCAACATCAACTGCTCCAAGACGGGCTACTCGGCCGTCATCACCTTCCAGACCAAGCCCTTCTACGGAGGCAAGCTGCACAAGTACGTACCCCCGACACCAGGGGTGTGCAAACTACGGCCTGGGGGCCAAATATGGCCCTCAGACCAGATTTTATTGGTCCTCAGGCCTCCTGCTAAAAGTACTTTTAAAATATGTAGTGGAATAGAAATTACAGATAGATGGTCTCAGATGTAGTAAAGTAAAAGTATAAAGTATCCACTCTAAAAGTACAGTACTTTTACTTTTGTAATTGCTGCTGACAGAGGCTCGATCTGCACTGCCAGTACAGTATTTTTCATGTTGTGAGCAGTGTCAAGTCAACCAGGTTAAACAGTAACACATCGGGCTGCAGTCAGCTGGAAAACAAGAGGTCACAGGAGAGTGGTCATGTGATCACAGTCCACTTCCAGGTTCACACACAGCTACAAAACAAGTCACTTTGGGTTGATTCTTACAATATTTCATATGCAATACACTGTTCTCTTTTTGCTGACAATGTACTGTCACAGGCAGCTGTGATAATACACTGTCCCATTGATAGACCCATTGATGCGACTCACTTTAAAATTAAACACTAAATCAATTTTTGCCAATAAACTGTGTGTTTGGTGTTTTAACAGCACAGTCTACAGTTACTAGCTCTTTTTTTTTGGCCATTTTAGTGCAAATTTTCAGCTTTGTGTCAAAACTGATCAAGAACAGAGTGCGTGTCCTTCCTCAGCAATTCTAAGTATTATGTAACATCACACAAGACTGCCCTCTGATTACAGCCCAAAATGTTCTGATTACAAACATCTGACTGTAGTGGCGGAGTTTGACATGTTAGACCAACCACACTGCTCCTCATTTGTCCAGAGCCCGCCCTTCCTCCCCCTCATTCCCCCCTTTTAGTCCTCGAGCCCCGTGCTTCCTCTCCCCTTTAGGCCTCCAGAGCCGTCCCTCCACCCTCCAGGCACTGTCCAGTTTAGCAGCTCTATTTGAAATGTGGCTGTGGATGGAGTATAAGTACTTCAGTATAAATCTGACGACTACATGTGCGTTTGGTGTTTCCAGGGTGACGGCGGAGGTGAAGCACAACTCCACAAATGCCGTGGCGTGCCGGGTGCAGGGCGAGTGGAACGGCTCGCTGGAGTTCAGTTACCCGAGCGGGGACACGCGCGTGGTGGACGTGACCCGGCTGCCTGTGAGCAAGAAACTGGTGAGGCCCATCGAGAAGCAGGGCCCCACCGAGTCCAGGTCAGCACGGAAATACACACACGGCATTCTATAGACCAATATTAATTAATACAGATGAAGGCAGCTAAAATTAATATGAGTAAAATGCAAAATGATGTTGCAGTACAGTGAGTTATTGGGTTTAGTCAATAATTGAAAATCCCAGTTTCATAGTTTCATAGTAAAGGTAAAATCTGTCAACTGGACATGATCCCATAATTACACATGGGCAGGGGTCTGTATTACTCTGAGGGAGATTTACTGTTTTTGGAAGAAATATCCAAAATGATGATGCACAAATGTCAAACTTAATCATAATTTGTTCGGGATTGGCTTCATAAATTTGTTTTATTAATGGCTCCAAGGGCGACAGTAGCTCAGTCGGTTCACTGATCCCGAGGTTGGCGATGCAAATCCTGCTTTTGACATAAACATCATTGGTAGAGCGGTCAGATCCACTGATTTACAGGTTGGCAGTGTGATTCAGTGTCCCACAGATGAATGCTGTTGTGTCCTCGGGCAAAACACTTAACCCACCTCGCCCCCACCGTGTCTGCGTACGCTGGTGTATGAGTGTGTGCGTGAATGGGTGAGCGATTCCTTGATGTAAAGCGCTTTCAGAGCCTTGAAAGTGGAAAAGCGCTATATAAAAATGTGCTATAGTTCAATTCACAATGCATCTTGGATTGTTGAATGGTAAATGGCTACAAGTTTCTGAAGCTACTGTGAAAAAAATAATTTAACTTTTCTTTATTTATACTGACAGAAGACGTTGAACTTTGAATCAGCTTTTTTTTTCATGTGGATAAGCTCATTAATCAGAGATATTAACCATAAACCAGGTCAACAAATCTGCTATCTGACAGTGAAACAGCAAATTCCACCATAGACACGTCTCTGACACGTCTCCAGCTCAGTTTAAACTATAAGGATTCGAGAAAGTTGTGATGGCATGTGAACTCAACCTATTTGAAAATGACCCATCTTTTCTGCATTTGAATTTTTTTTTTTTTTTTTTTTTTTTTTTAGGCGGTTGTGGCAGCATGTAACTGAAGCCCTGAGGCAGAAAGACATTGACAAAGCCACAGAACACAAGAGGATCCTGGAGGAGCGGCAGAGGACGGAGGAGAGGCATCGCGCAGAGACCCAAACCCCATGGAGGACCAGATACTTCGAGAAAGAGGTACTGGTCATTTGTGCTTAGAGCTGCAACTTTGAATGTGACTGTGGTGATAAATAATACAACATAATCATTCTATACATGATTTTTACTGTCTTTTAAAATTACCTAGTTCTATTTTTGACATTTTTAACAGTTTGCAGTGGTCCAAAGTTATAATTGGGGTACATACGTGAGGAATAAGACCTTTTTAACAACTTTCAGAGATCAGTCACGGTAATGCTAACAACAACTAGCATGCCAACAGCTCACGTCCTGGTTTGCAGACAATAGAAACGCTTTATAATTAGATGCAGACAGTACACAGTGGGCTAATTTAGACCCCAAGAGCTTTTTTTTTTACAATGTATCTGTGCTGAGGCAAGCCAAATTTTCCTTTATTACACTTTGGTACAACCTCTTTAACGTTAGCTTTAGCATTTTCCCATCAATAATAATTATGTATGCAACAGATGGGAAGTTATAGCCACTCAAATTGACCACAGAATAGGTTAATTTGTGAAGTAAATTACAGATTCAGATATGTATTTTACTCATGTGCACAAAATAACTTGACTTTCCTATCTGTCTGCAGGGTGAAGGCTGGGTCTACCACAAACCACTTTGGAAAAACTCCTCTTTCAAATCCTAGTCTCTCCGATTGTTACTCTGAACATCCACGCTGTAGACTGAGATGAGAGAGGAGGAGTTCGAGAGCGCACACGTGTGGAATGCACTGACTGACCCTGAACGCAGCGCGCCGCGGGAGGGAGGAGCAGAGCAGAGGTGGAGCCGCCCATGACCGCTCTCCGCCTCCCCGACGGGCTTTTGTACTTTTCTAACCTACGGCGAGGAGCTGGTGGACCCAACCCAGCTGCCTTAAGATCTGCTCCCAATGATGTCCTGCTCCTCACATCCTCCGTTTTCATTTCTACTCTGGTCATTCGTACAATTACACAAGTATTCTGCCTCAAACTGTCTACCGGTTTACTTACATGTGTTTTTAATGCTAAAATTCAGTAATAACTCAAATTCTATCCAACATATTGTAAAATGAAGAGTAAATACAAGGATTTGCCAGTCCAGATTTTAAAGATGCACTGTGTAACTTTTCTGGCGAAGAGTCTGCCACCTGCTTGTAGTCTCCATGGAGATGTTATTGCTGTGCCTAGAATGTTCCACACTACAGCATTAAGCTTATCCATCTTGCATTTATTCCATTACAAGTGTTTCTATGGCTATATAATACTTAAAACAAGCATTCTTATTGTGAGTGGGATCACCTTTCACCAGATCTGACTTGTAACTATCAGAAAAGCTACATTGTGTAGCTTTAAACTTGCTAAAACTCTATGGCAGGTAGCCCCAAGGCAGCTGTTAAGTTTGATCACTTTCAATTACTTCAAATCAGTGTGTTTACAGTGTATTCCCTTTTGTGGAATAGCCAGTGGTGGAAGAAGTACTCCGTTTGATTATATAAGTAAAAGTACAGATACAGGAGCAAAAAATGTACTCAAGTAACAGTTTTGCGTATAAAATTGTTCTTTTTTTTACCCTTTTAAGTGTAATGAGTGAACTAAGCAATTTTAGGTGGTCTTAAATGAAGAAGATGTCCTTTTATTCCAGTTAAAACATGTTGTGGAGCAGAAAGTACATGCTCGCTGATGTTGTAAAGTAAAAGTACACGAAGTATCCAGTGTAAAATTTACTTAAAGGTACCATCCTTAAGTACCCCTTCCCTCACGTCCCTCCCCTCCCCTTCACCTGTGCTCTCTGGTCTTTTTTAGTCAGAGCAGTAACGTAGATAGCCTCTAGTGGTGTTATGTGAAATTACAACTGGGCAGGTTCAGCTAATCTAATTTCAGATTGTAATACCTACATAATGTACTTAAAGACTACAGACTACAGGACTACAGTACTTTTTACTCTTGTACTTTACGTTATTTTCCACCACTGGGAATGGCAGGTTGTGAATCTAAACTAAAATGGATGAATGAATGAAATGCGTTGGGATGTGTTGTTTTAAATCAAGAATTCCTCCCCCAACTCAAAATTTTAACTTGTAACTGAATATTTAGTGGCATGTTGGACCCAAGTACTAAAAATCACTAACTGGAAGAAATGTTTTAAATGCATGAATTCAATTCTCAAACATCAAAGCTCTTAACCAAATACTCACTTCACATTTGTGTAGTATCGTGTGTTCCATTCCCTCTGCTTTAATTTTTTAGAGCAGTTTTGTAGATAGAAGAATGTTGGGCTGTGGCAGTGTTTCACCTCATACTGTGATCTGTACATGTGTAATACTTTTCCTAAGCAGCAGGTGGAGCCCTCCCTGCCCAGGTGCCTTAATGTCGCTCTCTCTGCGGACCCCGGTACACGGCCCTTGTATATTATCGTGTGTGTGGTTTTGCTGTAGTGCTGGTGAGGCGTTCGAGGACGTGGGATTTCTCAGTTTGGTGATTGACTGGTTCTATTGCTGATCTCTGAATGCACTGATGCTAAAGGAAAGCTGATGTAAATCTGATGAATCTTGTGTGAAAATACTGAAATAAATGGCATATCACTTGTACAAGCGCTTGTTACTATATTTCAAAATATAATATACATAATTATAAATTCACTCACTCACTCACTTTAAGATTTAAAAATAATAAATCAAATTAGTATTTGTATTTCCTACCTATACGTGATAGGTCTAGGGAGCCACTATTTGCTCTTCCTAGTACCTCCAGGTACCAACTATTTCTTTGAGCCCATTTCTCCCAGGGTTGACGCTCAGTGCATATCACTCTTGGAGGCTTTCAGATGGTACTTCACTTCAGTTTCTGCAGGTGGTGTCTGTCGTGTCTGTCAGTCGCTGCCTCGCTCAGCATAATGCTTATTGGATGGGGAGTTGATGTTAACTCCCCTCTGACCTGGCGTCCTGGCTCCCCCTTGCCGTAGCATATTTTGTGTTGTACCTTGTCAGTCTCAAGTTGTGATAGCAGTTGCTGTTTGCCCTTGAGGGAGGATTTGAACCCAGGTCCCCCATGTGAAAGTCATAAGACTTACTAGTTGAGCTAACCAGCTACATAGATACATAGATACATAGATACGTAGATATATACAGATATATATAGAGATATAGAGATAGAGATATAGATATGGCTATGTATGTATGTTTCTATATCTGTATATATAACTATATATAACTAATATATATATACTATATACACATTGTGTATACATGTGCTGACTATTAAACTATTACTATTGATTTTTGTGTAGTATTCATGTAATACCACAAGGGGGCGACATAAGACTGGACTTTCATATTTGAATATAAATATAACTATAAATAATCTCTTCCTCACTCTCTGCAGGTTGTCATCATTTTTCCAAGCTCAGGTCCTCTAGCAGAGGCCTGGGAGCTTGAGGGTTCTGTGCAGTATCTCCTAGTACTGCACGTTTCTGGCTTTCCTTGAAATATCTGATGGTTTCCCTGGTCTGAGCTGCTGTAGCCACTCCTCCAGTTTGGGGGTCACTGCCCCGAGTGCTCCGATGACGACAGACGCGATTGATTCTTGACCTTTACCTTCCAGGCCTTCTCCAGTTCTTCTCTGAGCCCTGATATTTATTTCCGTGTGTGTGTGTGTAAAACAAACATTGTGTGTGAGCGGCCTTGCCTCTGAGCAGGTGGTAGAACAGTCAACCAGAAATGAAAATCACAACATGGAGCCGCCATCTTTGATTTAGCATTTATGATGAAGGAAAATGGCATTATTACATACACATACATATAATTTGGTATGATAAAACAACAGGTCAAAAAATTAGGTTACAGCTATTCAATCATGAGTACAGTAACATGAATAATCCATATATTAAACACTTTTGTTTGCGTTTCTTACTGTGCAAAACAAAATATACACACCTACTAAACGTGTGAGCGGAACAGGATGGGCTCTTAGTGACAACATGGCGCCTATAAATATGTTTTTAGATTTGACTATTTCAAATTTTGTAATTTTTACCCTGTCATGCATCAATATTTACTTTTTTGCTGGTGTTTGTGATATCAAACATGAAGTAACCATTTTTCATAACATTATATACATTAAATTCACTCAAAAAAATTAATTAGGTAATTATTTAGAAAAAAAAGGAACATGCTAATTTGATTGACAATTAGTTAAATATAGAAAAATAATGTTATAATTCTTATGGTGGAATTTGATTTTTGTTTTTGCTTGTCAAATCCACCATTTCATTCACAACGGTCTAAATATTGTCAACGCTTCCAAGGGACTAAAATCGACGCACAAAGTTAAAATAAAAATAGAACGTTGAGTGTAACTCCACTTTAGCTTGACGTGACTACATTACCCAGAATGCATCAGGGTACGCAGCGAGTTCACAAACATGGCAGACTTTCGAGAGTCTTCTTGAAGGAAGCTCTGTGGCACATACTGACATTGGTTTTTACGTGTACCGCTTCAAAAAGTGTGGAACTAAAAACATAAAAACAGACAGTAGAAGAAGAGTAGATCCAGGAAGTCTTCAGGAGGAGCAGGAAGTGATGGCCATATTTGGGAAAACACCCAATAGTTAGCCTTAAGTTAGCTAGACATTGTAATGCAGTATATAAATGTGTGAAGCTTGTTCAAAATGACACATTAGGAGCTTGGAGTAGAGCTGCTGCTCCTCTTTCACCTCAATTCTCAATATTGTTTGATTTTAACTGTTAGAAGTAACCGTTTTCACACATTATTAGCATGTCAAGAATGCATTTCTAAACGCTGTTAAAGTCTGTTTGCTCAGATCTGATAGGGAAACCGCACTATTGTACCAAGAGGGTATAATGCTCCCTACAATGGAAGCAGGGACAGACTTGAATGGACAAAATCATGTTCATGTCTCCGAGTTCATGGGTTTTTTGATGGTAAATAAACGACTCCTGCAAAACTCCTGCCTCTCTACACAACTCTCGGGATACTTAAATTATTCTACCATTTTGCGGTCACCATTTTAACCGTCTGATATCTGGCTGTAACTGGTCCAGGAAGAATGCATTATAGGACCTTTTTTATAAGTGATCATACCAGAAATACAGTAAAATAAGAAAGATATATGACAAGCCAGGCTAGTAAGACAGAATCTAAGGCAAAAAGGTTGGGTTCACATTGTAGAAATTGATAATCATAGTCATAATTTCAGATGGAGCCAGGGGTCTATATATATATATAACACTATGGGACAATTACCATTTTTCACAGAAATATCCAAAATAGAAATCCACACATGTTGATCATTATTTGTTTGGGACTCACTCCACAAACTCGCCATATTAATCTCATGGCTTAAAGTCCTTTCAGCTGACAACAATCACGCCCTCAGGTTTTGAAAAATTGCACCACTTTTAGTTTTGTTTATTTATACTGACAAAGAACACGCTGAACTTTGTATTTAGTGAGTCGATCCACATGAAACAAAAACTGCGGATTCGCTGACCTGGTTTATGGTTAATATCTCGGTGCCAATCTGTCAAACAGCAATTTCAGTTCCGCCCGATCCTCCAGCTCAGTTTTTAACTCCAGAAATTCTACGATGCTGTGATGCCATGTGAACCTAACCTATCTGAACAATAAAAATAGTTCAAATCTGTAGTTTGCGCTAGGTCTTCAGGAGGTTATAGAAATCCTGGATCACTTTGCTTCTACTGTCCATGCCCCAACTGTCACGTCTCCTCTGTTCTCAGTTCGGGGGTAGTTCAAGTTTCGTCTGTAGCTTTAAAAAGACTCCACAGTGAAGGCACATTAGCCCCACGGTCACTCGGACACGGGGGGGGAAGAGCCGTGGTCCCCAAAATGTTCACCAAAAACATGGCGCGGAGATAATCCAAAACCTGTAGCAGCTGCTTTGGGTGCTGATGTAGTGTCAGAAATACTGCAGGCACCAGCGGCCATCTTGGTTCATTCTTACTCAAAACAAGGCACAATTTTCTCATAAAGTGCTGTCCAATTGTAGATCCGATCATGTTAACACTGATTTTTTTTTAAAAATCGCTAAAAAGGCACCCCGAATTTAAAATATAGTGTGATTTTTTTAATGCTCTTCCAAAAGGTTCCAAAAATCTTCCAAGTTTTTTGCATGTAAACCTTTGTGGAAAAAAAACAAAAAACAAACTCCCTCGGTCCATTTTGTCAAAACAGTTAGCTTCAGCGATCAGTACCAGTCCAGAATTAGCTGGTAACAACTAAAAATGTAGGCGTTTAAAATGAGCAGTCTACAACTTAAGGCTCCAAGATGGCGGACAGCTGTGAGGGTCGTTTTTTTTTTCGTGGCAGTGAGGAGCCTGTAGTTGCTGTGGTCTGCCTTGGGGTGGCGGTGTAGTTCCGGGTGGTTAGCTGGGGGGTGTGGCTTGTTGCTTGAGCACGGTGTAGACGTTGTCCACTTTGCTGAGCTTCTCGAAGAACGGGATGAGGTCCAGCAGCTCCGTGTCGGACATGTCGTCGAACCAGGACGCCACCGGAACCTGAAAGACAAACAGGCGAGAGGGTAGTAAAGACGCTAACGGACTGAAGTTTTGGACAAGACATTACTCGAGATCCTAAAGGACAAACATACTGCGAGATCAGATTTTAGTCAAGATCCTAACCAACTTCCACCTAACAAGACCGTACATGAGATCCTAAATGACAAACATACCTCATAAGACAAGACTCTATTCAACCATAGACTAGCTAACCTGCTAGCCGGCGCGTTACAAAAAGGAAGTGAGCATGGGCTGTGCTTCTGGCTCCATCGACTCCCATTCAGTCACTCCCGCTAGCGCTAGCAACAGGTTTGAATGACAATGTTGTTCAAGATGCTAACTGACAAACATAACCTCAGATCAGACTGTATCCGAGATTTGAAAAGAAACAACCATCAGACAGGATCCTAATCGACAAACAATAAATGGAAAAGATAAACATGCTACAAGAGAAAAAGACTGTGCTCAAGATCCTCAACAAAAAATAAACCATCAGACAAGTTGTACTCAAGTGACAAACATAATCAGACAAGACTGGACTGAAGAAGATCCTAAACGACAAACACGACATTAGACGAGACCGACTCAGGATCCTAACAGACAAATATAACAGCAGATAAAACTATTCAAGATCCTGAACGACAAACATACTAGGCAGGAATGTACTCTAAACCCTAAAGGATAAATATAACATCAGACAAGACTGTAGTCAAGGTCTTAAAAAGAAGAAAAAAAACATCAGATAAGATCCTGACCGACAAACATGACATCACACTGTGCTCAAAATCGACGTAATAAAATACGACATCAAGAAAAGACTGCACTTTAGTAGTCTGACTGGTTTTTTACTTCAGACTCTTAACACAATTAGACACTCATGATCCTTAAAGACAAACATACCAATAAGACCGTTTCCCACATTTTAACTGGGAAGACTGTACACAAGATCCTATTTGATGATATTCTCAGGATCTTAACAGAAAAACAACCATGAGACAAGATCCTAACAGACAAACAAAATCAGACTCTGCTCAAGATCCAAACAAACTGACAGACAAACATACTACTTAAGACAAGGCTGTACTATTGATCTCACCTGACGAGCACACCTCACGACACAATAAAGTACTTAACATCCTAAACAAGAAACATATCAGATAAGGCTGTACTCAGGATCTGAAAGAACAAATCGATCAAACAAGATTGTACAGGACTATAACTGACAAACATCACGAAATAACCAGACTGGAAAGACACACAACATGCTCAAGATCCTAATCGACAAACAAAAAACAGGACAAAACTGATCCTAAAAGAAAAACAACAATCAGACAATATCTTAAACGACAAATACGACTCAGGATTAGGCACAAACAACAAACAAAAACTTTGGAACAAAACTTTTTGGGGTCAATATCTACCGTGGGCGCTTTTTCTTTGCACTAGTGAGAAAATTTGGGTTATTTTTTCTGTTATGATGAAATTTGAGCTATACAAGGTTGATTTATGAACTACTATGACTCATTATATCTACAAACTAACTACGTAAGTGTTGCATTCACAATACTGCACACTGAGAATACATTTTGGGACAATTCTGCTTTATGGTGTGGTTTCAGTATTAGGTTTTACTTCTGCAAAGTATCGCACTTCAAAACCTGTTATGACAGATACTCAAGATCATAACCAACTAACATATGAGACGAGACATTAATCAAGATCCTAAAGGACTGACATTACATGAGGTAAGACTGAAGTCAAGAAACAACAAACTTACACCATCAGACAACTGGAGCCGTAGTTGCCGAAACAAAAATTCTTGGTCAACTAAAGACATGTCCTGCCAATTGAGTAGTCGACTAAAAAGGGGAAAGCTCTCAAAACTATTGCACATAACTATGCATCAAACCCAAACTGCACTCACAAGACGACACCTGCGCAGGAGCTCACACAAAAACAACTATTTATGCAGAAAAAAGTACTAAAACTTGTGACTCATGAGTTTAATAGCTTTACTGACACAAATTTTGGTCGACTAAAACATCAACGACATAACGGTTTAAGGAAAAAGTGTATTCAAGATCCTAATCAACAAACATCGCTGCTTTTTTCCCCACGCTTTGAACCCTGCGGCCTATACAAAGGCGCGGCTAATTTATAGATTTTTACTAACGGCCACCAGGGGGCACTCTCCAACAGTAAATGCAAAAGCGAGACAGATGTCGGGAAAGTTTTGATTTTGATCTGTCGTTTTGCCCGTCATGCACACACCCTCATCATGGAAAACAGATGAAGAAATGTCTATGATGCTGCTTTTATTAATGAGGCGATGGTGCGAGGTTGGAGGCAGCGGCGGGAAGAACTTAGTCAATGTAAAAAGACGACAAAAACAAAAAGCGTGTCTTAAAACAAAACAAAAAAAACCTTCCTTGTACCATCTTTCTGGGTAAATTTGTAAATGTAACA
Source organism: Periophthalmus modestus (assembly GCA_019594935.1). Classification (NCBI taxonomy): domain Eukaryota; kingdom Metazoa; phylum Chordata; class Actinopteri; order Gobiiformes; family Gobiidae; genus Periophthalmus; species Periophthalmus modestus. Next base: position 11,899,489 of record JAIEZT010000198.1, on the reverse strand, counting down.
GCATAAAAACTACGGTTTATATTCAAGTGCGGCCTATACATGCACAAAATGTATTTTCTTTTCAAATTTAGCTGGTGTGGCCTATATTCAGGTGCGCTCAATAGTCCAAAATGTATCGTACACGAGACAAGAGTACTGCAGAAGTACCTTATATCTATCTGAAAGGGAAAGTATAGTTAGCTCCGTCCTTTCATACAGATATAAGGCAGTGTCCACCAGTAATCTGACCAGAACTGAAGAATTGGATGAGCAGCAAAACATCTTCACTCCTACAAATTTTGTCCAGTTGACAGATTTGAATTTCTTTTATAATGAACCCTATCTGTACGACTGAGGGATTACACAGACATCCTATACAACAACAAGTTTATTTAGTGTCCTGTGCACCGTGGAACAAACTGCAAATCACTCTCACATGTGACGTTTAATGCTGTGTGAATGTAAAAGAGAGAATGATAGAAAAGAAAGCAAAGCATATAACACAGCATATATAAAGCACATCCTGTTGTGTCCTGACTGTGACTCCACACAGGCCTCGTCACATGTAAAACACATGTACATTTACCAGGTGAACTCGACCCCCAGGCATGAACCGTCACAAATATCAAATATATGAGTTAATGTTGTCACGATACTAAAAAATGCCAAACTGTATATCGACACCAAGGACAAGATTAAGATTAAAATACCACCACATGCTCCTTTTTTGTAACAGAATGCAATTTTCATACACAAAATAATAGTACGTCATTTATGTTACCATGAGATCTTGTAGTAGTTCAGATAAAGCTCAAAATGAAATGAAAAAAGCGCAAATTTTGTCTTGTTAATGTGTTTTTTTTTTCGAAGTATAGAGACTTGCTCAAATGGCTATCTAGTTTTGGTATCGATTGGTATCTGATTTTCAATAAAAAACAGGAGTTAAGGATCCAATAATCCAACTTTTTCGGTTCTGCAGCTATCAGTAAAGAGCATTATCACATCAATTTATCGACCAAACTGATCTTCTGGAGCGATTATCCATCCTGAACTCCACCTGTTTGTGCGTCCCGAGCAGTACAGTCCCACAGTGTGAAAGGGCTTGGTACTCACGGCGTTGTCCGGGTGGAAGATGTAGGACGCGGGGGAGTTGTCCACGATGATGACTTTGTTAAGGTCTCGTCCCAGTCGGCTCAGGTCTTTCACATAGTTCCCCCGATGGAACACACAGGACTCTCTGAAGAGACGACAGCGGAACGCCCCCCATTTATCCAGCAGGTCTGAAACTGGGTCTGCGTACTGACAGAAGAGACACGAGACGGGTTTTTACAATTATGACCTGGTTTGGTGGGATAGTACATGTGGAAAGTATTTATCAGTTTTATGTCACTGAAGTGGCTGTTTGTGTAAGAAGGTTGAAAAGAAAAGTAAAAAAATATATATAGGAAGTAGTGGGGAGTTCTCTACCCATGTCATCAACTCCATCCAAAATTCCATCCAAAATGCAGGGACAATTTGTGCACAATTTTTTTTTTTTTTCTGGGAGTTAAAATGGTCGTTTAATCCTAGAGAACCCACGGGGTCAAATTTGGCCACAGTTAATTGCTGCTACCCAAAATATGTTGAATTTCAATTCAAAAAATTCAAAAAGCCCAGAGTGCCACTTCTGGCCCTGCATAGAGACACCTAGTGGATGAATACTGAACTAAAATGAGCCAGAGTAGTGACAAGATGTCTGACCTGTTGAGATGGAAAACTACTCAAACAAATCCAGCTTCTCAGCAAACCAGAGGTTGGTAAAATTGAGTTTTTTAAAAAAATCTTTTTTAGTAATATCTTGTAGAATGTCTAGAAGTAGGTTTTATATTCTTTTTGGATAAATTAGCGAGCCCACTGGGTCAAATTTGGCCCTGATCCTAAATTAGGGAATAAAGGGTTAAAATTGAAAAAGTGGATATTTCAGTAATAGTGGATATTTTTCATAATTTTCCAAAGAGAAAAGGGTTCTTGGATTCTCCAGGGTTGACATAACAGTGTTGCAATTTATTATTTTATTATAATTTATTATCGGCCTATTCATAACTGTGGTTTTGGGAGTTTATGGCCCTTACTTCAGATTATTGTTGCTTGTAGGGTTGTCAAAATCAGATGGTAATCAATGCTAAAACTAGAATCGAAAACTAGTCATTTGAACAGGTATTGATACTAAAAAAGTCACATTCACAAAGCAGAAATGAACCTTTCCTCGGTAGCTTTACAATGACCTTGAGCTGTATCAGCACAAATATTTATGCAAACCACATCTATGTTTTATAATTTGTCCTAAAAAAGAGCTAAGTAAGGTTTTGTCTTGTTAGCCAGGGGTATTTCATGTCATTTAATGTGTCAATTTTGTACTCCTGTTTTATAATTGTGTGTATATTTGATTGTATTTTTATGTAATGGACACCAGGAAGACTCACTGCTACTGAAAGGGGATCTATATAAACAAATACACAAAATAAACCAATAAACACAGACTAGTACATGTCCATGGACTATGTAAACTACTCTAGCTGCCTGCTAACACTTTCGGACTTACCTTCAGCATATGTCATATCTGCTGCTCGTGTCAAGAAATAAAATTATACATTATTATTATAGTAAAAAATAGGGAAGATTTCTAATAGCATCTTAAATGTAATTACGTTAAGTATGTTTTGGTGAAGTCAGCAGTCTACTTCGTCGTACGCACTTGGAGATAACTTTTTACCTGCATGAACGTATTGAATCATGTGACAATCTTCAAATTCAAATATCATGCAAACCAGTGAATCAGCAATGCAAGTTTTTACAAGGTTCAAAAGTCCAGAGTACAGTGGCGTCTGCCGTAGGTTTAGCATACATGGCAGTACATCCACATTCCACAGTGTTAGCGAGTAGCTCGGAGGAGGTGCTTTATGAGCGTACCTTGGCTAAGCTGGCAGTGAAGAGCACGCACTCGAACAGCTCGCCCATCCTCTTGAGGAACTCGTCCACGTGCGGTCGCTTCAGGACATACACCTGCGCCAGGAATCCAGAGTCACACAAGATACAGCACGGCCAAAACTGATAATATTACTGATACTGTTATACTACCACTGCTACTACTGCTCCTGCTCCTACTACTGCTACTACTTCTACTACTGCTGCTGCTGCTATTGTTATACTACCACTGCTCCTACTACTCCTACTGCTGCTCCTGCTACTACTTCTACTGTTATACTACCACTGCTACTACTGCAGCTCCTATTACTGCTTCTACTACTGCTACTGCTGCTATTGTTATACTACCACTGCTCCTACTACTCCTACTGCTCCTACTACTACTGCTGCTCCTACTACTGCTCCTGCTGCTACTACTTCTACTGCTGCTATTGTTATACTACCACTGCTCCTACTACTCCTACTGCTCCTACTACTCCTACTGCTCCTACTACTACTGCTACTACTGCTCCTACTACTGTTGCTACTACTGCTCCTGCTACTACTGCTCCTGCTACTACTACTCCTGCTACTACTACTACTACTACTACTACTACTGCTAGTGCTAGTGCTGCTCCTACTACTGCTACTACTACTGCTACTACTACTGCTACTGCTACTACTACTCCTCCTTCTCCTGATATGCTGCTTCTACTAATGCTAATAATACAAATACTGCAGCTGCTGCTACTAAGAACTAAACACACTGATACTACTACAGCGGTGGAAAGAGTACTAGCCAAGACCCTTTACTCAAGTTAAAAGGTCATGGCTAAAAATGTACTCAGTTACAAGTACTGCTGCCAAAATTGTACTGGAGTAAAAGTAAAGAGTACACATGTTAAATACAAGACAAGTACTGGTTACTTTTAGTGCAATTTTAGACATATTTTGATCACGCTTTCATACAAAAAAAAAGTGTAAGTGTGTTTTGAACCACAATCTGCATATTCTATGATCTGACCAATCAGAGCAGGCGATGCCGTTTTGCATTTGTTGTTGCACAATCTGGACTTCTGTGATTTAAAATGTAACTGCAAGGCTAGAAATATACTCAAGCACAAGTACAGGTTTAGAAATCTACTCCAAAAAGTACAATTACCTCAAAAATCTACTCAGTTCAAGTGAGTATCTGTGATTAGCTGCTTTCCCCTCGTGCCAGTACTGATAGCGATTTATTGCTACTACTATTGCTAATAATAATACTACTGCTGCTGCTACTGAGAACTACTGATACTGATACTACTGCTCTTACTCAACCAGAGCAGTGACGACAATAAGAGCAGGGTGGAGAACACTTCAAAGTCTAAGTAGTACATTTTATGGGTGTGGAGTTAAGGGGCCCCAACATTTAACTCTTGTGTATCGGGTGGGTTTTTGCGATGCTATTCATACTGTGAGGTCCATGTTACGCAAAATTGACTCTTGTGAGATTTAAGTCATGCTAAAATGTTGTTACCTGATCAGAAACATACCTGGAGTTGTGTTTTGTTTCATTCACACATGTTCAAAATGGTCTGTTGCACCTTGTGATGTCACGAAGAGGTAGTTTCCAAGTTAATAATGATTCTAATGGAGATATTTGGAGTTTAAAAACACAGTGGAGCACTTCCTGTATTGCCATATGACATCACAAGGTGGAACAGAGTGTTTTGCAATATGCAGGGTTTGTGTGTTTAACATGTGTGAATGAAACAAAAAAAACAAAAAAACAACAAAAAACACAACTCTGGCTATGTTTGTGGTGAGGAAACATTATCAGAATCAGAAAATGGCACAATATGAGCCCTTTAACGCTTTATCTACTTTCCTTTTTGGCAATTTTCATGCAAACTAGGTATATTTGCAGGCTTGTGTTCAAAAACAGTCAAAAACTGAGTGTGTGCTGCCTCCAGTGGCCCCTGCGATTTCAAGTACTACGTGACATCACAGAGAACTGCCCTGATTACAGCCAGGTGTTTCTGATGACAAACACCTGGCTGCCGGGGTACAATTTGAAAGTCGGAAATTTCAGTTTAAGAAATGCAGATTGAAGCTTTTGTTAAGTAAAACCCAAACCCAAAAAAAAAAAAAAAAAAAATCAACACTGTGTAGTGTGTAGTTTTCCTCTGTGTCGCTAGGGGGCATCGCTCCTGAACCAAGTCATCCGGAATAGGCTGAGCTGCAGTGGACAAACCTATCCTGGATTACTTGAACCAGGCTCGACCCCAGAGGAGACGTCGTCCAACTTCACCATCCTTTAAATAAACTCTGAACTCTGAATCGTGAGCGCAGAGCCGTCGTACCTGGTGCACTGTTCCATCGATCTCCACAGGAATGATGAAATCTGCATTGTTCACAGGCTGGAAAAATAAATCAAAGATAATTTTACATTATTTATGCATTTAGGTATTTATGCATATTTTATTTCATTTTATTATTGCTTTATTTATGGGTTTTTTTTTACTATAATTTTGTGGCGGCATATCAGAGAAGCCTTATAATAAAGCCCCACTGTGTAACATTTCAACCATAGACTGTATAAAGAAGTGGACTAAGTGAGTGTGATGTCACCCAAAGTCTGACTGCGAGTATCATAGCAACTAAAGAGCCAATCCGGAGCAAGGCTGTCGAAGGTAACGCCCCTTCCCGCCTGCACCTCCTCCGCTTAGCAACGCTGTCAATCAAACCTGTTGCTAACGTGAGCGGGAGTTATCTCGGGAAAAGAAGGCGCCTGATTTGTCTGTTATTAATGTTCAATAGTGAAATAAAACCCCAGGATCACGTAGAGCGAGTTAATACGAACATTTTAAGACCAAAATGACGAGTTTGACAGCAGCAGTTACAGAGAGAGGAGTGAGAATTTTCCAATGTAAAGTGAATTGGAGCCAGAGTGAATGCTAGCAGGTTAGCCACGTCCATTTATTAATACAGTCTATGATTTCAACACGGTTTCAAATAAAAGCGTGTATTTCAAGCTGCTTCGAGAACAGGTTACAATGGTTTTTAAGATTATTTGACGCAATAAAATCATCCGTACCACCACAAAATGCATTTATTTTAGTCTATTGATTGACTGAAATGTTACACAGTGAGGCTTTACAAAGAATAAGGCTAAATTAGAAGTTATACTAAACACTACGCCACCAAAAAATATCCCTAAAGATCTTACTGTATTGTGAAGAAATGCACTGATATGTTGTAGCTATTTATTTGCAATGAAAATAACCAGTTTGTAATTATATAAATACATTAATCCATTAGATCATTGACAAAAACAGATTAATATCAGTAAAATGGAACATTAAATTAGCCTCTAAATTGTCTGGAATGTACGGAAAGTATTTAGATATATTTTATGACGGCGCTACTGTTTTGTTTGTTTAGAAAAAGGAAACGCATTTGGCATATTCACTGTTTTCATGATTAAAATGGGCGTATTTCATGTTAACTTTGCTCAGTATCACAGGATTAAGTCGTCGTGTTGTGATTTCAGAGCAGTTACTCAACATGTGTCACGGAGATAAATCCAGTTTAAACTATGAATGAATCAACGATGACCAGTGTGACAGTGATGTTTTCTTCTAGTTAGTCACATGCACGACACAAAAAGCACTTTATGTTCATTCATCTGCAATAAATAGAACATAAATCCACCATTAATAGTTTTTTTTGGGGCGGGGTAAGGAGTAGAAAATCTAATTCGCTCTCTGAAAATACTCAACACTATGATTTTATTTGGTGTAATCATTGAAAATACCATTGTGTGTTATTGGATGTTTGGTCCTAATGACATTAAACTCACATTATAAGTCACATGTGAGCAGTTTCCTAAAATACTTTTATTCTGAAAGTCTATTTTTCTTCTCATTATATTATTTTTGAAGTTTTCTTATATGATTATGAGACAGGGAGAGCCCAAAACAACTACATGATGCGCCTGGGGACCCATCTCTCGATCCTGAGCGAGTCTAAACCAGGACAAACTCAGCTGGAACACCCGGATCACGCTCGGGAATCAAACACAGAACCTTATTAATGTGAGTTCTAGCCTCTCAGCCACTGGTTAATATGTAACATGAATAAATCCTTCTTCAAAATGTTGATTATAGTGTTGTGCACCTTAAAAGAGCTGTGCACCAGGGTCTCGTCCAGGTCGATGACCACACAGATCTTCCCCGAGTCTTTGGACTTGACTGGAGGCAGCAGCGGCTTCACCTGGATCTGTACAAACAAATAAATAAAAAAACAAACCGTCCTCGTATAGATGACGTTCTTTACATTCAATAAGAGCCACAGCAGCACCTTGGACACTGTCCCGTTCTCCTCCACCAGCAGGGGGGCGTTGTTGTTGACGGGCGCGGGCTCCGGCTGGTCCCGGCACAGGCAGCACAGCAGGCTGGAGAAGAGCCCTCCACTGCGGGGCTTCTTAGAGGAGAGGGAGGGGGACGAGCCTGGGGACGGGGGACAGGGTCAGGGCTCTGAGGTCAGGCCTGGAACAACTATTACTACATCAACTCATATTTAGATGTTTGGAGGCTCAATATTTATCATGTGTTCAGTTTCCTTAAATACATTTGATCATATTTAATAAATGGATTAAATGAACTAATAATTAGTAAATAAATGCAATTTGTCTTCTGCATTTGGTCCATCCAAACCACTATCTCAGGTTAAAGAGGATTAGCCTCTTGTGCATGTTTTAGGATAAAGTAGTGTTTTTTTAAATTAACTGAATAATTGATAAATAAATAAATGTAAAAAAAAAAAGGTTGCAGTAGAACAGGTAAAAGTACAATACTCCAGAATTAGGGGCGAATCTCCAAACTATTTTTTTTTTTTTTCTGGAGAATCTACTTTTTTTGCCTCCAGGGGGCGTCTGATTTCACCTTTAGGCTTTACATTTTTCTCTCCAATCAAAGAAAAATACAGAAATGCAATTGTGTTTTTTGTAGAATGTTCCACGGTGGCATTATCAGTCAGTCAAGTTATCTATCGTCAACGAGCAGGAGGTGCCACCAGACAAGTAACAGGTCAGATCTGTGGAGAGGCAGCCTCGCTCTCAGTAAGAATGTATGTTTTTTTTTTTTTTTTTTAACTAAATAAATGCAAATTAGATATGTTTAATGCCATACTCCGGAACATTCAGAGCAGTGCCAGAAATTGTACATAAAATAGTTTTGAGGCAGACTGATTATTCACAGAAACAGTTACAGAGTTTTAACTAATAGTCTATGTCTAGACTTACACTTCTGATACAGTTTGTTATTTTTATTGAGCAAAAACACTTAGAAAAACCTGCATTTCAACTGTGGTGTCGTCTGCTCGTCTCCCTGGGGACAGATGGGTTTGAAGCCATATTGTGGAACATTTCAGGCATGTAAATAACACCTTTAAAACTTTGTATGAGGTAGTTTCAGAATGAAATTAAACTGTGTTGATGAATAAACAGGTGCTGATTGAACTGGTCAGTGTTTCCTGAAGGGGGAGGGGACAGGTGCAGGGGGCGGAGATAAGAACATGGTTTTTAAATTTTTTTTTTTGTTTGGGTTTTTTTAATTTTTATTTATATAGGGAGAGCCCAATGTGAGCAAAAAAAAAACAAAAAAAAACAAACAAAAACAAAAACAACAAAACCAAACAATGAAGATGAAGGAATGACTAATTTAATTTTTTATCACACTGCCCCTTTAAAGAAGCCATCCCCAGTTAGCAAAATTGACAAAAAAAACAAATATATAAATTCAATAAATATAAATAAAAAAATATATAAAATATAAAATAAATATTATTTAAAAAAAAAACATTTAAAAAAATATAAATTCCATATCCCATTAGCTGACATATATTCATCAACAATTATCTAAATATACATAAAAAAAAATTAAAAAAAAAAAAAAATTTTTGCAGATTTTTTTTTTTTTTTTTGCAAGAACTTTTTAAAATGTATTTTTAACTGGGGACAATGTTTACAGCCTCTTTGTTACTCAATGTACCTAAAATGTGCTAATGACATTGCGCGTGCTAGTTCTACCACAGCGCTCTGATAGCTACAATCAAAATGTGCGATTTGTCAAAAATGTGCCCAAACCGCCCCGGTAACAAAATCCACCAATCACAGAGCTTCCTGAGTATTAAGGACAATTTCAGTCAATCAGGAGACGTTTTCCGGAGTCGTCCATAAACGCTTTTTCCGGCCTGTTCCTGGAGATGGAGCAGCAGTGAGCAGTGAGTGTAAGTGGGCGAGTGTTTTGGAGAAGTCACCCTAAACTTCACTAAACTTGTCTGGAAGTTGTGTCAAAGCAGCAGGTGGAATGTGACCCAGCACCTACGAGCGACACTGACACAACTTTTACTGACAGAGAAAGAGGCGAGTACTGCGTCAGTAAAAGTAAAAGTTTACATGTAGTGCTTTGACTTAGAAAATTAAAAACAAATCTACACTCACTATAAAATCAATACAAAGGAACAGATACAAAAGTGATGTCCAGTGTTTTCATTGTGTTAATCTGAGTTTACTCCAGGATAATCCCGGTTTAATCCTGTTTAAATCCTAGATTAGAAATATTTTACAGGTGACTTTCTGAATGTCATTTCTGCAAATTATATAAAAAAAAAGAGAAAAGAGAAAAGCAAAGAAAATAAAAGAAAAGCAAACTTTGATAATGCAAATGAAAAATACCGAATACTTGGTCTATATAGTTTTGGACTGTTGGTCTAATGTTAAAGGTTTTGTACCTGATTTTGACGTTTTAAAAACATGAAGAACAGAACGAGTTTAAAGGATTTGCACAAGTTTGTTTTCCAAGCATCATAATTATTCACCACGACGACAACTCTCAGAGACCAGAGCCGAGTTTAACGTCACAAGAAACAGCAACTAGCATGCTAATTGCACCACTGTCCACTGTCTCCTGTCCCACTGTTCCCGTCCCCCTGTCCCATTGTTCCACTGTCCTCCTGTACCACTGTTCCCCTGTTCCACTGTCCCATTGCCGCCCTATTGCACTGTCCCCCTGTCCCATTGCTCCACTGTTCCCCTGTTCCACTGTCCCCCTACCCCATTGCCGCCCTTTTGCACTGTCCCCCTGTCCCATTGCTCCACTGTCCCACTGTCCCCCTCCTGTCCCCCTGTCTCCTGTTTTTCCACTGTCCTCCTGTACCACTATCCCATTGTTCCACTGTACCACTGTCCCCTGTCCCACTGTTTCCTGTAAAACTGTCCCCTGTCTCACCTGTAAAACTGTTCCCTGTTCCACTGTCCCATTGTACCACTGTCCCCTTTAAAACTGTCCCCTGTCCCACTGTCTCCTGTAAAACTGTCCCCTGTCTCACTGTCTTCTGTAAAACTGTTCCCTGCCCCTGTCCCAACCGCCTCTGTATCCCACTGGACGGCCCCTGCCCCAACCGCCTCTTATCCCACTGGACCCCGTCCCACCGGCCCCAAAACAGGAAAAGGAAACAGAAGGGAAGCAGCTCAGAGCCAAGAGGAAGTGAAGGGCAGTTTTCACAAACACAAACGCACAATGTTATGTCATGTGTTACATTTAGAATAAGCCTGAGACCAAATGTATGTGAAAATATATTGTACTTTTTATGTGTCAAACGTTGGTAATATTATCACTTTGTTGCTTATTTAGAAACACAAAATCACATTAAATACATTTGTTCAAAGTCAGTTACCTACAGATATAATTCTCTTTCAAATATAGCAAAGATTTTTGTAATTTTCCAAAATAATTCAAGTTTCACGATGTAATTTTTCTGGTGGATGATCTGCCATGACGAGGCTTTTGCTTTGCCTGTAATGTTCCCCAGTACGGCATTAAACAGATCTAATTCCACAAAGACTGGGAGCTTGGTCGCCTCTCCACAGACCAAGTTACAGCTCAGATCTGCGGAAAGGCGACGCAGCTCCCTGTAAGAATGTCTTTTTTTATTGTATTTTGAGCAGTAAAAGCACCAAAAGACAGACTTTAAATGCCACACTGTAGAACATTACTGGCATCTCCATGGTGACGGACTCTCAATGCAAAAGTCGCATAGAAACACATAAGCCTCATAGTATCTGAAATATTGAAAGAAGGTTTTGAGATTTCACAACAAGCAGGAAGTACAATGCCATGTTAAGTATTACAACACTGCAGCTACAGCGTTCACCACAACTTCACCAGACTTGAAACTGCTCTCGCCTGAAGACTATGAACACTGACACAAAAATACACAGGGTGGCCCAAAAGTCACTGACACTTTTAAATCTTCAATAGCTCCTATAATTCTTAAGTTATACTCACCAAATTTTAGCAGTAGATAAACTGAACCCTTTTGAGATTTTGGCAATATATACGGTTATAATTGTTCACTTACACTTGAACTTATCACGACTTAAACTAGAGGAAGTAAAAATGACCTAATTTTTTATTTTATTCACAAACACCTTTTCTTTAAGATAGCCCCACAGGAAGAAATCAGGACTAGTCAGGTCTGTGGAGATCACATACTGCCCCCTGTCTGTGAAAAACACTTATTATTCATTTAATGGCATTTACGCTCGGGGCATCTCTGGTAGTAAAATGTCGACGGTAACACCACGTTTCTGAATTTGACCCATGTGACTCAAAGTACCACTGAACAATGAGGGTTCGTTCCTCGGTGCTGTATTTGCTCATATTAATGTCGGAGGGGTTGTTCTAAACGCTCTGAAAAAATAAAATAAAAATATTTAGAAACAAAAGAGTTATGAAGTTTTTTCAAGTGTCAGTAACTTTTGGGCCACCCTGTATAAATGTGTTGCTTCACGCTAACAGGCAAGTTACACACCAGCTCTAGGCAGAGGCGAGGCAGCTTTACAGTAAGAATCCAAGTTTTTCCAAGGTGTTTTTGATCAATACAAACTTAATCGAGTAAATGTACAATAGACAAGTTTAATGCCATACAGCGGGACATTTTTGGCACGTGTTTCAGATAAAAGTACCTCGCCCCAGTGCAGATATATCGTATAAACAGCATGAGGTCAAAATAAATCAACTGTGCACCGTCTGACGCTAATAATAAAGCGTTGTATGGAAGTGCGCGTTAGCATGCTAGTCATTGTTAGCTTTACCGTGACAGTAAACCCTGCACTCATCTCCGAACGTTGTGAAAAGTGCTTATAAACTCATCGTGGTGAAAACGTTTAAAATGAACTAGATTTTCACATTTCAAAAAACGGTAAAAATCAGGTACAATGGCTTTAAAATATGGAGGAAAAAACTGCAAAAGGTGATGTTTTAGTAATATTTTTCCTTGTAAAGACTTAGCATGTGGATCTGGACCTAGTGGAGCTGAATATAGTACATAAAAGCCACAGTATGTCACTTTTCTGCCAAAAAAATTAACTAAAATCTTTGTTTTTTTTCATTTAGGTTGCGTTTATCGTACTGAAACCATAAAATAAGCATGTGTCCTTACTGTGAGCGGGCTTGCATCTCCACAAACCTTACTCCTGACTTGCATTTAACCTGGGGGAGGGGCTTTTGCTCGTTTCCATGGAGATGTTGCTCCTTTGGCTGTAATATTCCACAGTACATCTATGGCTGTATGGTATAAAACATATATCTCCATGGAGAATTGTTTTAAAATATGGTTTTAACTTTCGATTTCCACAGAATCAGGCAAGTGACATGATGTGACACCTCCAGAAAGTTACACACTGTAGCTTTACGTAAAATAAACACTATATCTCAAGACGACGATGCGAGCGGCGTACGCACAACCAGTGATGGGACGAATACTTTGAAAATGTAGTTACAGAACAACGAATACCTGCATTTAAATGGATTTTGTGAAGTATTCTGACACATGGTCCAATCAGAGTACTGTATTCTGAATATTCTGAGTACTTTTACATCAAGTTGCATTTAAATTATAGTTAAAAAACGTAACGCAGGATTAAAAGCAGCTTTATGTTTGTTTCTCTGTTTGTTCTGTGTTTATTTAAAACTGAGGAGCAGGAAAACTCACATGTACTCGCCACAAAAACGGCTTTGTCCATATTTTTCCCCAACACTGAGCAGTTTGAAGCCGAAATACTGTGATCAAGTACAATGTATTTCTTTGATTTTGAACTAACTGTATTCTGAAAACTACCAAATGAAAAAGTAACTGCACTGCTCATGAGATCCTAAGATTACACATGAGTCATTTGGTCAAATTGCTTAACAGTGTCATCTGCTTCCTCTCCTCCTCTGCTGTCACTCCGTCCTCCCTCGCTCCCTCTGCTGTGACCTTTGACCTCCCCTCCCTGGTCTCTGCTCCCGTGCACTCCTCCGCTCTCCTCCCTCCATCACGCCAGCGCACTGTAAAAACACTAAAACTCACCCGCCGTGTTTGGAAAAATCACACAATTAAGATTTCACACATTCCTAATTTAAAAAAAAAAAAAAAAAAAAGTGCAGTCCTGGTTCAGCGCGGGAGGTGCTGTTGGTGGATTTTGGCGTAATATTAAATTAAAAATACACAAAAATTGGAGCATGGTTGGTCATAAGATAATAAATAAAATAAATAAATAAATAAAAAAAAAATAAAAAAAAATAAATAAATAATAAAATAAAAAATAAAATAAAATAAAATAAAATAAAATAAAAATAAAAATAAAATAAAATTAAAATAAAATAAAATTAAAATAAAATTAAAATAAAATAAATTAAAATTAAATTAAAATTAAATAAAAATAAATTAAACATAAAAAAAAAAAATAAAAAAGTTGAACAAGTTAATATATTTCCAAGAATTTTTCTAAAACAATTTCTTGGATCAGAATTCATTTTCATTTTCAACATGACTTTTAAATAACAGTTCCTTTATTTGATTTAAGAGGCTGGAGGCATCACGAATTCAACATAAATCATAAGGATGTTGACAAAATATAACAAAATAGCCTTTGTGCAAAACCCTTAAAGCTGCACTGTGTAACTTTTTGGTGAAGAGTCTGCAAAATGCCGTGGAGATGTCATGGTTTTGCCTGGAATGTCACACAGAATGGCATTAAAGCGTATCAGTCAAACCTATTCAATGACAAGTGTTTTTTCAAGGTTTTTTTCAGCTATGACATTCTTACAGTGAGCAGGACGGCCTCTCCGCAGATCTGACCAGGAAATTAACCTGGTAGAGTCACCTGCTCGTCGCCGTGGAACTATATTTAATGCCACACTAAAGGAATATTCCACTATCTCCATGGAGACGAGCACAATGCAGAAAACTGACATAGTGCATTTAAGAATAACATGATCATACAAAAGTTTGACTAAAACTTTTTTTTTTTTTTTTTTTTTGCAGCGCTAATCATCACGAGTCGGGATTTTGTTTAACTGGCAACTGTAAACACGCACGATTGATTTAGAGGGGTCAAAGTTCACAACGGCAACTACAGCGCCCACGGAGGGTCAAAACTCAAACATTTAAACAAACAGACTCAAAGAACAGAACATGTTAAAGCCTGTATCCAGTTTACACAGACAAACTTACAGAGGGGGTTAAAGTTCAGACGACGCAGTTAACAACATATTTAGACTTAAAAAAATTAGAAAAAACAGGTCATGAAAGTTTGGTGAAGTTTTGGTGACGTTTATACAGTAATTTCACTTCCTGGTTGGACAGAAATGAGATACATAAGGGTAAAAAGGGTCAGAACTCACCGAAATGTTGTAATAGTTATGATTTGACAAATAAAAATGAATGACAACACCTTTATTTTGTTAAATCAAGCTTTAATCTGTCCTAAAAGTGCTTTCCTTATGTAAAAATTGGATGGAATATTCAGTTTTTTTTTCTGTCATAGTCTAGGTACAAAACTCCCCACTGCTTCCTGTATTTTTGTACTTTTCCTCTCAACTTTTTCCCCCCACAAACTTCCACTTAACTGATGTAAAACTATGATAAATATTTACCACAAGTACTATCCCACCAAACCCAGTCATAATTAGAAAAACATGAAACCTGTCCCTACGCACTTTAACTTCAAACTATTGTATTATTCCTGCAGCGGTAATGCGAACACGACTTTGCAAACTGGTATTTTTAAACTAGAGATTACGGTAGGTCTATATTTAAAAAGTGTAAGATGCTTTTTAAATAGAATCAAAGCGGCAGCAGCGGCAGATTGTTGGTTAGCCCGGGCTAGCAGCGTGGAGAAAATTGCTAGCATGTGTGTAGCTAAACCGGGGCTAACGCTAAAAGACGAAAACAGACGTGCTCATTTGGCTTGTTTTGAATCTGCCGTCACATTTCCATGTTTTTATCACTTATTTCATCGGTCTGGAATGCAAAGTATGTTCACTTATCAGTTTTTTTCGCACTGCGGTTGTGGCTCGGTTGAGAACGTAAACAGGGATGCGCAGCTTTGCCTGGAATGTCCCGTGGTATGGCATTAAACTCGTCTAATTGTGCATTTACTCGATTAAGTTTGTGTTGGTCAAAAACACCTTGGAAAAACTTGGATTCTTACTGTAAAGCTGCCTCGCCTCTGCCTAGAGCTGACGTGTAACTTAGCCTGTTAGTGTGAAGCAACACATTTATACAGGGTGGCCCAAAAGTCACTGACAGTTGAAAAAACGTCATAATTATTTTTTCTTCTAAATATTTTTATTTTATTTTTTCAGAGCTTTTAGACCTACCCTTCCGACATTAATATGAGCAAATACAGCAGCGAGGAACAAACCCTCATTGTACAGTGGTACTTTGAATCACATGGGTCAAATTCAGAAACCCAGCAGTGTTACCGTTGACATTTTAATACCAGAGATGCCCTGAGCGTGAATGCCATTAAAGGAATAATAAGTGTTTTTCAAAGACAGGGGGCAGTATGTGATCTCCACAGACCTGACTAGTCCCGATTTCTTCCTGTGGGGCTCTTAAAGAAAAGGTGTTTGTGAATAAAATCAAATATTAGGTCATTTTACTTAAGTAGTGATAAGTTCAAGTGTAAGTGAACAATTACAACCGTATATATTGCCAAAAATCTCAGAAGGTTCAGTTTATCTACTGCTAAAATTTGGTGAGTATAACTTAAGAATTATAGGAGCTACTGAAGATTTAAAAGTGTCAGTGACTTTTGGGCCACCCTGTATTACGCAAGATGGGTTTGGTGTAGTGTCTTGCGTAAGGACACGACAGCAGCACACATCAGTCCAAGCAGGATTTGAACCGCTGACCTTAGTGTGGGTGGGCGAGCGCTCTACCTACTGAGCCGTTGCTGCTGTTGTGTCCTTGGGCAAGACACTCAGGTGAATAAAAGCACAATAAGCGCGCTGTGACCCGCTAACACGCTCAACAGACTGTCACGCTGTGGTATGTTAGCTTTACCGCCGAGCTAACGGTGATAAAATTGATTAGATTGAACATTATCTGAACAGGAGCAGACTGTGAGCTGAGTAAACATGTTAAGGGCATTAGACAGACCGCAACACTATCGCTGTTGTCCGCTCTCGTACAGCGGCCCCGTCCCGCAAACAGACACGGGACGACACTGAAATTTAGTGTAACGCTTATCAAAGTCAAAAGAATTGTGATTAATAATGATTAAAGTTATTATGAAGTTGAATAATTATAAGTTTAACAGAGAATACTATGGATGAGCAGGGCCGTCGACTGAGATTTGGGGGGCAGGGGGCAATAAGCCTCACATGGGCCCCCCTGTAATACAAATTAAATAGGAAGAGGGTCCAATTCTGGGCCCCTAAGACCCTGGCGCCCTAAAAAACAGACTCGCCTTTTTTTCTGCACATTCTGGTGATATAAGGGCGATTATCTGTGTTAGCGACTATCACGATTATATAAAATGTCCCCAGAACGATTATTATTGTCCATTTTTTAATCACGATAAACGATATTATAGTTTATTGTCCCATTTCTACTCGACTTTTCAGACTTTTACCCGTGTTATAGTGGTTTCTCTTCGCATTTACCATCTGAAGTTGCGTTTAGAGTGACTCGTGCATGTTCAATGTTTAATCACTTATTTTCCAGACGCCATTTTGCCCATCGACCCCTGTTTTTCCGAACATGTAGGAGGGGCCGATAGATGAATATTGCGATTTAAAATGTGCTAATTACAACATAATGATCCACAGACGTCACAGATTATAACTACAGAGCGACACAAGCACAATTTGAACATGTTTGCTTCATTAAGTCGCAGAAAGTTCATGATTAGGACATTTTACAGATCCTTTAAATGAACAGGACTCATATTGTAATAATAAGAACAGCCTATTTTCTTGATTTCATAATATTGTAGATGACTGGTTCCCCCTCTGAGGCCCTCGAGTCTGGACGACACAACAACCACATAAAAATAGTTTGAAATGGGACCAAATAGGAGGAAAAAATAATAAGAATTGTGATTTTCTGATGTAAGTTTTGCAATTCCATCTGCAATTTATGTTTAAAGAAAAAGTTCAAATGAGTATCTAGGTTTGATAGTAGTTTAAGTATCGATTAGTATCTGATTTTCGATACTTTTGACCACTACTCCAAGAGCATTCACATTTGAGGTAAGACTGAAACATGAACTGATGAAATAACACAAGATTTCGATGCATTTCAGAAAATAAATGTACAAATATTAGGCCTGTTCATCTGTTACATTAATGACTTCTGTCACTGTTTCATCCCATTCAAATTTACACAGGGAGGAACCGGACTGAAGTGAAAGTGAAAGTAAAAACAAAACTGAGGCTTTATTTCGAGGTGCGCGGTTACTAGTTTTGGTTATTTTACCACAAAATTTTCCCCATTTGCCGATTTTGACAGAGACACGAGAACTGCACGTCTCCAAATGTTCAAACGAGAGCAAACGGTGAATGTGACAGACAGAGAGCAGTAAACGAGGGCCCTGGACTACTACTACTACTACTACTACTACTACTACTACTACTAGAGCAGGGAGGGCCCTGGACTGACGCAGGCTACTGCTACTACTACTACTACTACTACTACTAGAGCAGGGAGGGCCCTGGACTGACGCAGGACTAGTACTACTACTACTACTACTGCTGCTACTGCTACTACTACTACTACTACTACTACTACAACTACTACTACTACTGCTGCTACTGCTACACTACTACTACTACTACTACAGCAAGGAGTAAACAACGAGGGCCCTGGACTGACGCAGGCCTACTACTACTACTACTACTACTGCTACTGCTGCTACTACTACTACTACTACTAATAATAATAATAATAATACTACTGCTACTGCTACTGCTACTACTACTACTACTACTACTGCTACTACACAACCACCACTACCGCCACTACCACTACCACTACCACCACTACTACTACTTCTTCAAAAGCTAATAATTAAACATACAGTACTATGTTTTGATAAAAATAGCTGACCACAATCCACAAATGTTGAAGTATTTTTTTTGTTTTAGTTGGTTTCACTAATTCCGGGAATGTGAGGCTGATTTGAGACCAATTACAAAGTGCAAAAGTATTTAAATAATGCCATGTTTTTGTCTCTTAAACACAGATAATTTCACAGTTTGTAACTTGAGCTGCCGGAGGAAATCTCGTGGTAGTTGTGGTTGTGGAAAGACGCCGTAATTATAGAAATATTAACCATGAACCAGGTCAAAGCTTTTGTGTTTTTACTGTTTAAATGCAGTTTGTTTAAATGCAGTTTGTTTAAATGCAGTTTGTTTAAATGCAGATTGTTTAAATGCAGTTTGTTTAAATGCAGTTTGTTTAAATGCAGATTGTTTAAATGCAGATTGTTTAAACACTTCTCTCTGGCCTCTGCCTCGTTTGTAAAGTATGAGGTGTTGTAAATGTTGTGACATAAACCTGTGGCAGAACAGAGCAGACACAGACTCACCCTCAGACTCTGTCCAGGTTAATGTGAAATGTGGGAGAGCAGGACAGAGGCTCAGGACAGTTACTCATTATACACACATAGACACACAGATACACACACACACACACATACAAATACAGACACACACACACACACGCACACACAAATACAGACACACACAGACACACATACAAATACAGACACACACACACACACACACACACACACACACACACACACACACATACAAATACAGACTCACACACACACACACATACAAATAGAGACATACACACACACACACACACACACACACAGACACACATACAAATACAGACACACACACACACACACACACACACACATCAGTCCACCTCATTATAGACAAAAGTAAATAAAAGTCACTAATGTAACATAACATCACAAAATGCCACAGGCTTGAACACTTCCTGAGTGCGGTTGGTAAACACACATTTGTCACGTTGTGATGCCATTTTTACGGTTATAAAACTTTTATAAACTTTGTGGAGTCTGTCCTGCGTCACTTCCGGTCCTTTCATCTCAGGCCGAAGGGCCGCGGCCATATCCCCCAAAACACTTTACACTGCACAGAACCACTTCACACTACATATGAGACACATGCACCAGAACACACTGCAGTCTGCGGTTATACCCCCTGTGTCCCCCCCGGGCCCCTGAGCCTGTGCGCGGAGGGGCCCCTTAGCGCGGAGCCTCCTCCGCACTGAGGCTCCGGACCCTAAAGTTTGTGACAGCGGGAAAAGGCCGCACTCACCCCGCTCGGCCGCGGTCTTGTTGGCCTCCTCATCGCGGCTCACTTGGGTGATGACTGAGGACGGATTGTCCATCACATCCAGCTCTGCGCTGCGCTCGCCTCACACGGAAAACTTACGCAGAGTTCGCGGAGTCGCAGCTTCATGAACCAACTTTCCATGAACCGGAGGCGCAGCGCTCACCGTAACATCGCCAAAAGCGCTTTACCGCGAAGCCATTCCGCCCAAAACAGCCCTGCGCTCACGTACCCACCGAGTCTAGACTGGAGAAAACATTTGTCAAAGAGTTGGCAACTTTGATTCAATATGGTGCTCAACTCCGCTCACGATTCAAGATACAAACACGGCGGTTTCAAGGCTCCCCCTCTGACTTAAAGCGGCGCAGCGGCCCGGGCCCAGGACACTCCCTCTGACACCGGGGGGACATTGTGAGACGGTCCCTTAAAGTCTGAAAAACTCAATGCACAAACTTCATCTCAGCTTCAGGTTCAGATCACAGCTTTACGCGCGTGTTTAAGGACCACTTTTAGCTTCAATTAGACTCTGGGATCATCAGACACAACTTTTATCACCTCCACCACCACTACTTAAACTTCTAAACATGACATTATAGTCCATGGATGCAAAAATACACTATGTCTGTTTAAACTAACATGTAGCATTAAACACAGTGGTCTATTCCGTATTCCTCGTGCGCTCCTGATCCCCTGAGTTGTCCCAGGACTCCACCAGCGCGAGCCCCGGAGCCCGCACCGCAGAAGCACGAGAGGAACGCCCAGTGCGGGTCCCTTGAAACGGACCAGGCCAGGGACCGTCGCTGAAGAGCCAGTCCCGGAGAGCGAGCGCACACACACACACACACAGCAGTACAGTAGTGATCAGAGCCCACTCCATTTCACTGTATCTACTCCACTTAAAATCACAGAGAGAAATCTGTCAGTTTTACCAAGTTTATTACATACTATCTCATAAAAACATGTTGAACTTTTCCACATATAAACACAGCAAATAGGTACATTTACAAATCTTCAGGCGTTCAAATTCATACAAAAGGAAAACTGAAGGAGCGGTAGGTACACGGGACGTAGTATTATTACAGGGACAGCGTGTTCAGGCTAAGGTCAGGTCTTGTCCAAATATTGCAGTAGCTCCGCAGTGGGCTGGAATCACATGTACAAGAAGCTAAACATGGTGGACGAAGTTTTAGGCACTGACTGAATAAGAAGACTAACCACGATACAGGTCAGAGTTCACCAAGATTTGACAGGTCAGTCGCCTCACAGCAGGACGGCTTAAAGGGCCATGTTACACTACTGATGTTATAATGTTGTTTCCTCATCAAAAACATACCTGGAGTTATGTTGTGTTTCATTCGCACGTTTAACACACTTAACTTTTCTGGAGGAGAGTGTGCCACATGCTTGTCTCCATGGAGATGTCATTACTTTTCTTGGAATCCTAGAATGTTCCACAGTATGGCATTAAACCTGTCTATACCCACGTTGGGAAGTCGAGATGATTTGGTTCAGGGTTAAAGGTGATTATTCAGGTCACAATATTATATCAAGAAGTAAAAAAAAATAATGGTGGAAGCTTAAAAAATTAAAATAAGTTTATTATCATTATTATTATTATTATTATAGTTTTTTTTTTTTTTTTTAAGGTTTTCTTTTTTTTTTGCCTGTTTATTGTCATGGTAACTTACCTTATCATTCAGAAAATTTTATATCGTGAAACTGGTCACACACTAACAACTCAAATTGAAATAAATGTAACATAGATACATTTAATGCCATACTGTGGAACAATCCAGGCAAAGCAGTGACAAGTCCACGGAGACACGCAGGTGGCGAACCCCCTTGCTCCCCATTAGAAAAGGTCCATAGTGCATCTGTAATAATGAAAAGGCATCATAATAAATAAATACATTGTTTCTCCATGACGTAAAGCCGTGTAGCTGTTTCTGTCGTCAAAATGGGAAAAACTGAACTACAGAAATGCATTTTAAAGTTTTGGTTTGGTTTATATGGTCCAAAGTTATTCCTCACTTACCTTACACATTCTGAACATCCTAATTGTTCACCATGATGAGTTTATAAGGGCTTTTCACAACTTTCAGAGGCCAGAGAGAAGCTTTTCTGTCATGGTAAAGCTAACAGCAACTAGCATGCTAACCACACCTTTTCTAACACTTTATAATTAGACGCAGACAGGACGCAGCAGACTTATTTTGACCTCAAGAGCTGCTTTTACAATATATCTGTACTGGGGCAAGACAATTTTGCTCAAATACTTAGACAAAATCAGGTACGGGGCTTTTAGACGAGTTAACAACATTCTATCGTAAATATCTGGATAATTTACACATATTTTATCATAAATACTATTCAAATCAATCAAAAATTGTCTGCAGTCTTAAGCCGTTATGCTGTGAGGCTAATGATTTGCAAGTACAATTTGAAACACAATTAATTACGCACAAGTTTCACCCTAGACTAGCCCTACGTTTTGGATTAGCATACCGACAGCGCTAACGTCCTATTGTGGCTTTATTTCACCTAAATCGTACACTCTCGCTCACACATGCAAATAAATTAACATGAAAAACAACACTTTTTTTGGCTTTGAGATTCAAACATGAGAAATAAGTTAGCAGCTTAAATAAAAGTACTATACCCACGGGTTGAATGCTATACACGATATGCTAATTGTGCAGGCTAATTGTGTATTTATGAACCAAATATGCAAAAAAAAAAAAAAATTGAAAAGTTTGCGATGAATTATTTTTGTGCATTCAGTCCATTTTTGCTCATTTTACACATATTTTCATCATTATTGCGTTTCACAGCAGAGTTGACGGTTCAATTCCCTAAATACTTACGCCCGTACTGCCGCTGTGTCCACGGGCAAAACACCTCACTTCTGTTTACCGCCCGCTCCAGTCGCAGTAATGTGGCAGGTTGCGACTGGAAGGGCACCTGACTTTAAAAAAATAAAATACAGTAATTGCAAAATCGCCATGGCAACCCAAAATTGTATTCATATTTGCGTTTTCCAGATTTGTGTCCACGTTTAAGCGATTTTAAGAGGCCAGAAAGGTCCGTCTTGTCTTGTTCACTTCAGGTTGGCTTCGCAGTAGTAGTACCAGTAGTAGAAGTAGTAGTAGTAGTAGTGGTGGTAGTTGTAGTATTGGCCTGATATGTTCGCAGTAGGACTTTATGTCGCGTGGCTCCCTGTGCTCTCCTGGACTGCTGTTCCACCAGGTGCTCTTTGAGG
This sequence comes from Periophthalmus modestus, assembly GCA_019594935.1. Taxonomy (NCBI): domain Eukaryota; kingdom Metazoa; phylum Chordata; class Actinopteri; order Gobiiformes; family Gobiidae; genus Periophthalmus; species Periophthalmus modestus. The sequence continues at coordinate 11,876,614 of JAIEZT010000198.1, read as the reverse complement.
CGTCCTGTGGTGAAGTTGAGGGTTTGACGCCGGAGCTTCATCAGGTAGGAGTCCTGGAGCCAGGCGTGGAGAGAAGCAGTCGCGTGTGGTCGCACGTGCCCTGGGACACACAAGTTACACACTGAAGTTAATATCACATTTTAATATGGAGGGAGGTGCCGTGTACCGGTGTCCCTCACTATATCGCCGTTCATGTTTCGCTGCCTCACTGTTTCGCAGATTTTTTTAGTACAATTTTGCTTTGGACTGTAGACCATTGTCCATCAGTCTCCTCTGTGTCTCCTGTACAGTTCAGAATGTGTCAGACAAATTTACACAAATGTTCGATCGCACCAGTGTGACTCTTAAGTTTATAGTTTGAGACCAGCTGAAAAGGCTGATGGTTTATTTTTAACACGGCCATAATTTGAGCAAACAAAAATATAAATAAAAACACAGCTTGAAAAAAAAAAAAAAAAAAAACAGTCAAAGAAAGTTATGTTCGATCGCACCAGTGTGACTCTTAAGTGCTGTGTGTTTGCAAGTTTTCTCCTCGACAAAACCCACAATGGCGATGAAACGTTCTGCACCGACGAAGATTTGAACTTTGAGAGAGTTTAAACAAGAGAGAAATGTGAGAAAATGTTAACGCCTGTGTGAGAAAAGTGTATAAAGTGTGTGGTGAGGGGTTTTACAGCCAAGAAACATATAGAATAATTGTAAAAAATAAAGCCAACTACTTCGCAGATTTCACCTATTGCGGGTTATTTTTAAAACGTTACCCCTGCGATAAACGAGGGATCACTGTAGTAGAGGAATGGAGGGATAAACATGTTTTAGTTTACGTCATGATCTATATTTTTACAACAGAAACGAGAAACAAAAACTGTCACAAAGCGTAATTAAAGTAACATCATGTAACACTCTGGAGGAGAAGTGTCACCTGCGTGTTAAAAGTTAAAAGTTAAAACCATACTTCAGAACATTCTCCATGGAGATTGATACATTTTATGCCATATTGTGGAAAATTACAGCCAAAAGAACAACATTTCCACGGAAACAAGCAGGAGGAGGCCCTGCTCCAAGCCAAATATGACTCAGGTTTTCACTGAGGAAGTTTTTCAGTGCAATAAAAACATTCCAAATGAAAAACATGCTTTGATTTTTTTTTTTTTTTTTTTTTTGGCTAAAAAGTTACCCGAGGGGCTTTAAGTAATCATATTTTTGACATTTTGTGATAAAATATGAGCTAATAGGTTCAGTTTCAGGTTCAGATTTTCTTTTACTTCGAAGAATTTTGTCAAAGTTACATTACTCGACATATAGTGCAGTATTTTAAATTATTTTCTGAACACAGATGCATTATATAAGTCTTAATAGTACCATATGCTAACATTGGCGCTAACATTCTTGATACTAAACTTAAATATTACACAACGAAACCTGTTTTGTCCATCTGCTTTAAAGCGACGAGTGAATATTTTATAACACTCACCATGGGTAACTGCTGAGCATCTTCTTGAGAAAAGTCGCTGCGCTCTGGGACACGTTGGGGTACAGTTTGGTGGGGTCAAACTTGGCCATGAGGATTTTGGACTCCACCTTCTGAGGGTCTTTGTCCTCGAAGGGCAGACGACCGCTCAGCCTGGAAACGACATCAAACTGTAAGAGTAATAAAAGTCCTGTGTTCATCTGTGTAAGATAATGTGGACTTACATGACGTGTGTGACGACCCCGATGCTCCAGACGTCGGTAGGAGGACCCACCACTTCACCCTTCACCATCTCAGGAGCTAAACACGAACACAAGGTTTAGACTCCAGCCAAAAGTGTGTCGCAAAGAGTTTTACTAAGTACATTTTTATACAGGTACTTTAAAACTTTTACTTAAATAGATTTGTTTATGTAATACTTTCACTTTTACTTGAGTTTTCATTTACTTAACTAACAAGATTGAGTACTTCTGCCACCACGGGTCATCTTATACTAGTTCTGATAGAGAATCTGTATCAATATTTGTTCAAACGAGTACTTAGTTCTGATACTAGTTTCAGAATATTAACATTAGCATCTATTAGAAGATTATGGGTATTGATTTTATTTTTGCAGTGGGGTAAGAATTTAACTGCAACCTTACAACACTAGTACTGTATTTTCCGGACTATAAGTCGCACTTTTTTCCAGTTTGTCCAGGGCTGCGACTTATACTCAGAGGCGACTTATATGTGAAATTATTAAAATACATAATTTCACATCTTCTTTATTGTCACGCTGACACCTGTGTGAGGACACTCTAGGCTTGTGAACCAGGAACTACTACTCCACTGAACATTTAAAATTTCAACATTACAGCAATTTAAAAGACATCTGAGAAAGACTGAACAAAAATGCCCCCTACAAGAAAATGTTGTTGAGAAGTGATACCGGGGATGAAGAAACTGTATGTACATATAACTTGTTGGCAGTGTTCACAGCAGCTTGAATATTTGAATAATAGCTGTATGTGTGAAAAGTTGACCCTCCTCTTCGTCTTTACCCATATACTCGAGCGTTCCGAGGCGAGGGTCCTGCTGTTTGAGGCTCAGGGGGTTGAAGCTCTGGGCGCTTCCAAAGTCCACGATCTTGACAGCGTTGAGGTTCGTGACCAGGATGTTGTCTGGCTTCAGGTCCAGGTGGAGGACTCTGCGGCTGTGAAGGTACTCCACACCCTGTAGGATCTGCACCAGGTACCCCACCACGTCGTCCTCCGAGTATCGGAACCTGAGGAGGCAGCGGAAGGGTTATAGTTAATAAACTAGAACAAAAACAGGACTTAACTAGAACTAAACAAGGACTAAAACTAGACAAAGACCAGAACTTTAAACCAGAACTAAATCAAGATGTGAACCAGGATTAAACAAGGACAAAACCCAGACTAAACCAGGACCAACCAGAACTAAATGTGAACTAAAACCAGGCAGAACCAGGACAAAAACAGGACTTAACTAGAACTAAACCAGGACTGAACCAGGACTAAACCAGGACTAAAACGAGACTAAGGCCAGAACTTTAAACCAGAACTAAATGAAGAAAAAATGAACCAGGACTAAACCAGGACCAACCAGAACTAAATATGAACTAAAACCAGGACAAAAGCAGGATCACATTAGGGCTACACCACAACTAAGTCTAACTTAACCAGAACTAAACCAGAACTACCCTTAAATACCAGGATTGAACCAATATTAAAGTGACTAAAACATGGACCAAATATAGACTAAACCAAGACTAAATCATGACTAAAGCAGGACAAAACTTGAACTAAAACTCAAACTAAATACAATATACTAAACCAGTACTACGCAAAGACTAAACCAGGACCTAAACTAGACTAAACATTGATTTACAGAAGACCATCCTGTTTCACTTTTCTGTCTGAAAAAGCCGTTTTAAAGCTGTGCGAGTGGACAAAAAATGTGAAATGGGAATATAGTGATGTGTCAAGAGGTTTTGAGTTGGAGATATTTAAAGAGGTGGTAAATGGACAAATTCACCGAAAACAACGTATTAACAAACTTCACTTACGTTTTTGACATTCTGAATCCCTCCTCCCTTTGCTCTCTGCACTAAGTCACTCCCCCTTCAGAGCGATATCACAACACAATCCCGCTAATGAAACTACTGCACATCACATCAGGTTTGTGAAGTTGTAGTGCGTGCTTTTGTATATTAATGGAGAATTGTCTTGGGCAGAATCTTACAGCGCGGGAGAGATCACTAGATTACTCAAACATGCGTGGATGGCATCTAAACCTCTTCAGGGATGTTTTTGATGAGGGAAATGCATTATAACATAGAAAGCTCCAAAAAATTCATTCTATTTACCACTTTTTAAAATGTCTATATCCTCCTTTCACAGAAAACGCAATGATCTTGACTCTCCGGTATGTAAATAGTAATAAGGGAACGTTTCAACATGCTTAAATAAACTCCTTTCACCATTACTCACGTTATAGATTATAGTGATTTACCCTGTGCCGCTCTTACCTGTCTATGAGTGCGTGCAGCAGCTCCTTGCCCAGGCAGTACTCGGACACCAGGACCAGGTATCGGGGGGTGACGTAGGCTTCGTGCAGACCCATGATTTTCTCATTGTGGAGGCCCTTGAGGATCTCGTACTCCCTCAGCACCTCCGCCTTGTTCTCCTGACTGTACGGGACGATCTTGGCCATGAAGATTTTACCTGTGGAGTTCTCCCTGCACTCGCGGATCACGCCAAAGCGCCCCCTGGAGGACAAACAGGGTCATGTGGTAAGGTTAGAAAAGGGAATAAATGAGTCTGTAGTTTTAGTATCAATTAGTATCTGATTTTAGAAACTTTTGACAACCCTAATTAACTAAAGTACGATATTGTAAGTAATTTGTTTCATTCCAAGTACTACAAATATTATAGTATTACTTACAAGACTTGAGGAAAGTAGCAAAAATATCCTAGTATTATAATGATTTACAAATAAATATTCTATATTATTTGTATTAAAAAAATATATACATGTATATATATTTTCAAAGTAGGCTATCATCTTTAGCTTTAAATAAGTAGGCTAATACATATTTAATTAAAGCTGAACCTTTCTACTAGACTGCACACCACTTGCTTGTTTCTATGGAGACGTTATTGCCTTCCTTGCATGGAAAGTTCCGCAATATTGCATATCAAACATATCAGTCTCGTACTTTTTTCAATTATAGGTGCTTTTATTGCTGAAAAATACTCCGAAAAACATTAAAAAAGCATTCTTACTGAGCAGGGTCGCCTCTCCACAGATCTGACCTTTTGTACTAGTGCTTTCCATTGTATTTTAATGGATTTCTAGATCATTCATGTGTCACCTTGACCTTGACTTGTAACTAGATAAGATAGATAAGTTTTCATTTGGTTCATAGATAAGTTTAATGTCATACTGTAGAACATCCCAGATTGAGCAATAACTTCTCTATGGGGACAGATTGAGTTACAATAGCTTCTCCCAGGAATATATTTCTGATCGTCCTTATCAAGTATCCTGGTGTCCACTCATTTGCTGTTATGCGTATTGTAGTGAATATAAGTGCCTTACCTGGCCTTCTCCTCCAGAAAGGTGTAAGGTTTTTGGGGTACTCCCTGCCTGAGCGTGGTGGAGGGGGTGGCCCGTCCTGAGGGAGTACCCCGTCCGGAGGGGGTGCCTCTGGGGGTACTGGTCCCGTCGGCGATGGGGCTCAGGCTGGACGTCTGCAGCACGTGTGGGGTGAAGGATACTGGAGTGGGGGCCTTGGCTATGGTGGATATGTAAGAGGGGACTGAGCTTAGCGCCGGCTTGGTGGGCGTGGAGGGCGGGGTTACGATAGTGGGCGGGGCTGATACAGACGAGGGCAGAGTTTGCGTCATGGGCGTCACCACGTTCACCGGGCTTTGCGTTTTGGTGATGACGAAGGGAGGCGTTTTGGTGGCGGGTTTATCTTCCGGGGCGGAGGTGGGACTGGCGGGCCCGGAGGACGGTGGAGTCAGGGGCGTGGTGATGGGAGAGGTGGCGGTGGTGGTGACGGTCGGCACGGTGATCTTGGGGGCGTGGTTGTGGGCGGGTTTGAGAGGAGGGATGGTGATGGGGGAGGAGGTGGTGGTGACAACGGTTGCCACGGTGATCTTGGGGGCGTGGTTGTGGGCGGGTTTAAGAGGAGAGACGGTGAAGGAGGAGGAGACCGCCGGCTCTGGGGGGGCGGGGACAGTCTTCACTACCGCCACAGGGGGAGGAGCCTCTCCACCTGTGCAAGAACATAGAGTTTAAAACGTGTATCATATGTTTTACTGTTTGATAATCAGGAAGTGTGTGTTAGCATGCTAGTTGTTGTTATCTTTACTGTCATGGTAGAACTTCTGATCTCTGAAAGTTGTGAAAAGTGCTTAAAAACTCATCATGGTGAATAATTACGATGCTCAGAATGCATATCGTGACATTATTACCAATCAGATGTTTGAGTAGTTTAGACTCTGGTTAAGTTTATGGTTGTTTACCTGTAGTTCCCACGGTAACAGGAGCCGACAGGTTGCTGTAGGGGCCCTTCCCGGCTTTATTCACACAGGACACTCTGAACCGGAACGCTCCGCCCTCCGGCAGCTCGCTCACGTTGTAGTAACAGTCCACTATCCCCGAGGCGACTGTCAGCCAGCTAGACTCACCTGGAGGAGAGAAGGAAGAACAACAGCATCTTAAAAACTGTAAAAGTAATGTTATGTAGTAATGTTCTTTATTCATTGTTTCTTTCATATCAAAAGTAATGTATAACACTTACAGTACAAATATTACAAATACATTAATACATATATTTTGTAAGACATAAAAATCTTGTGAATAGAAACTAAATATACCAAAATAGTGCTAATAACAATACATTTTTTATGATATTGTAATTAGATTCTCAAATATTTAAGGTGTAAGACCAAAAATGTCACCAAATTTAATGGCTCAATTTGATTCAGTCTTCTGAGACTCAACACTAATACATATATATATATATGTTTGAGTAACGTGGTCTTGTAGCTCACATAGTGGACACAAGATGGCAGTGTTGTCAAATGAATATATAAGGATCCTGGATTTTTTTTAAAATCTAGGCTGCTTTCACACTTTGGTCATGGTTTAATCCTGGTTTGGTACTGGTTTTGTCTTTATATAGGCTAGAGTCTTTTATATAGAATAGTTCTGGTTTAATCCTGGCTTAATTCTGGTGTAGTCCTGGTTTAGTCCTTATATAAACTAGACTCATACTTAGAATAATCCTGGTTTAGTCATGGTATTGTCCTCTTTTAATCCTGGTTTAATTTTTATATAGACTACACTCTTAATTGTCTTGTTTTAGTCCTGCTTTAGTCTTTATATAGACTACATAGAATAGTCCTGGTTTAGTCCTGGTTTAGTCCTGGTTTAGTCCTGCTTTACTACTGGTTTAGTCCTGGTTTAGTCCTTATATAGACTAGACTCATACATCGAATAGTCCTGGTTTAGTCCTGGTTTAGTCCTGGTTTAGTCCTGGTTTAGTCCTGGTTTGGTCCTGGTTTATTCCTGGTTTGGTCCTGGTTTGGTCCTGGTTTGGTCCTGGTTTGGTCCTGGTTTAGTCCTGGGTGGTCCTGGTTTAGTCCTGGTGTAGTCCTGGTTTAGTCCTTATACAAACTAGACTCATACATAGAATAGTCCTGGTTTAGTCCTGGTTCGGTCCTGGTTTAGTCCTGGTTTAGTCCTGGTTCGGTCCTGGTTTAGTCCTGGTTTAGTCCTGGTTTAGTCCTGCTTTGGTTCTGGTTTGGTCCTGGTTTAGTCCTGGTTTAGTCCTGGTTTGGTCCTGGTTTAGTCCTGGTTTAGTCCTGGTTTGGTCCTGGTTTGGTCCTGGTTTGGTCCTGGTTTAGTTCTGGTTTGGTGCTGGTTTAGTCCTGGTTTGGTCCTGGTTTAGTCCTGGTTTAGTCCTGGTTTGGTCCTGGTTTAGTCCTGGTTCAGTGCTGGTTTAGTCCTGGTTTGGTCCTGGTTTAGTCCTGGTTCAGTGCTGGTTTAGTCCTGGTTTAGTCGTTGATTTAGCTCCAAGGCTCGTCCCAAGTCTGATGTCATCCATACACATATTTAGAGCTGCACATACCTGAATACAGTGTTGTAGACAGAACGGTTGAATAAGTCTCTGTATCTCTTGAGTCTATTTTTAGCCTGACAATAGTAGCGCAGTGACGTGGGCCCCTGGAGACTATGGACCCCTGTGCACTGACTCATGTCTGTCTGAGCCCTGTCTCCTCACTCAACACCAGGCCATTATTTAAGGAAGGTAACATTTGTGCTCGTCCCCATGGAGATGTTACTGTTTTGTCTGGAAAGTTCCACAGTATCGCATTAAACTAAGCAGGTGGCCATGACCAGGCAAAGTTACAGGTGTAAGGATGTTTGTCATGGTATTTATGACCTAAAGAAACATCTGTAATTGAATACATGATAGATAAGTTTAATGCCATACTTTGGAAATTTAAAGGTAAAGCAATAACATCTCCATGGAGACAAGCACATGGAAGACAGTCAATCAGAAAAGTTTCATAATGCAGGACGAAACCAGGGCTAAATCACAATTTCAGAACAGATTTTTACACAACATTGTATATCCCAGAGGTGGATGAAGTACTCAATTTTGTTACTTAAGTAAAAGTACAGATACCGAAAAACAATACTCAAGTATATTTTTTCATGTGATACTTTTACTTTTACTTAAGTAAAAATATTTTACTGTTTAAAATGTACTTAAAGAGTAAAAAGTAAAAGTATTTGTTGTAGATTTTGAGATTTATAATAAAGCTTCAAATGAAAAAAAAATAAAACAATGTTTTTTTCTAGCTGGTTTTATTTCTAAATCTTTGTTTGTTCAAATTATACCTGGTCAGAAATGATAAAAAAAAACAACTACTTTTACTTTTCAGTCCTGTTCAAAAATGTAGTGGAGTAGCTCTCTAATGTAATGAAATAAAAATGAAAAATTATCCACTTAAAATGTAAAAGTAAAGTACAAATACCTAAAAAAATGTACTTTACTACTTTTACTATTTTACTACTTTGTTATATTCCACAGCTGGTATGAAAACTGGCATTGGCCTCCAAAACATACTCTTGTACTGTAGATAAACTGAGAGTGTTTTAATGTGATGTTTAGGTCGCTGTGTGATGCCATCTCACCCTCAGTCCTCCGCTCCAGCGTGTAGGAGCAGGGGGGTTTGGTGTCCGCGGGCTTCCACAGCACCAGAGCCGTGTTGTTGTACGTCTGGGGCACCTCTGGCGTTCCGGGCCGCTTGGGAACACCTGCGCCGGGATAAACACAGGAAATATGCCTTAGTGGTCGGAAATGTTTGGGAATGTGCAGCCTTGGATTAAATATTTTCCTGAGTTTCAAAACATTTCAAGAGACCAGTCGTATTGTGATTTTAACTGTTTTTTTTTTTTTTTAGAATACCACAATTTTTTTAGATTTTGGTTTTAGTTCACCAGTGTTTTTGCCTAGTTGGTTAGCTAAAGTTAAAGGTAAACTATGTAACTTTCTGGTAGAGGGCCCGCTACCCTCTTACCTCCATGGAATGTTCCACAGTATAAGACTAGACTAAACCAGGTCAAGTTACATGTCAGATCTGTGGAGAGGCTACACCACACACTGTTAAGAATGAATTCCTTTTCAAGATATTTTCAATCATCTCAGTGATAACATCTCCATGGAAACAAGTAGATGGTAAGATAAATTACATAGTCCGCCTTTACGTATCTTGAACAGGAGTACCTAACTGGAGGATTATCCTGTTGGCATTGTTTTAGGTTGATGGAGGAAACCAGGGCACCCAAAGGACCACCTAGTCAGACAGAGACTTTTTTTTTTTTTATCTTTGGGGACTCATGTTTTTATCCTAAAAGCTCCTCATTTCTGGGCTAGGATTTACTGATCAAACTAAAATAATTTCCCAGTCTTTGCCATGTTGGCTGTAAGCATTAAATTCATTTATCTCTTTGGAGCGAAACGCGCAAAATTATTATCCTTTGAAAAGAAAATGGAGGGTCGCTGACTGAACCAAAGCAAAACCGCTACTCCCTAATTGAGCAATACATTATGGGAATATAAAGTAGACATCAGCTTAAGTGGAGAGGTGTAGCTCGCGTCCAACTCTATCAGAGACAGCAGTGAAACGAGGTGGATTGTGTGTGACGTGTGAAAAATCTATTCTGCAGAGAACCAGGAGCCTGAGTGGAGCAGCTAATGTGCTGCTATTTGTCAAAGTGTGAAGATGACGTGTCAGAGACATTTACAAAGCTCAGAACACAGCGCAGAGAGGGGTCCATTTCTCTCCAGACGGGATGAGTAAGACAGCATTCAAATACATGTTTTCAGTTGCCTCCAATGGTTTTAAATTCTGTGTATTAATATTCATGCATCTATTACGATTATATTTTAATAACATTTTAAACCTATGGTTATCAAACGCTACTTGATCCAGCTGGTTGGTGTTTATGTTAAACCTATTTCAGTTTTGGGTTTATGTCTGAATTTAGCTTTCTTGGGTCTTTGGTGTTGGCAGAGAAGACTAAAACTTTGTGTTTTAGTTTCAGGTGAATAAGCCCAGTAATTACAGACATGTTAACCCTAAACCAGGTCTGGATTTTACTATAGGATTGTTTTATTTTAAGAAGCCAGTCTATTAGCTCTCCATAATGTTTATCCCTTTTTTGTTAAAGGAACTGCATCGTAAGATTTTTATTTTAAGTTCCATAAACATGAGCTAGCTGTGTCCTCAGATAAGAGGTGAAAATGTCCAAATCAAGTATAACTTTTACTGATAGCAATTATAATGCTGATTTATTCATAATTACAAAAACATTGGACATGATGCCCCTTTTATTTATGTTATAATTTGGTGTATAATCTTCTAAATGATTATCCAGTCAGAAATCAGAATGAGCTTTACATGAGGCTCATTTGGGTTGCCAGTTTCAATGCTAAAAACCAGTTGGTCTCTCTCTCTGATCTGAATGGCCACTACCTAAACTCCCAGCACCTGCAGCCAATCATGAATCTGCAGCTCAGTGAGTGAATTCTGGAGGTTCTGAGCTTTCATACGAAGCCTGTCCATATACTGAGAATGAGAAAAACTTGTATGTGTCCTGTCTGCAGGTTAAGGCTCTGGACACACAGGTTCAGTTGTGATTGTAGTAACTTTTTTAAAACAGTAAGATCAGAGATACAGTTCCATTAAAACTTAATAGATTCAAATGCAAATAAATTATTGAAAAAATAGATGGATACCTCTATTCTATTTCTATTTTACAAAGACTAGCCACAGTGGCCAGTTAGCAATGAACGCCAAGTACTAAGAGTTATTACGTCCATTAGGAGCAGTAAATTTAATGATGCATTTTGTGAGCCCCTCTTACATGCGATGGAGAGGGTGCAGGAGGTGGTCACTGCGGCGATGGGATTGGTGGCCACACACTCGAACACTCCAGCATCTCTGCGGCCGCTCTTCATGATGGTGAGGAGCTGTCGGCCATCGGGGTGAGAGATCAGGTTCATACGCTCGTCTATCTCCAGGGGCTTACGGTCTGGAACAGAACAATACGCAACTAAATATAATATGAAATGTCATTGAATGTTAAAGGTCATGCACTTGATATTTTCCGATGTATTTGAGCAAAATCTGTCTTGCTCCAGTACAGATATATTGTATAAGCAGCTCTTGAGGTTAAAATAAATCTAGTTTTGTTTTTCAAATTTTTCAAATTTTTTATTAGACAGTGGTTGTCTAATTAATGGTTTACAAATGTTGTTGCCAGTCAGCTACTATGTTAGCCCTTGATGTGTTACCCAATTCATCCCCTCACCTTTCATCCAGGCGATCTCGGGTGGAGGACTCCCGGCAGGCAGGCAGCTCAGGGTCACCGGATCCCCCTCAAGCAGCACATGGTCCTTGAGTTTGATGTGGAAGACCGGAGCGAAGTCTGAGGCTGAGCGACTGAATTGCTCCTGCCCGGCTCCTCTCACCTCAGGCTGGGATGATGTCCGCTCCTTCCGGCTTCTGGAGAGTCCCCACCTATCCCATCTAGATCTTCTCTCGCTCTCTTGCACCTTCTCCGTCTGGCTGCTGGTGGACTCGATGGACTCCTTGGACGCACCTGCTGAAGCCTGCTTTGCTAGCTGGTTCTCCGGGATGCCCATTCCTTTGAGCCCACGACCCTCCGATTGGGAATGCCGGTGACGACTGAAGATTGGAGTCCTCTTTCCTTCATTTTCCACTTTTCTCTCTTCAGACTGACTTCGGATTTTGGAGGAGATCCCTGCCACTTTGTTCTCAAACCTCTGCTTCATGGCCAGCACTGGTGAATCGGTCACTTTCTTCACATCTTTCTGACTTCCGCTGCCGTCCTTGTCTCGTCTCTCTTCCGACTGGGTCCTGATTTTGGCGGAAATTCCTGAAACTTTGGACTCAAACTTCCGTCTCATGGAGGATACTGCTGATTCTTCTTTCTCCTCTCGTTTCTGTGAACCTTCTTTGGTGTCCAGTGACTTACTGCGTCCAATGGCCCAGGATACTCTTTTACTAACTGCGGTTTCTTCTTTGGCTTTCTCAGGGCTCTTCTCCACTGATGATGATCTCTTGGAGCGAAGAGACAACCTCCCAATCAATCCCAAACCGACATCCTTCTCCACCTCTCTCAGATCTTGGACAGACTTTGATCTTTCTTGAAGGCCTTTCTGAACCATCTCGAGTGGAGCTCCTCTGGCTGCTGGGCGGTAGATCTCTTCACCCCCCTCATTTGCCTTCCTCACCGGTGACCTTTCCTCTGAACGATTCCTGGTTAGTTTTCGGAGGCCACGAGTTAGAGAAGATTCCCTCTTTTTGAACCTCGCTTCGAAGACCTCCTCAGAATCGATATCTTTAATGTCACTTCGTAGTACAGGTTGTCGTGCAAGGGCTGGGATTTCTGGAGTAGATGTTCGGTCCATGGTTGCTACTTTGGCGAATACAGCTGGATGTTCTGGTAAAGATTCAGTAGACTGGGAGGAAGCTTTGTTTGGAAGTTTTTCAGAATCATCCTTATCTTGTATTACTATTTTTGGAATTTCCTTCTTCTCCTCAATGGTTTCCTCAACAACAATAATTGGAGGGACTAACAATTTTCCTCCGTGCGTTTTGGTCTTCAGAACTAAACCTTCATCGGAATCCATTTGGTCCCTTGTTTCTGGCAGACTGAACGTTGCTTTCACAGTAGGGGAATCCTTCGCCGAATCGATTTCTGTGAGTGCAGACATGGAAGTAGCCTCTTGCAGGCTCTTCCCGTCCATACTACCACTGCTACTACTCGCCGATGGGATCTCCAACGGCGCTCCGAATCTCCGGTGAAGCGGCATGGGTTCTGAATCTCCCTGAGAGAAGGAGGAACTTTTGCGGAACACTTTGGTCTTGGGTGTATCTTCAGTTGACGTTTCTGAAGAAGCAGCTCGGATAAGAGATGAGGGACCAGTTTTGGATTTGCGCAAACTTCTATCCAGAGAACCAGCTGATGTATTTTCCTCCACCCCTAAAGTCTCAAACAATGGACCTCGCAACCCGCTCATCTTTTTGTCTGCACCTCCTCCTCGTAGTAGTCTTTGTCGCATTAATTCCAGTTTGAGAGCATAGTCTTCTTGGCTTAGCTTGCCTGAACCAGGACTCGGGCTACGATTGGGCAACTCCATGGAAACTGCCTTCTTTAGTGTCTTGTTAGCAGTTGATGCTTCCTCGCTAGCGCTAGCCTCTTCCGGGTCGATATGGAGGAGGAGCGCTGAATCCGCAGAGCTACCCCGCCTCATAGTAGCGCGCCTGGATTTGGTTTGTGATTCATCCGTTTCAATGCTTGAACCTTTTTTAAGAGGCGCTCTCTGAATTTTTTTCCCTTCTTCCATTGTTTCCTCGCGTATGTCTTCCATGTTTGGTTTTTCCGATGACCACGCTGCCACATCTTCGTCTCCCGGGATGTCGTTGAGGGAAATGCGCGACCCGGAGAAGACCATGGAGAGGGGCATGGGGATGAAGGGTAGCTCGTCTACGTCGGCATCCGAGTCGGAGGAAGAGGAGGGCGGGGGGGAGCCTTCCTTCAGGTGCCGGGCTACAGCGATGGACACGTGACTGGAGGAGTCGCTCAAGAGCTCGGGGATGGAGCGCATCACCATCTTGGATTTGTAGCTGATAAGAGAGCGCTGAGGGAGAGACGTTCAGCAGATATTGAATTTTTTTATTAACACATTAGACCCACACAATATGAGAATCTAACCCAAGACCTTCTTATTGTGAACATTTTTGCCACTTTGCTACAATAAATTTAGATTAAGATTAAAGATGCACTATGCACTGTGTTTGAGGGTCCATTACCTGCATTTCTCTATGGAGATTTTGCCTGGAATGTTCAAAAGTAAGACATATAAGACAAAACTATCTATCTCCATAGAAACAAACTCCAGACCAAGTTACAGGTCAGATCTCTGGAGAGGTGAGCTCCCTCGCAGGGGGGGGTGTGTGCAATAAAAACACTTCTTCAGACAAGCAGCTCACAGCAAAAATGCAAGTGTTACATAGTGCTCCTTTAACTGGTAGTTGTCTTGGCATAAAATTGGGTCAGGTTTGCAGACACTCAAAATATCTCAGTTTGATTGTAAGGTACATTAGAACCATTGCTTTCCATAGAAGACAGTTTGTTTGCTTTTATTCCTCTCCCCTGTCAAAATGCATTCATTTATTACTTTCATGTTTTAGATTTAGCATCCCGTCTGGTCTGACTCACTGCGTAAACTTCTAAATGTCATTTGCGCCTAAAAATAAGCCTTAAATAGTTTCATTTGGAGCCTCTCTTCCACAAAAGTGCCATCTGCCTCTGCTCCTACCTGCCACTTCCTCCGGGACAGCACTTGCTTCAGCTGTGCAGTAGCGATGCTTTTGTTTGTGGGGGACTGTGGAAGAGAAAAAGTGGCATTTAAAAACACTGCACTGTAAACTGTGTGTTATGTAATATACTGATGGGAGGTGTACGGATGTGAAGTTTTACCTTGAACCAGGGATGGCGAAGGCACTCGACAGCTGTGGGCCTCCTGACAACAGAAAACAAGAATCGATGCTATTAAAGCAATGGAATATATGGCACTGCGCAGACAGGATTTAAGGGTGCGTTCACACTTGTACATTCACCAAACTAACATTGAAATTAACATAAAACTAAATCTGAAAGTAAACCGAGATTAAACCAGGACTAATCCAGGTTTAAAATAGGACCAAACCACAATCTACATCAAAACTAAATTGGTCTTAAGCCAGAACCAAACCAGGACAAGAGTGAACATATCCTTAAAGAAATGGCATTTTGGTCTGATGTATGTTTACTAAAAAAAACAAAACATAAATAAAACAGCCTACAATTGTTTAAAGCATTGAAAGTATTGTCCAAGGGCAAAGTTGGTCTACAGAACTACTGCTACTAATGCTCAGCTGCTTCCTGCCAAAAGCAGTTAGGCTGTTAAATCAGAGACTTACTTTTACTACATCTACTGTTGCACTGAATTGTGGTGGCTGTGTGAGACACAATTTAATTTTTATGTAACATAAAAATGACAAATCGAATCTAATCTAATCTACTTATTCTTAATTACAAAAGCATAATGTAACAATTCTTTATGTTTATATTTTGTTAAAACGCTAATTATTTAATCCAAAAGCAGAATGGGTCAGGAGGACATTGACTAGGATTGACTAATTTCCATACTTCACATATTGCTTTTGGTTTTCTATATAATAAAGTAAATGATCCACTCACAGTCTGTCCACCACGAGCAGCTTAATGACGAACCCTTTAGCCTCTTTGCACAGGTCCGAGAACATGCTCTCCTCAAAGGCCACGTTATAGTTTCGGATGTTCATCGCCGTGGCCCTGTCGTTCTCTCCGGCGAAGGGAGACACACCTGTCAGACTGAAGAAATACGGTAAATGTGTGTCCATTTTACAGCGGACAAGTGTAAAATGGATTCAAGTTTATGGTTTGAACGCACCAGAGGTAAGTGATGACTCCCACGGGCCTAGAAGGGAGCACAGCACAACAGTTACTACATGGTTCATTCTGGTGACAGCAAATTGCACATAGTTTTTGTCAGTGTTAAAGTTTTTTGATAGATACGCTATTTTGTAATCTGTTATGATGTTGTTTCCTCAGCACAAACAAATCCGGAGTTGTGTTTTGTTTCATTCACACATGTTTAACACACAAACCCTATATATTTAAGATGAGTTCTTTTCTCAAACAGAAAACACTCTGTTCCACCTTGTGATGTCATGTGGTAATACAGGAAGTGCTCCACTGTGCTGCTTTTAAACTCTATACAACTACATTAGGATCATTTAGATTATTTCAACCCTGAATTTGCCCATCTCTAATGAACAAAACGTAAACTGTTGGAGCTGTGGGAGAAGGTGCATAAAGCAGTTAAAGTTGACAAAAATATCAAAAAATCAGATACTACAATACTAAAACTAGTAACAAACCAAGGTACTCATTTGACCTGGTGAAAGTCACATTCATAGGACAGAAATGTATGTTTCCCGAATAGCTTTAGAATGATCTTGAGCTGTATCTAAACAAGTATAAGACACATTGACTATTTTGCACCCATGGACCACTATGAAACCTACCCAAATGACATGGTAATATAAAAAAAAGTACAACCATTTAATGTTGAAACTCATATTATATTGTCTAAATACTATCATTGCGGTACTGGAACCATTGATAAGTATTAAATCTATTACTTAGTATCAAAATCAAGTTTAAAATGTTATTATCGTGACAACACTAAAAGCCATTCATTACAACAAAAAAAAAATCTGTTCACTAAAACTAAACTGAAAAGCATTTCAGCCAAAATCTTCGGCCTAAATCTGCCTCCAAACGTGCGGTCATAATTAACAGTGCGTGGCAGAAGTGCTGATGCCAGGACCAGTACGGGGCTGCCTCTGAACAGGTGGCTCACCATATGTCAGTTGCCATAGAGACCGGGGTTTGGTTAACGATCTCTGGTGCGATGTATTCTGGCGTGCCGTATTTGCAGTAGCGCTCCTCGGCCGTGTCCAGTTTCAAAGCATTCCCCAAATCACACAGACGGATCTGATCACTGCTCGGGCTGGAGAAAAGGATGTTCTCTGGCTGCGGGGAGTTACATCAAAGAAAATGTTTATTAGCAAATTGGTGTTGGTGTGTCCAGAAATGTACAAATGTATATGTGTGAGATTTCTTAGTTTATAAAAGGGTTATATAGATAAATTAAACGCTATTTATTCAATACAGTATAGATTTTAGTTAGTTTTGATAAGTTAAAGGAACTGTATGTGAGATTTTCATGTTCAAATCAAGTATAACTTTTACTGATGACAACTATAATGCTGATTTATTCTTAATTATAAAACATTAGACATGATGCCCAAGTTATTTTTTATAATTTAATGTCTTGGTTGTCAAAGATTATCCAATCAGAAAGCAGAATGAGTCTTACATGAGAATCTTATTTGGGTTGCCAGTTTCAATGCTGAAATCCAAAAGGACTCTCTCTGATCTGAATCATTACTACCTAAACCCCAGCACCATCATGAATCAGTGCTAGTGCAGCCTCTGCAGCTCAGTGAGTGAATTCTGGAGGTTCTGAGCTTTCACATGAGGCCTGTCCATGTACTGAGAATGAGGAAAAACTTGTATGTGTCTCTGTCTGCAGGTTAAGGCACTGGACACACAGGTTCAGTTGGGATTGTAATACCTTTTTTAAAACTGTAAAAGCCCAGTCTCACATGCTACAGTGGGTTAGGACGTCCACATGTCCCTGTTTTGGTTACATAGTGATTTCAGGCCCTGTCCCTCATCCTAATTATTTAGAGTATGTCCCACTTTTTTGATGATACCCCATGAATTGTACAAAATGTGAGATTTACATACAAAACGCGATAATATATTTTTTCTCACAAAGACATTAGTTTTTGGGGGTGCTGGCTTTTAGGATTGCAATATGTTGGCACTTACTGCTATTCCATTTTTGTATTGTTAGCCAGTACCTTCTTTCTTTAAGTTTGCATTTCTCGAGCCCCTCTTTCCATGTCACTCCACATTCTTGTCTAAAAAATGCAAGTCCAAATTGATCCAAATTGCATCATTTTATTTTATTTTTAATTAGTCCTTTAGTAGTCTGCTCTACACTTAGCTGGATTTTCAGGAGTTGAACAAATGTACTAGCTCACTGTCTTACTCCAAGTATTATCTAAGAAAAGATTTGGACTATCTTAAATCCATGTTTTCTGTTTAAAAGCCCTATTCCTGAAATGTATTTTGCCCCAGTATAGATATATTGTATAAGCAGCTCCAAAGGTCCAAATATGTCCGTAGCGTGCTGTCTGCAACTAATTATAAAGCATTGTATTGTCTGAAAATCAGGAAGTGCTCTGTTAACATGCTATTTGTTGTTAGCATTACTGTGATCTCCGCTCTGATCTCTAAAAGTTGTGAAAAGTGCTTATAAACTCATCACTGTGAATAATTAGGATGTTTTGAATGAATAAGGTAAGTGAGGAATAACTCTGAACCACTGCAAACTTTCAAATGAGCCATTTTTGTTTTTTCACGTTTTTAATCGAGTAAAAAATAGCTACAGTGCCTTTAACTTTCTATTGAAACTACCAGATTGTATTTATATACCGTACCTTTACGTCGAGATGTGCTATGCTTTTCTCATGAAGATATCTCAGTCCTTCGAGAATCTGCTGCACGCTCTTTCGAATCTGTAAAATACATCACAAATACTTATACAAATACTTGTGTTACATACTAATATTACTTTGTTCCATTTGGTATTCTGCTAACCTCTACTTCCATGACCGTGGTTCTCTTGACCATCCTGTCCAACATTTCCTCATGATATCTTCACAGCAGTTAAGGAAAGAAAGAGGAAGTTGTGGGGCAGAGTTGGGAACAGTTGGTGCATGGGAGATAAATTATGGATGAGAGGAATGCTTCCCGCGGTAATTCCATGGGTAGGTGATGAGCGAGAGAGGCTGCCCGCGGGGGGGAGAGGTAGAGAGCATGTAGGATGGATGATCCTCAGCTCAGAGTGAATGCAGAGAAGATTGTACAGTACTGCGGGCTGGGGCGTGTGGAATAGGCTAATCCAAGTGCAATCTGTTGTAATGTGGGATGAAAATTAGGCAATGCTATGTAACCCAGTGTTCATTTTGAGAAGAAGATTGATGAAGTTTTAATCTTCTGACTTTTATTTTTATTTTATTTGAACTTACGTGCTAACATATTCTTGGACATTGAGTTTGTCTATGACCTGGTTTGGTAACCTTGCACAGTAAGATAGATTCTCATAATATTTGTGAGTTTACAATCCATGTTGAGATATTCCTGCTGGGACGTTAAGCGGGCAGGCGGACCAGTCACAGAGCAGCACTGAGGTTTGTGTGGAAGCCAAACACGAAGATCCCAAACAAACCAAAACAAACATGGCAACGCCGACAGATGCACTTCCGAACATTTGTCACAAACAAAAAGTCCATATTTTTGCTAAAATAAGCTGAAGGTAAAGTGCTTTGTGTATTTGTGGCCAGGGAAGATGTCTGTGGTTTTCCCGCAAATGGATTTAACCAAAGTTTGATTTTTCAGCTTGTTCCACTGTTGTAAAGCTTTGACCATGACGTTCTTCGTTTTCCAATTGCTTTCAGTGAGAGCCATCCTAGACTCAGGTGTAGAACTCAATTATGAGTGCTATATATCAATCTGGCATGAGCTGGGTTACAGGTTCGCCGCTCTAGGATTGAAGTTTTAATTGTGCATTCTTGTTGCATGCCTTCTTCATTTATGCCTTAGTTTTACAAACTCAGCCAATCACACTTTAGAATATACATATAGATACATTCCCCACGTTATTGTCTTGAAGGATACAGGTCTGTTATGAGCACCACTATGTTCTTCTTCTCAAAGGCATCGTGGAAGTACAGGATGTTGGGATGGTCCAGCTCGCTCAATAGCTCCATCTCTTTGAGCGCGGCCTCCTTTCTCTTGGCTCCCCGCGCGCACACAAACTTAGCAGCGTACTCGGTCTTGGCTTTCTTGTGAGTCACCCTCTTCACGTAGGAGAAGGCACCCCTGCATGACAAGTAGGGCAGAGAAAGTAGAACCACGTCAACCGAGGAGAGAGTGGGGCCGGGGAGGAATTTCAATTTTGAGGGATTGTGTGTTGGTGGTTAGTTGAAGTGTCATCAGACGTGTACTACATAAGAATTGATCCTAGCAATGACATCACGCAGGGCAGATCTGAATGTATGTCTATGCCCGAATGTTCAGGCAGTTACCATCAAGACACAATGCACGTATCAGCAAACAAAGCCCAAACTACAACATGGATTTATACAACACATTTCAGGAGTGTGTGATCAGTCTGAGCGTTCATGATCCCGTTTAGGTCCCTTTTAACAAAAAAGGTGAGTTTGACTAACTTTTAGCTAATGCTAGCTAGCTTGTGGCTGTAATGTAATTTGAGAGGGACAAATCTGCTCGTCTGTTGTAGTTCCAACTAGGTCAGTACTTTATGGTCAGATTGTGGTAAAACAAAAGTTAAGGCTTCAGACAGAGCAGTGCCTCCAGTTGGTTTGTGGTTAATATTTCTGTTGCTTTGCCTATCCACATGAAACAAAAACTGGCACAAAGTTTAGCGTCTTCTCTGACAGCATAAATAGACAGACGCTGAGTATTTTAAACCATAAGATTATTATTGGCAAGTTCATGGACCCAATTCCAAACACATAATGATACAGTTTAACATTTGTGGATCATACGTTTGGATATTTCTTTCCAAAGCAGTGAATTTCCCATGGAGTTATACAGACCTCTGCCCTCCATCTGAAATTCATCATCATCAAATTCTGGAGTTAAATCTATAAGATACTGCTGTTTAACTAAATAAAAACATGTTTATATGTGGTTTAGACTTGAAAATGGGTTGTGCTAATATGACATCGCCACATCTGACACTCCTAGCAATGGTCAATATAACACCGCACCTTGATAAACTCGTCTTCGATTTCCTTATATATGTGGCGCTGTGGCTTAGTTGGTTAAAGCGCCTGTCTAGTAAACAGGAGATCCTGGGTTCGAATCCCAGCAGTGCCTATTTATTGGATTAATTTGAAAGAGAAAGAGGGTCTGCTGCCTGTCTTAATTGAGATGTTATTGCGCTGCCTGCAATGCTCCACAGAACGAAAATGAACATACCAATCATGTTACAGGTCAAGTTCGAGGCCGTAAAGTGGAACATTCCAGACGAAGTAACAACCTCCCCCAGAAAAGTTCCACAGTGCAGCTTAAAAAAATGAACCAAAAAGTACATTGGAAAAGAACATGTAAAAGGCAATGGGCCTCATTCATGAAGTGTATTCTTATGAATAAAGTTGTACTTCAACTCTTCTTATGAACATGTTTGGCATTCACAAATGTTTTCTTAACTGAAAATGTCACGAGCACTCCTAAGAACAAAAATCCTGCAGTTTTATAATATTATTTCTCTGATAATAAATATATACCGTGTGATCCAATAACATTTATGAGCATTTTTGCAGAGCATGTGGTCTATCTGGTCTAACAGACTTTATACAGGCTGCTGTTATTTCAGTAATCCAGCATATTTAGTCTCCGTCTCCAGAGCTCGAAATGCCAATCTCTCAACACGATCTGCCACCTTTGTATTTTTCCAGACAAGTCCAGACATATTCTTTTAAACTTTTATGATTATCTGATTATATTATATCAACATTTATGGTTTTATTCATAATTCATCAGTGTTATTTTGCTTCAAGGCCTCAGAAGAACACCAGAAAGGCTGACCTAGACTGGCAGAGGATTGGCTCTTCACTGTAATAACACTATACAAACATATGAGGCAGGTCGATTTGTATGACTCATTTGTGAAAGGACAATAGCCAGGATCACAAATAAATACAAACATTGCAGTACAAATGCAACTTGATAAACGGGTCATTAATATTTGACATTGTATGGCGCTGTGGCTTAGTTGGTTAAAGCGCCTGTCTAGTAAACAGGAGATCCTGGGTTCGAATCCCAGCAGTGCCTTTTTACTTTCGTTGCTAGCCGCCACGTTCCAAATAAGTGACCACAAGCTTTTGTTCCAATTGACCTCTACTGAAAAATGGTCTGTCTCTGTAACTGCGGCTTTTGATCTTAAAATGTTTGCTTAAACCCACTCTACATGATCCTGAGGTGTTTATTTTTCGCTATTTTCGTTTATAACAGACCAATCAGGTGCCTTCATTCCTCAAGGTCACGGCCGCTAGCATTAGCAACAGGTTGATTGACAGTGATTGTGCCTTTTTACTAGGCGCCTGCCCCCTGCCAAACTATCGGTACGGGTGGGAAGGGGCGAGTATCGTCAACACCCTTGCTCCTGATTGCCTCTTTGATTTCGTGTACAGATTTCCAAATATGGTCCCTGGATGCAGATTAGCCGCTATAGCTGCTAGCCTTGATTGGCTTAATTTGGTTGCAACCGAGCGCACTCTCTCACCCACTCCCCTTCTATTATACAGTCTATGATTCACACTTGTCCCGGTTTGGTCCTGATTTGAGCACAGTCTAATCCTGACATAGTTTTAGTTTGATCGTGCTCTAGTTCTGGTTTAGTCTTGATCTTTTAGTACACATTTACTCCCAGTTTGTTCCAGTTTGCGTGCAGTCACCCTTACACAAACGCCACATTCTTTCATAAGCAAGGTGAGCTGAGTGTTTTGCTCAAGGACTTAATGACATCGCACACTAGTCTGAGCAGAGACTAATCCTCTAACCTTCAGGATGGAGGACAAACGCCAGCCATGGGAAAAGAGAGTAAGCCTATATCACTCAATCTGGTCACGGAAGAATGAACATAACAACATGACATTACATTTACAGTGTAGGATTTGTTGATGTCATAATCTCAGATGGAGGGCAGGCTGTATAACTCGATGGGAGATTCACTGTTTTTGAAAGAAATATCCAAACTTATGATGCAGAACTGTTGAACCTTATCATTATTTGGGATTCGCTCCACAAACCCGTAATATTAATCTCATGCCTCAAGTCCGACAACAATCACGTCTTTGGGGTTGAATAATGGCACCACTTTCTGAAGCTGTTGTGACAGTGACGACATTTAACTTTGTCCTAGTTTTGTTTCATGCGGATAGACCCAGTAATTACAGAGATATTACCCATAACCCAGGTCACCAAATCTGCAATCTGACAGTTAAACAGCAAATTCCTCCCGAGAATTCTGACCTGTCTCCAGCTCAGTTTAAACTGTAGGGATTGTAGATGTTGTGAAGCTGGTTCGAGAACTCTCTCTCCTTTGTTTTGATGGCTTGTCTTGGTACTGCTGACTTGGATCGCTGCACTATTCATTCTAAGAGCCTGTCTCCTCCGCTCTGTCTGGTACAGCTGATATGGGGCTGTCATCACTGCCGCTCACTCATCTGTCTGAACTAAACTAGGTTTTGAGCATTTCAGATGTCAAAAAACATATGCCATGCTTTTTTGTAATTTAATGATTAGTAAATTATAGATTTTTAAATAAAGGTGCTGTCATGTATTTTTATTTGTCAAATAATAACTATTATAACTACTATAACTGTAATTTACCAAATTATCCAACTAAGGAATTATAGCAAAAGACAAAGTTTAAATCTGTCAACTGGACAAATCGTCATTTGATCAGTTGACAGATTTAAACTTCGTCTTTTGCTATGGATCAGACCTGGACAACTGAGGGACTACACAGACAACTAAGGAATTATGTTAATCTTAAAAGAACTGGGTGCAAAATTTTGACTATGACTCTCTGATTTGAATTGTCAATACCTAAATCCCAGCTATCGGCTACGTTTTAAATATCAGGCTGGTACCATTATCTGGGGAAACTGCCATTATCACTCATATCAAACCATTCCCTCGATAAACAAATTTGACAGAACCCTATTCCAGTCTATGAGCACTCACCTCCCGATCTCCTTGTGCACCATGTAGTAGTCCGTCAGGCGTCTCATCTTGCGCAATATGGAGCCTTGATCCTCCACAGACTCTGGCTCTTCTCTCCGCTCTACAACACACCGGAGACACAGGTTACATATGGTTAATGTGTTTATGTGTTATGTGTGTGTGGGTCATCAAGACTGTGCAGTTAGTTTGAACCGAGACTTAGTCACTTCCAATAGTGAATGACCAGCTTGGGTCTTTTTACTGAAGAGGTCTACACCCAATCCTCTGTCAGTAAAAGCATTTGGGCTGGAACATACAGAAGACCTGAATGTGTGAAATAGCAATTAAGGTTAGGTGCATTGTTTACAATTAGTATGCTAGCAGCGCACTTCTTGATTACTGGACAATGAATCACTTTATAATTAGATGCAGACAGCGGACTTAATCCGACCTCAAGAAGCTTTTACGATATTTCTATAATGCAGCAAGACAAATTTTGCTTAAATACATGTAAAGAAATTGGTAAAGTTCTTAATGAGTTAATCCAAAAACTTGTAGCAACCGTAGTATATAGAACTGATCTTTATGTGAGTGCGCAGTTAGCATGCTAGTTGTTGTCAGCATTACTATGATAGCAAAACTCTGCTTTGGGCTCTGAATGTTGTGGAAAGTGCTTATAAACTCATTGCAACAAATATTTAACATGCTAAAAATGTGTTAAGAAATTGAGGAATCTGAACCGCAGGAAACTGTTTAAAGTTTACTACAGGTAGTTCTGTTTTTCACATTTTTAATACAGTAAAATCATGCAGTGGTCCAAAGTTACTGACTGGTATGCACGGTGAGCTGGGCCTTGCATGAGTTGGCGCCCCCCAGGTTCTTGGCGGTGCAGGTGTAGACTCCGCTGTGGTCGGCCTGAGCGTTCAGGACCACCAGGGAGTACTCAGGGTCGTCGTACACAAAGGTGAAGTGATTGCTCTCGGCCAGAAGAACATCATCCTGCAATGTGACAAAAGTTACATCAAGACTTTTTTTTGCATCAGCGTGTTTCACCTGGGGTCGCTTCAGCATGGGTCAGTTTGGTGAGGCCATATAATAATCATAAGGCTGATCTCAGCAAAAGTCTTTTAGTAATTCCAAGTTTGTGGCACTGTGAGACATGGCTAAATGTAGCAGATAAATTGCGTTTTATGCATTAATTTCACTTCTCTGCACCTCTACGCTGCATTGTAATGTCTTTTCATGTAATGTGTTCATGCTAGATGCTTTATGCACTGGAAATTAAAAAAAAAAAAAATTTGTATTGATGACGCGTGTGCAGTCGATAAACAATTAACAGCTGTTGCTAAAGTGCTAGCTTTGTTTTGCTAATCATGCCAACATTACAAATATAAGCAGTTTATCACAAAATCAAGTCAGAGTTTGGTGAGAAATATTTTTTTGTTTATTGTTTCTGCTTGCTTTTTGCTTTCTTGTTTTCACCCCAGTCTGCGTTCTCTCTTATCCAACCATCTTGCTCTGGTGCTTAGCTCTTCCCTAAGCTAAAATGATCCGGGAGAGCTAGACCACTTTGAAAGCTAGTACCTCCCAGGGTCCACTTTAGACCCCACAAACGGCCTGTTGGGATCTGCTCCAAAGGGAACCAATGGGAACAAGGCTATAGTGTACCTTTAAATGAGCCTGGGCAAATAGCAATACGGTTCTTTCACTTGTCTCACCTTAAACCACAGAATGTCCGGGTCTGGTTTCCCCTCCACCACCACAGCCAGTCGAGATGTTTCCCCAACGCTCACGTCCACGTCTTCCATGATGCTTTCAAACTTTGGCGGCACTAAAAAAAACAAAAAACAAAAAACCAACAAACTTTACTTTAGACAATTTCAGCTGACAGTCTAGACACTTGCAGGAGAAGTGGAGCTCTCCTGGCAGTAAACATGTGCCTGTGTGAATCCTAAGTGAAGAGCGCTAACCTGCCGAGGCGAGCTGGAGCGTGGCCATGTCGCTGCCGTGTTGGTTGGTTGCCGTGACGATGAACTGGCCCAGGTCTGTGGAGCGGACGCGGAGGAGGCGGAGCATGTGCTGATCGTCGTCAGGCATGGAGAGCTCGCATATGCCCGGCCGGTGCACCAGGGGTGTGCCGCGTCTGAACCAAACCACAAAAACACTTTTAAGCCTGTTTTCCTCACACCCACTTAAGCCTAAATGTTATAATTTAAACGTGTTAAAGTTGCAATGTGTAATTTTTTTTTCAGTTGAAGGGTATGCCACATGCTTGTCTCACAGGAGTAGGATCTGTGCACAGCAGCGCGCTGGCTAGCTCACTGTGTCCAAAAGCTAGTGTTAACGTTTATTAAAACATAAAATAATAATGATAATAATAATAATAAAATATACAATAAACAGCCGCCTAAAAGTAAAAGTACAGCCCGATTTTTTAATATATAGATTATTTTAGTTTATAGTGTTACTTTAATATTTTTTTATGTCTCAAAATTAGCATTAGCATTAGCACTGAGACACAAAAACGTATCTTTATGAACACAGAAGTGTCTTTCGATGATGTATTCCTGTCCTCTCTAAAGTATTTAACATGTTGTCAGTACCATTCACCCACAAATTGCTGTCCATTGTCTGATCTGTAAGTATTTAATCATTTTAGCGTGACTAGGCAAAAACTAGAGAGAACTGGCAGATAGCAGTGAGCCTAACAGTGAGCTAACAGGCACCACTGTGCACAGAGCCTATGGTTATTGCTTTGCCTGAAATGTTCCATAGTATTCTATTGATCCTTTCTATCTTCATGAAAACAAACAGGTGACATTTGAAACAGAAAGCTCACTAAAGTCAGTTAGCGTAGCCCCCCTTTTACAGCCGTAGACAAACCTCTTCCAGGTGACGGTGGCGTGCACGTGGTTGAGTTGGATAGTGATGCTGATGGGCTGGTTCTCCACCACGTACACTACATCAGGTTTGTCCATGATAACCGGAGCTTTCCTCAGATATGGCCCTGTGGGGAACACATTTGTATCTTATTTGACACTAGCCTTTTACTATTTTTGCTACTTTCATTATTTTGCATTTTTAACCACTTATCAGGGCTGTCAAACAATCATCTTAAGTACATAAAACAACATATTATAGGTCTGAGAGAGCAGCATCCTCCCATTAGTTTGGCTATTTTCAATCTAAAGAAGTAGGTCAGATTTTTTTTCTGTAGTCCTATATTTTTCCCAGCCTCAGATATCATGTCATATCGTGAGTGCGTATGAAAGCGAGTTGACAGCCCTGACTTATTTTTAGCTCTTTGTTATAATATTGTGACGTGTGAGGTACTAGGTCCGAGTAATTTCCATCACACATGTAAAACATCGCATCCAAATCAAAGCAAAAACACATCGCTGAATTATTCTGGAGTCAAGAACATACCTCTGTCCAGCAGTGTGACCAGGTCTGTGGAAGGCGAAGGCTTGCTGAACGTCTTGCCCGTGGAGGAGAGCACTCTGAAGGCATAGCGCACCCCTTTGGACAGGCCCGTGATGGTGTAGCTGGTCTCCCTCAGGTTAGATGCCACCACGCTCCACTGGATAGAGCCTAGAGCCTGCTGCTGGACCACATACAGCAAAGACCCGGAATCTGCAAGGGAGATTTCACATAAAAAACTTTAAGTGTGTTTGACAGGTTAGAGTTATTTTTAGTGTTTATAATTTTACTTCCTGGTTGGACATGGGTGTCATTGCCCGATATAGCACCATTTTTCAAACTGCACATGCCTAGATACTTTGGCTCGAGCGCTGAAGTCGCTTTAGTAACTGGACTTTGGACAAACCTCATGTTTGAGAATCATCGATCAAATTTCCTCTTGGAATATAAACTATTTTACTGATAAATACTTGCTCAAAAAGACTTGCTCCATAAAAGTATGCATTTAAACTCTTATAAAACAAAGCAGAGCTGAGTTAAGTCTGACTTCAAAAATAAAACAGATGACTTTGATGGTTATAGTCAAATATAATCGTTTTTGTTTCTGTTAAGAATAAACTCCATGAAACTGTGTTACCTAGCAACGATAATATTAACAGCTGCCAAAACCTGTCTAAATTGCAGAATAGTTATGATTAGACTAATAAAAATAAATGACAACACCTTTATTTTGTTAAATGAAGCTTTAAACTGTCAGAAAAATGTCTTCCTTGTGCATAAAGTGTCTCATGTCTTGTGTTGACGACATCGTTAGAGGTTTTTCATTTTAGAACTCACTGCTCCTTCCTGCATTTTTGTGTTTTGGCTCTCAATTTTTATTCCACAAACTGCCACTTAACTGGAGTAAAACTATGATAAATATTGAGCACAGGTGCTATTCCACCAAAACAAGTCATAATGAACTTAAACATTTCACTGTTTTGATATCTGATGGGGGAAAATGGGGTGACATATGTGCAAGGTGAGGAAAAGTAAACGTGCCGAGCTCTTGACATTTAGAGGGTGACAGTGAACGGGAGCCTCTCTGATATAAATCAAATGCCAAATGGTTCATGTGTCCTGAGGCGACCTGCCAGGAGTGAGTGAGGCCACAGCTGCCTTTCATAACATTCTTATATAGTTAATACAATTCTATAGAGCACACAAATATGTAAAAAGGTTCTACAATCACAACTGAACCTGGGTTGCCAGAGCCTTAACTTGCAGATAGAGACACAGTTTTTCTTCATTCTCAGTAGATGGACAGGCCTCATGTGAAAGCTCAGAACCTCTAGAATTCACTCACTGAGCTGCAGAGGCGGCACTAGCACTGATTCATGGTTGGCTGCAGGTACTGGGGTTTAGGGAGTGACCATTCAAACCAGAGTGAAATCAGGTAGGTTTAAATCAACTGGATTGAAACTGGCAACTCAAATGAGAGACTCACAGAACAGTTGTTATCGGTAACAGATATGTATATATCTGAACATGTTTACCTCATATCTGGAGACACAGGTAGATCATCTTCAGTCATTCACTTCCTTTAAACATGGAAAAGAAACTACTCTCTTTGAGCAGAGTTTGGGCAAAGGGCAGATTCTAAAACGCAGAAGTTTTCATTGCAAATAGTTCGAATCTCCACACACAATTAAAACTGGCACAACTTTACTGTCTCTTTTGTAACAATAAAATGAACAAAGCTTCTGAAATTATGCACCCTTTTCAACACAGTTACTAACAAACATAATCAGCTTATTGTGTTTTAGATAAGAGATATTTAACAATCAAAGCAAACTTTAAATATGGATATAACCTATTTTCATCCCAGTAAGTCCAAGCCCTGTGCACATGTACCTAGTGCAGCGTCGCTCCTCTTGGGTCTCTTCCAGCTCAAAGTGATGGTCTTCCCTGTGATGGACTCGATCTCTGGAGGACCGTCCGGAGGCTCAGGGACAATGTCTGTATATACATGAGTGAAAAAAAACATACTTTGTAAGAGCTGTAAGAGCTAAAAATCTTAATATGTCTGTTGATACTTACCGGTGACATAGAGATGAGCGTAGCAGGTTGACTTGCCCACCTTGTTGGATATAACAGCCTTGTAAACCCCTCCATGGGCGTGACACGCGCTGCGGATCACCAGACTGTGCACATCCCTGTCTGAGAACATACACAACACTCACTGACTGCATAACATTCACCGTCAAGTTTAATACAACTGACTTTAAAGCCATAGTGTGTACATTTCCTTGCTAAACGCTCAAATAAGAGGATGGGTTTTTTTTGTTTCCAAGGAACTGTTGTTCCTTTGGCTATAATCTTCCACAGTATGGCATTAAACATATCTATCTCCATGCAGAATGTTCGGAAGTATGGTTTTAGCTTTCTATTTCCATGGAATCATGCAGTTGACATGCCAGAAAGTTACATACTGTACCTTCACCCAGCTGTTCACTCTTACATGAAGGCTAGCAGTTTGATCCAAGCACACTGTCATTGTGTTATTGGGCAAGACACTAACCTTGCCCCCAGTGTCTGTATGAATTTGTGAATACATGTGTGAATGTGAATGTGTCATTGAGTGTCCACAGCTAGAAAGGATGTATATAGTTTGTCAGTTTTGAGAAGTTTTGATTGATTAGGCTCGTTAGATATGTGCTAATCAATGGAGTATAAAACTAGTTAAAATGATGGTGTAATCCTTCATTCTTCATTCTTCATTCATCTGCACACTGTTTTTGAAATCAAGACATTTCAGCTCCCATCCAAAAGCCGTTTTGAATTTGATGGTACTGGCTCAAAACACTGGGAACTGATCCTACTCTGACTACTTGGACTTAGTGACTCAAAGTAGGATCAAGTCCAAGTGTTTCAATCCAGCACCATCAAATTGAAAATGTCTTTTGGGTGGGAGCCGAAACGTTTCGATCGTAAAAACAGTGTCCAGACAACTACCACTGAAACCATCTCATTGTAGCTAAAAAATTTAAAATAACACACAAACTCCACAATGTAGGAGCTTACAGTGTGTCATCTTGCGCTCTTCGCTGCTCTGGATCTGCTTGCTGTTGTGGTACCAGCTGATGGAGGGGTAGGGCAGGCCGGACACGGTGCACTTCAGTACGGCCTCTCTGCCCTCGATGACCTCCACGTCGCTCAGGGGTCTCACGAAGTCCGGCATGCTCCTGCGCTCCACCTCCCCCTCCGCACACTCAGGCTCCTCTGGGATGGACGGCATCTTCTCCAGCTTGGTCCTGGGAATGCATAAAACATAGAGGTAAACGGTTTGATTAATATATAAAATGTTTCTTGTGAATAACAATATATAAATCTACCTCTGTTAATATTTTTATTGCTGCTGAAACTTCCAAAACAATTTACTACTTCTGCCTAAAACGTAATAACTACACTTACACCAACTACTGTGAGTATTACTGTTACAAATACTAAACATTAGGCCAACATAACATATTAATAAAGATACAACAAAGCAAACTAATAATACTACTACTAATACTACTACTTACTACTATTACTACTGCTACTACAGCTACTACTATTAGTGTTACTTTGCAATAATATTATACAGGTAAAAGTACAAAGTAGAGGTCCAAGAAATTACTCACAGTAAAAAGTATTTGAGGAAACTACTACTGAATAGTAACTTTCTGAACTCTCTGAAGGTAACATTTTTATAATTTGAAGTTAATGTAGTTTGAAGGTCAGGACATTCACTAATGCTCAAAATCTGGTATTTTCAAAGACACAAAAATTCGACTGCTCGGTCTTCCTCAGAGTGGCCATGTTACTGTCTTCCTACCGGTGAAGGCAGGACAACAGCGCCACCTGCAGTCTGACTTCTTCAGGACAGGTGTGTGAGAGTAAAAAGGCCCCCTCGTCCCAGTTTATAGTTTCTGAAGAAGTCGGACTACAGATGGCGCTGTTGTCCTGCCTTCACTGGTAAGAAGACAACATCAAAACCTGTAGACACATCACAGCAACATCACATGACCACTCTGAAGAAGACCGCTAGTGAGCAGTCAAAAACATCAGGTATGAAAACAAACTTAACCTTTGTCTGGAAACATAATCTATTAAAATAAATCACTGGAAGAACACATGAACCTAATAAACCCATAAACTAAACCACATCTGAAGGAGCGGTGCAAAAAACACATGTTTCAAATCAAATCATTTCATAGTCAAAACAAAGCTTTTGTCACTTGTGGGAAGAGGATCAAAAACTTTTACTCAAATAATAGTACTGTTACGCAAGATTACTCAAGTAGGGGTAAAAGTACAGTGTCTAGAAACTACACAGTACAAAAATTATTCAAGTAAATGTAACTGAGTACTGCCCAACTCTGCTGCTACTGCTAACCTCCTCATTAGAACACAGCGGCTCCAAAGTGCCTGTTGCTGTCTTACATGTGCGAGGTAAGTGCTGCGCGGGGCTCTGTCATGTACAGCTCGGCCGTGCACTCCGCTCTCCCGTGGGGATTATGGGCGACGGCCGTGTAGAAGCCCTCAGTGTCGGTGCTCACGTGGAGGATGACCAGTGAGTGTCTGCCCCCCTCCTGGAGCACTCGCACATTCTCACTCTCCTCCAAAGGGCTCTCTGAAACATAAAAGGAAACACACATTATGCATTATAATGAGCGGTGAGATATGGAAGAATGGAGGGGTCAGGTAGGGTCGGGTGATACTGACAAAGACGTATTAGTGTTACAAGAGCTTTTGTAGATACTCAAATTTCAAAGTAGATAGCACTAAGGCTTTTTATAATATGATTTTGTTCAAAGTTCACATTTTAAACTGTGAAATAAGCCCATGAGATCACAAACTAATACAGAACATTTTTGTACAGATCTAAACTGCAGGGTTAGATGTTGTTTTGTGGAATAAATTTTTAAACTACTGTACTGAGATTTGAGATTTGATAACTGAGTCCACTCAAGTTACAATTTTGTTCTGTTGCGATCAATATTACAATCCTAATATTTGCTATACAATTTTTTGCATTATTTAATTATCTTGGTGCCTTGGGACAGACTAAAGGAAGGCTGCTGATATGTGCTTGCAACCAACTTTAATCACGCTACATCAAAGGAAATCCCAAGATTAGAATTTAAAAAAAATTCCAGACGCATTTATTTTTATTAACGTAACTCAGTGTGGGGGTTACTAAAAATAAAGAAATAAAATTAAATCATAAAAAAATAAAAATACATTTATTTCAATCATTGTGAAACTTCAATTTCATAATGTACATTTCATTTTAATAATAACAATACCTATCCCTTGCGCATTACAGGCTTGTTGAATCCTCTTAAAGTGCTGAACTGTAGTCATTATTCATTCACTCCATACTCACAATCTGCAACATTGGCCCTTCCCACCACCACAGACTCACACACACACAGACACACACAAATACACACCACATTCATACTCGGCAAGATGGGTAAAGTGTCTTGCTTAAGGACTCTTGTGTGGTCTCTTGTGTGAATAAGTGCTCTAACTACTACTGAGTCACTGTCGCTCTGTTTTGATTTTTTTTAAAATTGTTTTTAGTTTGAGTTGTTAATAGAATACACTGAAAATATATTAATATGAGTTTATTATGGACAGTTAGATTTCCCATAGCTGTATTTAAATTGAATGAATATGTAAAATAAACAATTTGACAGTAAAAAAAACAACACACCACTCAACCCTTGCTTGAAAGATCACTCTGCAAATTCTATTATTTTCCAACTCCTTTAAAAACTCTTGATTTATTTCTGACATTAATGACATCACGCTCTAATGCCAAAGTGCTCGTACCAAAGTGCCTCCATGAAACTGTAGGGGGAGGCGTTCCGCTGACTTTGCAGCTGAACCTGGCCGTGCGCCCCTCCATCACCTCCAGGATGTCCAGTTTGCGAGTGAAGAGCGGCTCCCGGGACGGACTGACCTTTAGGTGGGCACTGGAGGTCAGCTCCTCTGCACACGGAGGACAGGAAGACAATACAAGAAAAATGTCAAGGGTTACTCTGAAATTATTAAACTAAAATGTACACTATATGACCTGAACTGACATGTATGGTTAAAATGTACCATGATATAAACTATATGATCATTCTCAATAAATCCATGGTTCTAACTGTACTGTTCCAACTGTACCTTTTGCGGTGCTCAGTTTGCACATGTAAGTCCCACTGTCATCCTCATGCACCGAGTTCAGCAAGAGGCGGCACCTACAATGAATAAATACATATTATCATCATGCAGATTATTATTAATACTATTCTTTTTGCACTATGATTGTTTTTTCTGCTACTGTGTCCAGGTCATTTCCAGTGTGGATCAAAGTTATTCACTTAAGTTCCTTAAGC
Source organism: Periophthalmus modestus (assembly GCA_019594935.1). Lineage (NCBI taxonomy): Eukaryota > Metazoa > Chordata > Actinopteri > Gobiiformes > Gobiidae > Periophthalmus > Periophthalmus modestus. The sequence continues at coordinate 11,843,206 of JAIEZT010000198.1, read as the reverse complement.
GTTACCTCCTCCCATCAAAGGTCATCTTGCAGTTGAGCAGGGCGGGCTGGATGAGCTTGCCGTTGGAGAGCCAGTCCACGTCCACGTCGGCAGGTCCAGACACCAGGCACTCAAACATGGCCGACTCCCCCGCCCGCACCGACACGTCCTTCACGTTCCTCAGGATCTTCAAGGAGGCTGCCGCACTGGGAGCTGATACGGTCATAGATAATGGATTTATTAGAGAGGGACATACTTTGGTATATTCTGGCTTTTTACTTGTTTACTATATATTATTACTGTATACTTCTGTCTACTTTATACTGTTATATCTCACTCATGAGGATCATTCATTTATATTTTGGACATTTTAAATTGCAATATTCTATAAAAAAAAAAAAAAAAAAAAAAAAAAAAAAAGGAACAAGATATTTCCTGTGTTGTTTTTAGGGAGGATACAGGGGAATAAAAGATACTCAAACATGCATGAATCATTCTAAATACAACAACTATAATATGGTTAAAAGATCTGAAAAGTCTATGTTGCATAATATATCTCCTTTAAGTAAATTTAGAAGCCCCCTGCTGGAAACAGTGGGAAGTGAAGCAGTTTGAGATGTAAATTAGCAGCATGGCTAATGTCAGCGTGATGCTAATAGAAGCTTTGTATTGAACTCATTTTCTTGAGCTGAAATGAGCAAGACTGACTTGCAGGAACACTTCTTACTTTAAATTGTTTCAAAGAAGAAACTGAAAATGATTTGGCTGCTGAGAATTTATTCACAAAATATATTCATGCTGCGGGAAAGAAGTATTCCAGGAAAGTTTGTAAAAAAAAATATGTTTAAAGCTCAAAAAAGTAGATCTAACACAGTTTAACAAGATAACTAGACAGGCAAGATGACAGTGGTTTACCGTTTATATCCACTTTACACTGGGCCTGCTTGATCCCGTGTTCATTGATGATCTTGCACACATAGGTCCCGGCGTCAGACTGCTGCGCGGCTGTAATCCTCATCTCGATAGCGCCCTCTTCAGTTTGTGTGAGGGAGTAGCGGCCTGACGTAGTGATGCTGGCTCTGTCCTTGGACCTGGGAGAGTGGTCAGAGTGAAGCATTATGGGATGTGTGTGTATGTGTTTATATGTGTGTGGATTGTGTCTCACCAGTGGACCATGGGAGGAGGTTGGCCTCGTACTCTGGCATTGATGATGACGTCGTTGCCCTCGGTTACGGAGACATCGCCGGGTGCTACCTGTGGGATCAGATGAGGGCTGTAGGATTTTTCCATGTAAAATATACCAACTTCATGAAGATAAGTCATGCTTCATTCTCTTGTCCTAATACATCCATTTCTTGAAACCTAATTACACTAAAAAAGACTCCATGGTGATGTTATTGCTGTGCCTGGAATCTTCCACAGTATGGCATTAAACAGGAGATGCCACCGGCCAAGATTCAGTTACAGGTCAGAGCTGTGGAGAGGTGACCCTGCTCACAGTATGAAAAGTTACACAGTGCACCTTTAAATAACCAATAAATAATTGACAATCATGGCAATTCTGTAACAAATACACATTAGAATCCATTAGTTGATTTCACATGAAAAGACAATTGAATTCACAAACTATTTTAATGATTTCTTTAAAGGTGTATTATGTAACTTTTCCATGGGAGGTCCACCACCTGCTTGTCACCACGGAGATGTTATTGTTTACCTAGAGTGTGACACAGTATGGCATTAAACTTAACCATCTTGCGTTTATTCAATTACAGATGCTTATTGCTCCTTTACAAAGTCATACTGTGAGTGGGCTCGCCTCTTCACAGATCTAACCTGTAACTTGACCTGGTGGCTTGTCTTTATAGAAAGAGAAAAGTTTAATAGCATACTAGAGCTGTCAAATGTATTGAAAATCAGATATTAATCGATACTAAAACTAGTATCCAAACCAGATACTCATTTGAACATATCGATATTAAAAAAGTCACATTTACAGAACAGAAGATGAACTTTTCCTGAATATCTTTAGAATGATCTTGAGCTGTATAAAAACAATTATAAGACCACATAGACTAGTATACACCAATGGACCAATATGGAACCTACCTGGACGATTGAGGGATAGACATAGATATAAGGCCACATGGGAATATAAAAGAAAGTACTATGATTTAATGTTGAAAATGTTGAAAATTCAGGTGTCAAAAGAAAGAGTCTATTCCTTAGTATCAAAATCAAGCTTAAAATTTTTGTATTGTGACAACACTAAGCCATACTGTGGAAAATTCTAGACAAAGCAATAACATCTCAAGGCATATCATCCAACAGAAAAATTACACAGTGCCCCTATAATGAGAATTAATGAGAGAACTACTGTATATTTAACTTTCTGCTCAAATGTAATTTCAATGACACTCTTATCTTATGGTTCACGAGGCATTATTATCCTTGCCCTTGCTTTATTCATCACTGCCTTGCCAGACCTATTCATCCCTTATTAAAATATAGGGGACTTGGATCGTCTCCCGGTCCAATCTCACTCGACTGACAGTAATTCTAATATAACAACAGTGTATATGAAATGGAGAGTGGCCTATCTGTGCTGTACCGACTTCAATGTTTTTCAATTAGCATTCGCTGGAAGCTGGTGCTGTTGTTGTTGTGACGTCTGATTGGCTGTATCTTTATCCAATTACAATTTGGGTAGCCTCTAAATGAAATATGATATGAATTTCTCTAATACGTCGAGTAGAACATATCAAAATGGCTGTGCAAACTAGAAAAGACCAGTTACAATACATTGCAATCTTGGAGACACACTGTATAGTAACTGAAATTACATGGAAGCAGAGTTGTCAAAATCAGATAATAATCAATACTAAAACTCGTATCAAAACTAGGTACTTGTTTGAGCAGATATCAATACTAAAAAAGTCACATTCACAGGAAATAAATGAACAATTACAATACATTAGGATTTTGGAGACACTTAAAAAATTATAATAAGAATGTTGATTACCTGGAAATTAGGTGGCTCTTTAAAATGCACTCTCTTGACGGGGGCAGTGGAAGGCGTCACCTCCATGGGCTCCTCCTGGGGGCTCAGGTACTCCTCATCGGACCCCACCCCGGCACTCCCATGATGCTTCTGAGTTGTCTCTGAAATTACAGGGGACGATGTGCAATGATTTCCGTGCTTTAAATGAATTTGCCACATTCTAACGCTGCACTGGATGTTCTCAAGGTTGTGTACTTTCCCCCCTGCTCTTCTCCAAAATCTAATAATGTATTTATTTAATTTTATCCTTGCTATTAGCATGCCGTTTATAATATTTTTATATATAGGATTACTTTTTAGCACCAATCACGAGAGCACAATTGTAATTAAAGCATAAGTGGGTGATATGGCAAACAATTAATAACAAAATAAATAACTTAGGGCTATTCATTCATCATTGCTTTTCAGAGATAACTAAAGCCATCTACGTCTTCTCAGAGTTCACCCCTCACTGTGACTGGTTAAATCTACTGTCACTCACCCACCAAAGTAGAGCTCTGATAATACAACTAACACCTAAATATGCATGATTGAAACAAACAAAAAAAAATCCTGATATTAATTGAATACAATTATCAATTTAATTTTAACTTGTCTGAAAAAAAATATGAATTGAAATATAAATTTAACAAACACAAACAAAGCCGTCCTTTAATCACTGCAGTTCAACAAAAAAAAGTTTGATTCCTTCGTCCAAAGTCTTGCTCCAAACCACTTTCACTGACAGAGGATTGGATCTGGACCTTTCCATTAAAAAGACTCTCCATCTCCATCTAGATTGCACTGCCCAAGGAAAACCTATAACTGATTAATAGCTAAAAAAATCTTTAAAACCAACTCCCTCCTCGGTCCTCCTCGGCTCCCAATAGTAAATCTCTGGGGTACTTTAGACAAACCTGCCAACTCTTATGTAACACTCTGAGATCTTTCATTTCCCTCTCATTTCTGGTCCCACACGGCTCCTGCCCCTGCACACTGCGAATCAATGCCATGCCTACTGTGTTTGGGCGGAAAGGACCAAAAGCAACAGCATAGATACACCACAAACCTAAAGTCTCAGGATATGTAAGTATCTTTACTATATTGTACAGTGAATCCAAGGACCAGTGGTGCAAGGTAAAGTAAAAAAAGTTAAGAACTGTACTTCATTAAAATTTTAAGGTGTCTGTACTTTACTTAAGTACATTTTACAGTGGATACTTTTTACTTTTACTTCACTACATGTGAGAGCAGGTATCTGTACTTTCTACTCCACCACATATTTGTACATAACTGAAAAAACAAAAGTATTTTTTATTATAGTTTGAGACCTACTGCAAAGTCTCAGGGTTATATTTTTTTCTCATTGTTTGAGCAAACAAAAATGTGGACACAACATTGGTATCCGACTGTGTCACCTGACTAAACCTGACCTGTCACCAGTACTAAACCAGGACTAAACAAGGACTAAACCAAAACTAAACCAGGTCTAAACAGGACTAAACAAAGAGTGAATTGGGACTAAAAAAGGTCTAAACCAGAACTAAACCAGGACTAAACCAAAACTAAACCAGGACTCAACCAGGAAACCAAGACTAAACCAGGACTAAACCAGGACTAAACCAGGAGTAAACCAAGACTAAATCAGGTCTAAACCAGGACTAAGCCAGGAGTAAACCAGGACTAAACCAGGAGTAAACCAGGACTAAACCAGGAGTAAACCAGGACTAAACCATGTTTACCATAGGACTAGAAAAGGTCTAAAGATTTTCTAAGTACAGTAACACAGGTCTAAACCCAAACTCAACCAGGACTAAACTGGGACAAAAAAAGTACTAAACCAGAACTAAACCAGGACTTAACTAGGACTAAACCAGGTCTAAGCAAGGAGATTTCACATCATCCCACTTTTCTGGCAGACCAAATCCTCTGTATAAAATAGTCACCTGGAATGAGTCATATCCCTCCTACCTTTTTGGCACTATTCTGTTGACTCATGGTGTTTAAAAAAAGGGAGATTGAAAAGTTGCACTAATAAAATTGACAATAAGATTTGCAAAGGGACACAAAGCAGCCTGCAATCACAAGAGGACAAGAGGAGGGCTAAAAATACTTGTAGACTGCGCTGTCCAAATATGGGAAGACAGGTTCTGCTTCACGGATACCACCAAGATATGACGCCAATGCTCCCAGTCGGAATTTTGTTTTTGGATACATGGAAAAATCAAACAAAGGAATTAGAAAAAAAAAACATAGTAGTAGCTGTAAACAAGTAGTATTAATTAAAAAAAAAAAGCAATACATTTTTTAATTATTTCAAAATTATTTCAAAACTATTTCAAAATGTTAAAATGAGTTATGTAAAGCTTTATAGGATTGGTCAGCAATGAAGTCTCCTCTCCCTTTAGTGTACTAGTGGGCTTCATATTTGTTTCAGAACGTTTTTATTCTAATTTTTTTATTATGATTTTTTCAGTGGAGCAACAATTTTACGTTTGGGGAAAATTTGAGGACAAATTTTGTTCCTCATTTATTTTTATTACTTTTATTTCATTTTATTTTACATGGAGCCCAAATTAAACAACTCGTATTAAGAAAGAAAAATACATTTATGCACAAACATAACATCACATCAACATGGGGATTAAACCGAAAACTAAACCAGGACTAGTTTAGGACTAACCCAAGTCTAAATAAGGACTATAGTGGGATTAAACTGGGATTAAAGCTGAACGATTTGGGAAAAATATCTAGTTGCAATCTTTCAGACAAGCATTGTGATTAGATTTCCGGTTAGGGATACGTCGATCCGGATATCGGCGCTGATGCTGAATAATTTGCTGGATCGGATATCGGTTTCCAAATATCAGTTCAGTCGATATCCAGGTTGGCCATATAAATCAATGCACAGTGGTCCCTCATTTATCTCAGGGGTCACGTTCTAAAAATAACCCGCAATAGGCAAAATCCACAAAGTAGTCAGCTTTATTTTTTACAATTATTATATATGTTTTAAGGCTGTAAAACCCCTCACCACATACTTTATACACTTCTCAAACATGCATTAACATTTTCTCACATTTCTCTCTTGTTTAAACACTCTCAAAGTTCAAACCTTCGTATATTATATCCCTCTTCCTCGATCTTTGCTTTAAATTTGTTGTTCTCGTGCCTCTGCTCCAGCAGTATCCTCAGAGGCGCCTCTTCGTGCAGAGAAACACTTAATCCAAAGCTTTTCTGAAATTTGTCAGTGCATAACGTTTCATCGACATTGTGGGTTTTGTCTGGGAGAAAACTCGCAAACATACAGCACTTAAGAGTCACACTGCGATCCAACATTTATGTAAATTTGTCTGAACACATTCTGTACTGTACAGGAAACACGGCACAGAGGAGACTGATGGACAATGGTCTACACTCCCTCAGCCAATCAGGACGCAGAACACAATGCATGCTCATATTCTGTAAAAAAAAGCATGCAAAATTGCACACAAAAAATCTGCAAAACAGCGACGCCATGAAAGGTGAACCGCAATATAACGAGGGACCACTGTGTTTCATTTTTGTTTAAACTAGTATCAGCTGATATCAGGGATCGGCAGATAATTCTTAAAGTTCTAGTTTTGGAATCGATATCGGAGCTGCATCCCTATTTGTGATTTATGTTTTGACAATAGGATTCTGTTCAAAGTTCACATTTTAAACGCGTCTAAAAGAATTGACAAAAACACTGAAATATGAACTGACAAACTAGAACAAGAATCACACTTCAGAACACGTTTGAACAGATCGAAACGACAGGGTTAGCCATTTTTGTGCAGAATAAGACAGCATTGGTTGTGGAGGAAATGATGGCTATCTGTGATTAAAAACTAACAAAGTTCTGTTTCACTTTCCTTGTTCCAATCTAAATAGGCTAATCCCCCCATAGCTTGCTCGATATCGCAGTCTCGTGTTTTGAAAGCGGTTTAGGACTGGGGGGCTCTGCTTTGTGTGACGTGGGACATCTGTGCGCTCGGAGCCCTGGAGATGGGACGTGTTGCCATGGTAACTGTCGGCCCCTTTGTAGTTTAGAAGCCGTGGCGTGTGGAGGAGGCTGGCACCAGATTAAACCCACTGACTCAACACCAGGCAGCCCAGTGGCATTTCACTTCAACGCGTCACCGTCAGATATTTAAACATAACGTCAAAGTGAAAAATCGAAGCTACATCCTTAAAACTACAACTTGTACTCGGTAAAATATGTAGCAGTGATCTAACATAAACTGAGGGCAAAAACATCTGTACAAACTAGTGTCAGAACAACTGTAAAACCACATGGATCACTATGGAACCTACCTGGATTACACAAATATAAGGCCACATGCTAATATAAAAGAAAGTACTACCATTTAATGTTGAAAATCACATTCTATTGTCTAAATAAAGAGTGTTTTTATCATCATAGTGGTATTAGACTCGTTATCAAGAGTTTATTCCTTAGTATCGAAATCGAGTTTGAAATTTTAATACTGTGACAACGCTAGAACAAACAAAATAGTTCTCATTGAGGATTACACCAACGCGCATAATACCAGGAAAATGAGGAACTAAAATCTCTCTGAAATTTGACATTCAAGCCGTTAGCAACAGAGCTGTCATGCTAATATATGCAGTGTGTTTTTGGCAATTACAATTTGAGTGCAAAAGTCTTCCGGTCATAGTTTATGGACTCAAAAACAGCACAGGAGATTTCTGAGTTCTGTTATCTGGGGAAAATTTCTGTGGCTCAGAGCAAGAAGACGTTATAAACAGGATTACAGAACTAGCATGAGTCAAGCTAAATACAGCTCCAGGTATGTTTTTGAGGAGGGAACAATGTTATAACACGGTTAAAACTCAAAAAAGTAAAACTTGCAAATTATCTCCCATTGAAAAAGGTACACTGTGTTTTCTTTTGGCAATTTTGAAGACTTTAAGTTTAGATGGAAGATTTCTTGTTCTGTATTCATAAATATCAAAAAAAAAACAAAAAAAACCCCCCCAGAACTAGTTAATTTTAAATAGTTTGCAGTGGTCCAAAGTTATTCCTCACTTACTATATGCATTCTGAACATCCTAGTTATTCACCATGATGAGATTATAAGCCCATTTCATAACTTTCTGAGGCCAGACTAGAGTTTTGCTGTGACGGTAAAGCTAACAACTATCCTGCTAACACGCACTTCCTGATTATCGGACAATAAAACGCTTTATAATTACATATTTTGAACTCAAGTGCTGCTTATACAATTTATCTGTACTGGGGCAAGACATTTTTTCATTTCATTTATGTTTTTTTTTATACAGTTTTTACACAGTGTAACATGAGGAAAACATTTTAAAAAATAAACACTACAGAAAAAACACAGCAATGCTCAAAAGGAGTAGTCAGAAGCAAAAGATTATTTCAGCTTACAACTTTCATATGTAACAATTGGTAGAAAACAGCTGATTTTTGCTCAAATAAAAGGGATAAAATAGGGTGCAGGGCGTTTAAATGTTTTTGTAAGTTTTTTTTTAATTTGTAAAAAATTTTAAAAAGTAATTACAATCTTTTCATTTCAGCATTTCAGTTCCAAATATATACTTTTTTCATGTAGGCTTACTTTGTCTCCCCTGACTGTACATATAGACAGCCAAAGTGAGCCGTGGGGGCAGAGTACGAGCTTCTCAGACCCTATGAGTGCTGTCTCGTGGGCTTTTAGGATCCTCTGGTTACTCACCAAATCAGTGAGAGGAGAGGAGCATTCCGGTCTCTACCTCCTCCCACGGACAAACACATTTAGCACAATGCACCAGGCGAGGAGGTGTCAGAAAGGAACGCTGGTAAGGACTTAAGATGGTTGTTTTGTTTTTATGTTACAAGTCTAACAAAAGGGAGATATATTATGTAAAATCTCAAAACGGTGTTCCATCATTATTAATGGCCCTTTACCAGATTTATTCCTATATATTTAAGCAAAATTAGTCTTGCCCCAGTACAGATATATTGTATAAGCAGCTCTTGGAGTCAAAATGAGTATGTTTAATTGTCTGCATCTAATTGGCTCTGTGCACAGTAGCGCCTGGCAACTGTTAGCGTCACTACTTCCTGTACAGTTTTATCTCCATAAAGTTTTTGCAGAGTCACACTAAAATGAGAAAATATTTAAAGGTCAAGCAGTGGACAGGGAGCGGCAGGTGAATGTCACGGACAAGATGTTAAAAACAACACTAATAAAATGAACACTTCACCAGAGGACACTTCTGTGTTAAGAAAGAGAGGTGTTTGTGTCTCAATGCTAATGCTAACGCTAATTTTGAAGCACAATAAATATAAAAACAACACCACAAACTGAGGTATTCTACATATAAAATCATCAGGTTTTCTTTATTTTAATTAATTTGAATATTTTGGTGGTTTATTTTATGTTTTCCAATTTTGAGAAAAGTGACTGTAAGTACGTCACTACCGTGCTAATTGTTGCTAACTTTACTGTCACAGTAAACTCCACTCTGGTATCTGAAGGTTGTGAAAAGCACTTATAAACTCATCATAGTGAATAATTAGGATGCTCAGAATGTATTAGATAAGGGATAACTTTGGACCACTGCAAACTATTTAAATTGAATAGTTCTGTTTGCATTTGAAGCTTGTGTGCTCAGAAAATGTCTGTTTTTTTCTCCTACCCCCTTATCCCCGCCCACAGCTTTGTCCTTAGTTCTGATTATTCAAATAAGTTAGATTTGGGGTTAAATATGTAGGTTAAAAAATGTCACATAACCATTTTTCAACAATGAAAGGCATAACTGACAATCTAGTGTAATTACAATGAAATCCCACTATGAAGAATGGTCCACTGAACATGAAGTCAATGGACATGTGTCAGTTATTAAGCCATTTAAAACAAAATTCTTTACAATGAACAAAATTTAAAGAAAGGATATTACTCTTCTATAGGGCAATACCTACTAACACATGACATATTTGGATCACCATGTTACCTTTTATTGTTTTGAAAATACCATATTCACCAAAAACTACGTATTAACATGTTTTATAAGTTTCAGTTTTGTTTGTTTTTAATGCTGAGTCGCCCCCTCTCTATCCTATGTGACTCCCCCTTCAGAGCACTGGATCCTGCTAATGTAACTACTGCACATTGTATCAGGTTTGACAAATTGTTGTGTACAGTTTTAGTATCGAGAGCATGGGTAACGTAGGCTTGTGGGCGGAGCTTTGGACAGAATCGTGTTGCTAACAGTGAGGAGGGATCAAATAGGACCTGGGAGAGATCGCTACATTTCCCAAACATGCATGGATGACATCTAAAACTTCTTTAGGCATGTTTTGATGAGGGAACAATGTCATAACATGGTAGAAAGCTCCAAAAAAGCCAGCTTCTGTCTCGATTTTGGATATTATCACTATATTATTGTGATTTTTCAACATCACCATAGTAATTGGTCCTACCTGTGGGTCTAGGGTTGCCAGATCGTGTCCCTTCTGCTCCGTTAGCCGCTGTCCCATCTTTCAGGGGCCTCTGGATCCTGGGGCCCTCGGCTGGCTCCTCGTCTGCAGACTGGTAGGAGTCATCAGAGGAGGCCCCTGTAGAGGACAGAGGACATGAGTCTGTAATGGGGTCGCATCCTAAAGGCGTGTTCTTTTTTAGACACGTCCTAGACCCAAAGGTGAGAAAGTTAGACAGTGGCGACCTTCACGATGGATATTTTTGGGGTGATGGTGTTTAAATAGAACAAGGATGATCTTTCAAATGTGACATTATTACACTATTTTCTGATCTATGTTATGATGTTTCCTTGTCAAAAACATACCGGGAGTTGTGTTTTGTTTCATTCACACATGTTTAACGCATTTTTTTACTACCTTCTTCCGGAGATCTTGGCTGCCCTCTCTTGTTCCCCCGCCCCCTCCCTCTCCTCCTCCGGTCCCCCTCGCACTCCGCCTCCATGGGCTCGTCTTCCACCAGGATCGTGGGGATGGTGAGCTTCGCCCCTCCCTCGGCTCTGCGTCTCTTGGTGAGGGGGCTGATGGGAGCTGCGGCGGAGGGGGTATGTGGGGAGAGGGTCTGGGGCCTGGGTGCCTGGTCTCTCATGCCCACTGGAGATGTTCGCTTCCCAGTCGGGCTCAGAGATCGGTCTGCCTGGTCCGGTGTCGGGTCTTTGGTTGTTGGGGATGGGGAGAGAGGTGAGCTGTTGCTTCTGGGTGAAAAACATTTAAAAAAGGGTTTAATTTAATACTTATTATTACTGTCATTTTTTTACGTTCACTGATAAGTAAATTTAAAAATGTCAATGTGTTGCGTTCATGTGACTTCACAACACTCTATAATCCCTATAGTTTAAACTGAGCTGGAGACATGACAGAATTCTGTGCTGGAATTTACTGTTTAACTGTCAGGTTGCAGATTTGTTGTCCTGATTTATGGTTAATAGCTCTGCGGTTACTGGTTCTATCCACATGAAACAAAAACTGGCACAAAGCTAGCCTCCTAGGACCTGGCATCCACATATGTGAACAACACATTTTGGGTTGTCTAGGCCACAATGCAAATTTTTGGACGACGAACAGACGAACAGCATACAAGAACAGTAACAGTGCAAACATGTTCAATTAATAATATTTTTAAGAGTTTAGAATGTTCAGAATATATTTTTTTATTTTATTTTTTTGTAAAGGCATATGTCTTCCTGCACCTGTCAGCAGCACTTCACATGAAACACATTGTTCCAAGAGGCAAAATTGTTGTTTCTCATTTTGTTTTTACACTCAGGACAAATATTGCTGTGTTCAGGCATTCTATAAATAGTTTTAGCAAATCATTATTCATATGTTCTATCAAAATGACTAAAATGTAGAACGAATGTCCTCATATAAGGACATCACTTTTCTCTACATAATGTAAAAAGATAATTCTTTGTTTTTATACTCATCAGATCCAAATCATCCCAAATAACAAAGATAAATTAATAAAGCCATGCAAGAGCTCGGGTCTTAGGAGGTTAAACAGTTTCTCTGTCAGTATAACAAAAGTGAAATGATTTCACACTAGCTTCAGAAAGTGGTGCCATTATTCAACCCCAAAGACATGATTGTTGTCAGTTGAAATGACTTGAAGCCATAAGATTAATATGACAAGTTTGTGTAGCCAAACCAAACAAATGATGATCTATGAATCTCCCGTAGTTACATGCCCCAGTTCTCCATCTGAAGTTATGACATGAACACAACCTATTTTCAAGATTTTTTCCAACCTCATTCTTATTATCTGTCTAATACTGCTAGGTAATCATAGCCTATACTATCCTTTCTTCTTAACCTCTTGAGCCATACATATAAATGTACTCTCTCTCCTTCTTCCTACGGCCCCTACAATTCTCCACCCCATCTTCACTGCAGCAGCAGAACTTTGAGCCTCCTCAGCCTCTCCAATACCTCCTCTTCCCTTACACAAATGAACAAGGATCTATTACAACTCGTAAAATTAAATGTAGTCGTTATGCAAACCTTGCGAGGGTTGCCCTTTTGGCTGTTAGCGATGGTTGCCCCGGTAACTGCTGAGCCGATGCGGTCTCCATGGCAACAGAGATGGTCCTGGAGCTTGGTTTTGATGAGCCATCCACAGGTTTCCCCTGCAATCCCGCCTGTGTCATGCCTCCCACTCTACTCTTCACCGTCCTTTCCTCCAGGGCCTCCAGCTTTCGGATGACTTGAGGCGGGATTGGCTCCAGCGTGGCCAGGCTGGGTCTCTCCTTCTGGGCCAGCTGCTCGGTGGAGTAGGCCTTCTTCAGGTTGGGTTTGCCCACCAGCTTCTTGATTCTCTGGAGCTCCTCGGTGAACTTGCTCTGGTAGTCCTGGACCTTGAGGGCGTAGGTGCTCTTGTCCTCCAGAGAAGAGGCGCGTTGTTTGAATGCAGCTCTCCTCTGGGCGGCCCCTTCGTTCTTCTCTGGGTTCTTGTCTTCTGGTAGGTCCACGCTGGCTCCGCGCTCCTCATAGGCCCTCACCCTGTCTGAGATCTTAGAGCCAGTGCTTTTAGGCGTCATGGTCATAGAAGCAGGACCACTGTTTGTGTGTGAGTGTTGGGGGGCAGTTTCAGTCCTAAAAGAGTTGTGAAAAGTTTGTTTCTTTAGTTGAGCGTGTCCTGTCTCGTTATCACAGAACACAATGTACAAACCAGAAGTCACTATACAAATTATTTCAGCAAAACTAGAACAAGATGTTAACTTTACAAAATGCCTGTAAAAGTGTCCCCACGCCACAGTAAATACAAAACAACATGCGTAAAAGAGATTGTATGATCATTAGTTGTAATAACAACATGCTAAAATTAGCTTGGCTCAAATCCATGCGTGCCACAGCAGCTCTATAAACATATGGTGTAAATCCAAAGATGGCCGCCGTTGAAGAGAAACATGCAGTGTCAAACGTGTGCTCACAGTTTCCAGGAGTGCTGAGTCATTATTAGCAGTGCTTCAGAACAGGATGGCTATCAGAAGTGAACAGTTAAAACAAAACACACGCACATCAGTCACAGAGCCAAAGGAAAGTGTGGGAGAAATGAAAGCACAATGAAACTAATGCTTTTTGCATTGGGTCTACCACAGAGACAGTGTACAGTTTTAGAGTTTTCAAGTCCCGAGGTGGAGCCAGAGTGACCTGTGCTATAAGGGCATGGAGAAGGTTCTGCCTCTGTACAGGCTGAACATGCTGCCGTAGTAGTCACTCCCCACAGACACACTTTCCTCTGAGCCCTGCACAGCCTGCCGCGCCAGGTTAGCGTGGGATGCTCGGATCAGTGGCTCCACACCCAGGTGCCGCACAGGGGCGCCCTCAGTGGGGCCTTGCCTGGAGGGGTTGGAGGGATCCAGAGGGGCCCCTGGGGGCCTGGAGCCCAAGGCGCGCAGCTCTCTCTCCACCACAGGATCATACGTGCCGGGCAAAGTGGCCCTGCGGTCTGAGGCGTCTGGGTTATAGTCCATCATCCGGCCTCCTTCACCTGCACATACAGCATATGAGAATACTGGCATCAAGACTGGTGTTGTCATGAACTTTCAAACTCAATTTCAATACTAAGAAATAGACTCCAGACTCAATACTGATATTGATACCACAATAATAATAAAAACACATTTTCAACTCTAAATCACAGTACTTTCTTCATGTGGTCTTATTTCTGTGTAATCCCTCAGTCGTCCAGGTAGGTTTCATAGTGGTCCATGGGTGTATACTAGTCAATGTGTCTTATACTTGTTCTGATACAGCTCAAAATCATTCTAAAGCTATTCAGGTTATTTCTGTCCTGTGAATGTGACTTGTTTAATATCGATGCATGTTCAAATGAGTTTCTAGTTTCAATACTAGTTTTAGTATCAATTAGTATCTCATTTTTTATACTTTTGATAACCCCGGAGACAAAACTATTTACTTGTCTACTGTAAAACACTTTCTTGGTCACTTTTTGTATGAGACAATTTCACTAAAACCTTAAGAGAATATTTTAGGATAAATATATAGGAGAAAACAGGAGTAAGACAAAGGTAGGCGGAGATAGTAGTAACAAAGTGTTTCAGCTCACAGAGACAGGCAGATTAAAAGTGTAGTAATGTCCCCCTTTTGGTCATACATCTCTATAGTTCGCCTACGCTATTTCAGGCGTTTGTGCTTTATCGTTTGACATTTCAGAGATAACATGTGACAGCACAAGTCTTTCTCTTCAGTTTCCTCTGCGGTGAACGATGGGGGCAAGTCTTATTGGGAACGCATAGCCGCTGTAAACGAACACGTCAACGGGAAGGCCATGTTAGCTATATATGCTATAAAAATATGAACTTTAACAGCTCGTAACCCTACTCACAACATCTCCGCTACTTCTAATATAATAAATAGCATTTTAATGAGCCTCATAAATCGCGTGTAATGCAAAACGCGACTCTAAGCAGGCAGACACAGACTAGATGCAGATGTAGCGGTCCTATAAAGCAGCTATCGATTTCTTTAAACAGGAAATGAGGCCGAAAGAGGAGCGCGGGCCACTTAAAGAGATCCACGAGCCGCAAATCAGGTAAGGATCGACGCGTGAGTGATGAGCGTGCCCGGGGAGGAGTGCACTGGCAGCGGAAACGAGGAATGGTCAGCAACTTACAGGAAGCACACAGACGCACCGCCAGCTAGCATACTACTGCTACTGCCATACCTGAGTCAGCGCTACATGCACTAGCAAAGTCCTGTGTGAAGCAACAAGGAACAATATGTTTTATGGAGGAATTATCATGATACATAGTAGAGTTATGGGCTCACTACGAACTTGTCATATTGTTATATACATATAACCCTGTCTGGCCATTTAACAAGAGATTATTGCGCTTACACTTACACTTAGCGGGGCAAATTCCTTTTAATTTTTAGTTTTACTGGACAAATGCTTACAAAATATTCACCCCACAACTAATCTTATCAGAAGTAGCACATACTTACAACAAATTTGACTATCTGTGAGGCTTATATACAATTTTATGGCTAGAAAAAATCATTTTTTTTCCAAAAAAAACCCCTGACATTTCTACACTGGAAATTCAAAACTGTAGCTTTTAGCCATTAGCACTGATCTCTGAAAATCGGTTAATCGTTGAAAATGCACTATATTTGATTTAATTTTGTCTCCCAGTTGCCTCCATTCATATTTTTTTTTTTTACTATCTGAGATATAGCATACTAAAGGGTCTATTAAGTGTTTTTTTTATGTTATACTATGTAACTTTTCTTGTTTCCATGAAGATGTAATTCCTTTCTCTAAAATGTTCCACAGTATGGCAGAAGACCAACTTGATGGTTGCTCACAGTAAGCATGCCGAATGTTTCAAATGTCTTCTTTTTTTTTTTTTTGGCAATAAAAGTGTAATGGAAAAAATGCAAGGTAGAAAGGTCTAATACCATACAAGATAAAGCAATTATATTTCCATGGAGACAAGCACGTGTTGGACCCCCCACCAGAAAAGTTATATAAATTGCCTTTTCAAAAAAGATAGTGGGTGTCTGGTGTGGGTGGCAATGGTGTAGTAGGTTAAGCCTATGAACTAGAGACTATCCAGTTCAATTCCCACACATACCCACAACAACCACAGTGATATCAGTGATATAGATGGCTATAACAAGAAGGGCATCTGGCAAAAGAATATAAAAATCTCCCAAATATCATTATCTCCTGGTTAATTGAGAATAGCTTTGTTAAGTTTGCTACTACCAACTACCCTGACAAAGTATTTCCATTTTGAATAAATTGTCAGCGTTTAAAATCTGTCCATGTGAACTGATGAAGATGAACTATTCATGGAGAATATTACACACTTTCAGCAGTAGCCTACTTAATTACCAACTTGAAGTGATTTAGCACTAGCAGCTAGCACTAAGTGCCAGAACAAGCTCATGTGTTGATGCTGATGAGACATTATGAGGAGCAGTGCGGGCTGTTTATTAGCTCCTCTGCTGTAGACGTGCCTGGTGTGCTGAGCAATATGGCCTCTTATATTTGACTATGGACTGACACACTGGCCTAGTTTTCCAGATAGCCTGTATACACTAGAGTCCGCTAAGCTAACAGTAAGCTAACAAGCACATAACTTCTGGATTTTGAGAAATTTGTCATTTTATTGAGTTAATTAAAGGCCCTGTACCAGATTTTAAAATTGACCTTGCCCCAGTACAGATATATATATAAGCAGCTCTTGAGGTCAAAATAAGTCTGCCACGAGCTACCTGCATCTCATTTTAACGCAGTTTATTGTCAGATAATCAGGAACTCTGTGTTAGCTTGCTACTTGTGGTTAGCTTTGCAAAGGTGTGAAAAAAAAATCTGTGAAAAATGCTCATAAACTCATCGCTGTAAATAATAAGTATGTTCTGAATGTGTAAAGTAAGTAACTGCAAACGTTTAAAAGGATCTAGTTCTTTTTAAAACAGTACCATCCATAATTAGACTGGCTGACGCGGCCATGTTACATTCTCACATATCACCACTGGATGCCATCTACGTCACTGCTGTCTGACTGTTCTAACCAGTCTATTTAGCCTATTTTCTGTTTTAGTTTGGCCAAGTGCGCTGGCCCTTTAATAACAATCAAGACGTTGTCCCTACAGGTCATGTGCGGTAATACACGTAGTATAACAGAAAGGTGTCCTCCGGCTGACATGTGTTAGTTACGCTGTAACAAGTTCATGAAGGTGTTCCCTGTAAGTATACAACTTAGGTAAAAGTTAAAGGTATTCATAAATAAGATGTGTGAAGAAGTAGTTAAAAAGTACAAAGTGAACTATTTACAAGCTAATTTACATGCTAACGTATGTTGTGTTACTAGCATATTTGCTATTTGCTGTATTCCCTGTAAGATCGCTAATGTATATTGTATTGTGTTACAGTTTCACACCTGCCATATAAAGAACAGTCCAGGCATCAGTCACTTATTGTGTGGATATCTCCTAGATAGTAGAATCGGGGTTCTACGAGACCAGTACACTGACAGTGTGCCAGCTTTGGCCTGACAGTAATATTAACAATAGCAATTTCCATATTAACAGCAACCAATCTATAGTAATAGCAATAGTAGTTGCTAGTTAGTAAAGGATTTTTCCAGACTTATAACAGACAGAGACTCTAATTATTCTAAGAACTGGAAGCTCGAAACACAGATGATTTAGTTATTGCTAGGCCAGTCCCGATATGAAATTTCGAAGTGCGATATATTGCTGAAAAAAATATAGACGATAAATGATAATACTGAAACTAATTTATGCCCCTGACACAATGACCCTAAAGCAGGATTATACCAAAAAAATACTCTAAGAACATGAGCTGCAATAAATTAATAGTAGAATGAAGCACTTCAGTGGTGAGTCATAAAAAATTATTTCTTTGACCCGCTATATCTTAGAAGAGAAAAAGAGAGAGAAGAGAAAAATACCAAAAAGTTCCCTACTTGTACAAAGAAATGTATCCACGATAAATACTGACCCCCAAAATGTATTGTCTCATCTACCATATACTGAACATTAAGTGACGGGCCTAGTTATTAGATTCAATATGGCGGCAGGTGGCAAAGATTGGTACCGGTAGTAATACTGTAACTGTAATTGTAATAGCAACCACCACAGCAGTAGAACAAGGCCTGGAATGTATTTGAACTCAGATGAGTTGGTAGAGCAGTGGCAGACACGACATGCTGTTAGCTGTCACTCTGTCGTGTTTAGAGTGTGAAATTTCCACAACACCTCCGGGGAATGGTGTCCCATTTAGAACAAAGGCCTGATCCTAGACTCAAGGAGAGAATTTGTCAGGGTCACTAATGCTACTGTGCATGAGATCACATAATGACACAAAATATTAAATTTAGCTTGCGGCACAGGAGGTAGTGTGCTCATTGTATTACCAAACGGTTTGTAGTTGAAATGCCACCAATTCATACGGTTTGGTTTGATGTTTGGATTTGGAGTTTGGTTTGATTTAATTTTATTTGGAAATCAAAGCTACTATACAATTTGGTCCAATATATGTACACAGCCACTGGGGGCAAGGTGGGTTAAGTGTCTTGCCCAAGGATACAACAAAAGCATTCATCTGTAGGAGCTGGAATCGCATCACCAACCTGTGGGTCAGTGGATCTGACGGTTCAACAAGTGATGTTTAAGTTGAAAGCGGGATTTGAACCCCCAACCTCAAACATCCGCACTCTTTGTACACAAAACAAGGTAAGCTATGTAAAAAATAATTAAAAACACATTAAAAAAATTAAATTAAAACAATACAAAATAAATAAACACATGAACATATAAATAAAAAAAAAAACTAAAATGAAAATAAAATTCCAAGTCTAATAACAATACATACCCTTACAACACCAAAAAAAAAACAAAATAAAAGAAGTGTGTAAAGTAAAAATGCCATGTTAGTTAGCCTGGACACAGATTGCTTTAAGTTATTTCCCATTTCCCTGCATAAGTCCATGCATATAGGACTTCCTCTGAGTGCTTTGTGAATTTGTGAAAATGTAGTTGGAGCCTGTGAACCTGCTCTCCTCCCCCTCCTGCCTATTACCCAGGCAGCGATGTGTCTCTATATAGATCAGAGCTATTGACACCTTTACTCTGAGCGGCGTAGACACTGGTGCATTTCGGTGTCAGTGGGTTGACAAATTCTTCTCTGGAGGTGAGAGAAAAATAGAAATGTAGAGGGCGTGATGAAAGTAGTGAGTTAATTTTGTTTATAGGGCTGTGGGAAAAAAGTAGAACGCCAGAAGGATACAAGGACACTGCTGGAATCTACGGCAGCTTTGTTAGGTATGCTTTAAGGGCTTTATGGGAAGGTAGCTCTGAGTCCACGATTTTTGCTTCGTGTCTCCAGTCTATATGTAGGTCAAAGAACCAAAGAGCTGCAAATTTGAGGCTAAGGCACGTTCAGGGAAGTCTTGTAATTTACCATTAGCGCTAACACTTCCTAGCTTTAATTAGTATTAAAACGATTAATAGTATATGTTTGCATGCTTTTCCAAATATAGGCGCAACTCGTTTACACAGAGCATTTGATTTTCAGACATGTTTTTTTCTGCAGCACAAAAATACATATTGAAGCTACGTGAGCTTTTACTTTCACTTTAATGGACCAAATAGCAGACCAAAGCAATGACGCAACACAAGCCAGCCTGCAGTGGAGGGGCAGTAGTTTCTATCTGCCAGGCTGTTTCTTACCCCATGCACTTGAATGCCTCTCCTAGTCTGCTTTTAGTGTGATTAGACTGAGCTGTTACATGCAGCAATGCTTTGAGTATGATTGGAGTTCTCCAGATGTGTTTTTGGGATTTGGGGCATTCAAATAAAATGTCGCCATTGTGGGACAAAAAAACAGTCCTCCCCACTCAAAGTTAATTTAAAAATCCATTTAACCTCCTGAGACCCGAGCTCTTTCATGGCTTTATTCAGTTCTCTTTGTAATTTGGGCTGATTGAACCCAAACAAAAACAAAGAATTATCTTTTTACATTATATAGTTTCTGAGAAAAGTGATGTTCACATATGAGGACATTCGTTCTACGTTTTAATCATTTTGAAAGAACATTTAATTAAAGATTTGCTAAAACTACTTATTAAGTGCCTGAAACAGCAACCAGCCAACAGGTGCAGACACATGCCTTTACAAAAAAAGATATATATATATATATATGTATTCTGAACTAAACTCTTAAAAATATTCTAAACTGAACATTTTTGCATTGTTGCTGTTCTTCTTCTAAAAATTAGCACTGTGGCCTAGACAACCCAAAATGTGTTGTCCACATATGAGGACGCCAAGTCTCGGGAGGTTAAATTCCGAGTATGGATATTGTTTCCCTTGTATGCATTAAGTGTTGTGTTGTTGATATCACACTCAAACAATGACAGACCATGTTGAGAGAATAGCTTTGGTGTATTTACTGCACAAAAGTCATCAACGGAGGGGATCGGCTCGGCGGCGGCGTGTCTGGGTTCACGACATAATTCAGAGGCGTTCGGAGTTTGGCGAGTTTCATCACTTGCTCCAGGAGCTCCGTCTGGATGATCAGCGCTTCCAGCGGTATTTTCGTGTGACCCAGGCCCAGTTCGATGATCTGTTGTCCCGCATTGGTGCGCGGATAACGTCCCTGTCCCCTGTCCCCGTCACTGTTCGTGTTTGTGACTCCAGCGCTTCAGAATGACGTCGCTATGTCACTGGAGCGTGGTCTCTGATTGGTTGACACCCCAAAAGTTCAACTTGGTTGTGGGGCGTTCGACGCTTGGATGCTTGGGCATCTGGACGTGTAGACGCCTGGATGCTCAAGATGCGCCATGCTGACGGCAGATTCGCGCCGCCTTGACGCTCCGCAAAAACGCTGCGTCTCCAAGACGCGCGTCCACCATAGACTTTGAATGTGAACTCGACGCATCTGACGCCCCGGTGTGAACGCACCTTAAGAACTGAAAGCTCTAAATACAGATGAGGCCTGTCACAATATGAAATTTTGAAATGCAATATATTGACGAAAACAAAAATACAGATGATAAACGATAATACTGAAACTAATTTATGCATCTGACACAATAACCCTAGAGCAGGATTATACCCAAAAAACTACTCTAAATACATGAGCTGCAACAAATGAATAGTAGAATGAAGCATTTTAGTAGTGAGTCATAAAAGTCATTTATTGGATCCTCTATATCTCAAATCTTATAGAAGAGAAAAATTCCAAAAAGTGCCCTCCTTGTACAAAGAAAAGTACTTACGATAAATACTGACCCTCAAAATGTATTGTTCCATCTACCATATACTGAACAATAAGTCGAATTTTCCTTACAGGTCTAGTTATTGCAAGTTGGAGTAATTGGTGGATTTTTTTCGGAAATGAACAAAATATTCCCAAAAATACCCACACTTGAGCTAGGAACAGCAATAATCCAGCCACAAAATGAACCTCTCTTTCAAAATAAACCATGTGTGACCATACTATACCAACTTCTGACTCAAACCCTGCTCATGTGTATCCCATCATGCACAGGTCTCTTAGGAGCTGTGTACTTCGAGGGCCCATGTGTGAGTACCTGTGTGTCCCTTGCGTCCGCCCTTGTCCTGCTGCCTGCCCTCTTTGGTCTCCAGCTGGGGCTCGGTCGTCTCATCCTCCGTAGTCTCAGAGTCTGCAAACACATAGTCAGAAATCACATGTGAGAAAAAAAAAAAGGAGGAAACGTCAGAGGAGGAGGAGGAGATGGAGGACAGGGGAGCATTTCACTTTCGTTTAGCGCCTACGCCTCCCCCCGTCTCCCCCTGTCTCCCCCTTAACTCCCTCATGTAAAGTAAATGGTGTGAGACTGAAGGGTTTTGTGGAGTAGACACCCAGAAATAGGATAGTTGAAGCATTTGTTCTGCACCAGTCAAATGAAAAGCTGTGAGACTACAATGTCATTTTAAAAGGGGAAGTTAAAGAGGCAGAAACAGTTTTTTTCATGTAATAAAGTACATTTTTGCCCCAGTACTGATATATAGTAATAGCAGTTTATGGGGTCGGGATGAGACAGCTGTATGTTGTTTGCAGCTAAACATGCCAGGAAGTAATGCTGGTGCCTGTTAGCATGCTAGTTGTGGTTAGGATGTAACCATCGCAGCAAAATCCAGGTCTGGACTTTGAAGGTTTTGAAAAGCGTTTTACCTAATTGCAGTGAATAATTAGGATGCTCAGGGTGCGACTGGAACTTGCCTAGACTGGAGCAAACCATTTAAAATTAACTCATTTTAATTTTTTTTTTATTCAGTTTTTAAGCCCGTAAAATATAGGTACATTGGTTTTAAGTAGGAAAATAAATACATAAATAAATAAATAACAAAAATGAAGTGCACATGTTCAAATCAAATGTTGATTTTCAGCTACAAATTGTAATGTTTTGAGGTATTTGGTTTTTTTTTTTAATGTTTTTTTTATTTATTCACTATCACAAAGCTAGGCATCATGGGTTGCCATTCTATAATTAAAACCAGTTTGAATGAGCAGATATAACTTTTTTTGTGTCCAGAAATACAGTCCCATTTTTAAACTAGTAGGAGTTACATTCACTTTATTTATTTATTTATTTATTTATTTTTTGTAACACTTCATAGTAACTACACCTTAATTAGTCTTAATATAGCATGAAAAAGGACTTACTTCATAATGAACAAATACTATTATAACAATTATTCAGGCTTAGGAACTAAAAAATGCCCTAACCGTAACTCCAAACCATAACCCCTTAAGTCAGTAGTTAACAAGCCTGAATCATTTATTATTGCTTAATTAACTATATGTTGATTATGAATTAAGTCTTTGTTCATGTTTTATTAAGGCTGTACATTGTGTAGTTATTATAAAGTGTTACCGATTTTTCTGTTCATATGTATTTTTTTTTGTTAAAAAATGTAAAACTATAATTGGTAAAGATTATATTAAAACTAGATATCTTTAGTGAAGGCTACTCTTATTCGTTGTTTGCAGAGACAGTTCCTTTGTTGTTAGAGGCACCTCCAAACCCTATACTGCAATGTACTGAGAAGGTCTATTCAAACATAGAAAGCACAAGGGATGGGATTTACACGCAAAAAAATAAAATAAAAAGCGAAAAAATGTAAATAGGAAAAAATAAACAACACATTTGGTGGAGAAGACAAGCATAAACGAAACACAGAAGTACAATTCACTGTGGTATGGAGTTTATGGATAGCATTCACAACAACAACAGCAATATAAAAAATGAAATAAATAATAATACGCTGACCACAAGGGGGCACAGATGACGTAGGAGGAGTGAATGACGAGCGTTACCGTAGCTTTGTTTTCGGCAGGAGCGGAAAACTTCGCTTCCATAGTGGCAGCAAGAGAGGGCAGACGGGAGAGCAGCGTTACTATGGAAACCAGCATCTCGCTCACCCACACGACCAATCCTCTTCGTACCCATTAGAAGTCTAAAAAACCTGCAGCCCAGAGGGGAGGCCGGCTGCCGGATAACACCACAAAATTAAATAAGCTAACATCTCATTCTGAAGCCTGATTAAAATACACTAAATTAGAATAGGGGTGGGCGATATTGACAGTAATTAAAATAAAAGAATTTGGGGGATTCAATTTAGAATGAAAAGTGAATGAACTGGAAAATTAAAGGTGCGGTATGTAACTTTCTGGAGGTATCGCGTCACCTAAATGATTCCATGGAAATAAAAAGTTAAAGCCATACTTCGGAATATTCTTAATGGAGCTAGAGATGTTTTAAGCCATACTGGGGAAGATTATAGCCAAAGGGATCATTTCCATGGAAACAAGCAGGAAGAGACCCTGCTCCAGGCCAAATAAGAGTGAGGTTTGTGGAGATGCAAGCCCACTCACAATAAAGACATATGTTTTTATAAGTTTGTCAATGCATACTATGGCTTTAACAAGAAAAGTGACAAAATATCACACTCTTTTAGACAGATAGAGAGCACTTTTTTTTTAGAATTACCTCCTTTTTTTGAGATTTTTTATGTATTTTTTTTCCATATCTTAATAACAAACACTTCAGTATAAGCGTGTGGACGATCCATCGCCCACATCTATTCCAGAAGATGAGCACAATTCCCATTAAAGATTCACTATGTAACTTTTCCAGCGGAGGGTCCACCACCTGCTCGTCTCCATGGAGATGTTATTGCTTTGCCTGGAATGCTCCACAGTAGGGCATTAGACATATCTAACTTGTATTTAATTACGGGTGTTTTGTCGCTAATGAATACCTCAAAAACATGAATTATTTCTTGATCGGACTTGCCTTTCCACAGATCTGTCTTCTTTTTCACAAGTTTAATGCCATACTGTAGAACATTTCAGTCTTCATAGATACGAACCCTCCATTGGAAAAGCTACATAGTGCTTCCTTAACTGCCAGTACAAACATATTTTAATAGCTGCACATTAGATCCACCCATTTGTATGTAAATCAAGGTAAATTTAAAGCGGGACTGAACATGTAAACTCCGCCCACAACCACATTTCAAACAGAACTCCTAAACTGGGTCGAGAGGGGCGTGGTCTGGAGGTATAAAGAACAGTATGATTGGTCTAGCATGTATCCACAATTCAAACTCCACCCCTGCAGCCAGGTGTTTGTAATCAGAAACAACCGGCTGTAATCAGGGCTGAGTGATGTCACATAGTGCTTGAAATCGGAGACGGCAGACGCTCAGCTTTTAAACTCAAAGCTGCAGATGTACTTGATTTGCGCTTTCAGAAAGGACTAGGAACAGTGGACAATATTATTAAAACACCAAATACAGAGTTTGGTAGCAAAAAATGTTTAGTGTTCAGTCCCACTTTAAACAGGAATGCAATTATAAGAAGATATATGAAGATACTGTACAAATACGGCCATGTTGAGAATTGTAAGCAGCCTATGAGGAGTTTTTCTTTGGCAAAGATGGTTACAAATATTGGCACCATAACTTAATGACTTCATATTACTCATTGGAGAGATTATGCAGTGACAGCAAGATTGGAAAAGTCACTCTCGAGGGTGAATTTACAAGAAAAAAATGCAAACAATAAAATGCCTACAATACGTTACACAAGCGGTACAGTGTTATAGAAGAGATATTAAAGGGATAAATCAAAAAGTAAACCACAAAAGCAAGAATAAGTGGGAAAGAAGGAGGAGCGGGTAAGAATGGAGGTAAAGGTTATACTGACAACACACCATGGGTCAGTCTGCCAAATGTCCGAGTGGAGTGGCCAGTTCTCTGCAAGAAAACAGTACATTATTTAAATGATTGAATACACTGCATTATAGTTTTAATATTAGCATCGTGTTAGCTAAAATCAGCATTGTACGAGGATGCTAAATGCTACTACGTGCTCTTTTAGGTTAGCTTGGGTCTGTATTAAGGGCTGGGTGATATTAAAATGAATAACTTGACTTGTTCCAATAACAATAAGATCTGATTTTTATTTCTTATTTTTTGTATTCAATCACAAATGTTTTAAAATATGCCAGTAAAGGCCTTTGTTGAGGTTTAACTATTGCTCTAGACATGAAAATACTTGAAAAAATAGTTCAGAAAATTCTATTTTGACTTGCTTAACATATATTCAAAGATATACTGAATGAAATTTGAGTTAGTTACTTTCTTTATCAGTTTCTCACGGTTGAAATTTAACAAACCCCGCCCACTCCAGGAAGCATTAACCAATCAGCACCCTGCATTTTTCACAATTTCACAATTTGTAATGTCTCACACAATGTTTTTGAATGACAAGCTCAAATTACTACTACTACCACTACTACTACTACTACTACTTCTACTACTTCTACAACTACTGCTACTGCTATTGTTACTATTGCTCATAATACTGCTACTACTACTACTTGCCTAATACTACTGCTACTAGTAGACTGCTCCAGATAGCCATTGAAGGATGGGTCAGTTGCTGCTACTACTACTACTACTACTACTACTACTACCATTACTACTATTACTACTATCATTACCGCTATTGCTACAACTACTGCTACAACTACTGCTAAAATCTAAACTGATTCACTGATAATTGGACATTTTCTTCCCATTTTGAACCAGCCCCAAAGTCGAATTTGATTAGAGAATTCTCATCACAATTTGCTTTGCTCTGATGCCATTATGTCTCTGCAGAGATAGTAGTCATTTGCTGACGTTGACTTGGCATATTGTAGAATGCCTCCTCCCAGAGTGTCAGTCAGCCCAGTGTCTCCCGTAGACTCTCCCCTGGCTCCAATGCTTCTGCGGGGGCTATCTGATCCACTGCAGGATCCTCATACTCTCTGGCACCAGCTCTCAGTCTCCCAGTGTGGGGCCCTCCAGTACGGATACAAGCGCAGTGTAAGGCTAACTGTTTTACAATATGTTGGTGGTGATGGCAAGGTTTTGTAGTCTAATCCCATTTAAAATGAATTTAACCAGGAGTAAAGAGAGGTTAAAGAAACACCAACCTAGGACTAAACCAGGTTCAGATAGGTTCTGTGTACATAAAGTCTAGGTTCTATATAGACAAGATGTCTAACCCCGGTTCAAAGTAAGTAGTTCAAAGAATCACCAAACCAGGACCAAACCAAGACTTAGCCAAGACTAAACATAGAATAATGAAGCATCAAACCAGAACCAAACCAGGACTATGCATCGGGTCTAAACCAAGGCTAAACCAGGACTTAACCCAATTCAAACAAGTTCTATACATCAGGTCTAACTCAGTTTACAATTAACTTAACCTGGAGTAAACCTAGGTTATAGAAGCACCAAACCAGGACTAAATCAGGACTAAACCAGAACTAAAGCTGCACTAAACCAGGTTCAAACATGTTCTGTATACATCAGTCTAACCTAGGTTCAAAACAACTTGGACTAGGACTAAACCAGAACTATACACCAGTCGTAAACCAGGACTAAATTCGGACTAAACCAGATTCAAAAAGGTACATACTTCAAGTGTAACTCAGTTTAAAATGAACTTAAACAGGAGTAGACAGAGGTTAAAGAAACGCCAACTCTGGCCTAAACCAGGACTAAATCAGGTCCAAATAGGCTCTGTATACATAAAGTCTTACACCAAGAGTAAGAAGAGCCAAACCAGGACAAAACCAGAACTATACACCAGGGACAGGACTAAACCAAGACTAAACCAGAACTATACCCAACGGCTAAAACAGAACTAAACCAGGTTTAAACAGGCTATCCATCAAGTCTAACCCACTTTAAAACTATTTTAACCAGGAGCAAATATGGGTTAAATAAGCAAAAAAAACAAAACAAGACTAAACCAGGACTAAACCAGGACTGAATCAGGTTCAAATAGGTTTTCATCAAGTCTAACACCAGAAGTAAGGAGCACCAGACCAGGACTTAACCAAAACTAAACCCAGACAGAACAATGACTAAATCAGATCTAAACAAAACCTTTACATCAACACAAACTCAACCCCCAGAAGCTTTAGTCTGAAAACTGCTGGCATTATCATGTTACAATTGTTGACGAAGCACAATAAAAAGCAGCGATTCCCCGGAGGTTTTCATATTGACTTTTTCTGTGGACGACCCTCATAAACTAACCTGCTTCTGGAGGTACCCCCCATCCGCCACCCCCCATCGCCGTGTACAGCGTAGCCCACTGACACACTTTCCATCTGGGCCGGCCCCGGGAACCTACCTCCCCTGCTCTGGATGGATGACTTATTATCGCGGCGAATTGTCTCCTCGCTCACAGCCGCATGCATTTTTGATGAGACAGAACAGCCAGAGAACTGTGAATGTTTTGCGGTAGAGTGTGAGCGGAATTTGAAATTGGTTTTGGAAAATTTGGTAATTATAATAACGCTAATTAGCCTTAGTTAGCATGATTAAAGACTTAATTCATATTGAACTAATTGTTAATTAAGAATGATTCAGGCTTATTTAATGCACTAAACCAAACCATTTATTTAAGTAGTTACTAACCTTGAATTATTATATTTCTTCATTATGAATTAAGACTAATAAAGGCATAGTTACAAGTGGCACCAAAAATTTTAAATGCTTTCAGTTGCAATTTTGTGCTTTTCATTAAAATAGTTAAGACAACAATCATAATAACTGAATTTAACAGTGTTTTTTAAAATTTATTTGAGATTCATTTAATTTTTGGAAGGAAATTTTCAGATTTTGAAGAGAATTTCGACTGGCATTTCTATAGCAACCATTTTTCTAGATCTGTCTGTTGTTTTGACCTGACGTGTCCTCAGCTGTCTGCATAGCAAGAATTACATAATGTTTTCAGTACATTTCCGTCTGTTATTAACTGATTTTTTCGCAAAGCAATTAACTAATTCTGAAATTTTTATTAAAATAACAAAACGACTAACATCTTCCAGGTAGAGGGTGTGGCGTCAACATTGTGTACATCAATCGCAATTATAATATTAAAAAGGCAACTCACCTGAAATCTTTTTTTGGACCAAATTTTCTTCATATTTCACTTTCAAATTCCCAAAGCGCAAAAACCTGTAGCTTCGAAAAATATCCGTAAAATTTGTGAATAAAAAACAAATTTCGTTGGGTGTGGTGGTGGTTGGGAGATTTTGTGCGTGGGCGTCTTGGGGTGACAACAAAACAACAAAATATGGAGGATGCAAATGCTATGTAGCGGAGCAGCTAGGTGCCTTTGTCTGTGCTAGCGCTGAACTGAACGCGAGAGGAGAGGAGAGAGGGAAGAGAGGAGAGAGAGAAGAGGAGCGCGAGAGAGAGATGAGGGGGGAGGAGCGCAAATCAAAAACGACAGGGGGCGAGGAACCAAACAAGGAGGTAGGGAAGGGAGCGAGGGAGGGAGCGAGGGAGCGAGGGAAGGAGGGAGAAGACGAGGAGGGGGAAGAATAGAAAGCGAAGAGGAGAGGAGGAGGAGGAGAGGAGGAGGAGGAGGAGGGTGGGGGAGGAACGGTGGGTGCTCACAAAATATGAGGCATCGCGAAAATAAATAACACGTCCTACACTGCTCCTGCTTTTAACGTTTGGGAAGAGTCACGCATCAGATTCAACAAAATACTTGCCTAGATCCATATTTTTGCAGAATTTGTCGATTAATAAATGTTTAATAAAAAATGCTTTCTTAAAGAGGGGTATTTTACTTGTATATGGTAATAACTGCTAACATATAACATATTTAGACCACAAAAACAATGTATTAACATGTTTAATATGTTTCACTTTCATTTTTGGTGCACTGAGTCCCACCTCCCTTTGCTCTCCAGGCTAAGTCACCCACCCTCAGACCTCTATCACAACACAATCAGCATGCATCTCACTAATGAAACTACCGCACATCGCATCAGGTTTGTGAAGTTGTAGTGTATTGTTTTGTATCAGGCTTTTATATACAGTATTTATGGAAAATTGCAATGAGAATTTAGTAAGAAACTGTAAGGAGAGTTTGAATAGGGCCAGAGAGAGATCGCTAAATCATTTAAACATGCATGGATGACATATAAAATCTCTCAAGGCATGTTTTTGATGAGAACAACATCATAACAAGATAGATAGAAGGTAGAAAACTTTAAAAAGTCGATTTTGCATAATAATCCCTCTTTAATGCTTCCTGCTTCTGAAGAGTGCAGACGCAAATCTTGCTTGCTCCTGCTGCTTCCTTCTTTACTTTGTTTTTTAATCATTTTACCTCTTCCAGTGCTGGGAGATTTGTTTAGCTATGATCTTCTTTTAAGTAAACCAAGACTTTTAAACCATTTTTACATTTTTTAACAAAATTTTTGACGAGCCAGCGACATGTTTGGGGGAAGAAACCAAAGGAATTCTTTCTGCGAACGCTGTTGGAACTATCAACAACAAATTAATGAGCTACAAGCACGGATATTTATTTTAGAATCTGAAAAAGGACTTCACCGGACGCTCCCTATGACTTCCAGTGGTAAGCAGCCCACCGTTACTTTCAGAGAAGAGGGGTGAAAAAACTGCTACTTTCAACTTAAACCTGAGTGATACAGTGTCTTTTCCCAAACTTTGTAAAGACAAGAATGCTAAGCCAACGCAACAAGTGATAAAAGACAAAGCTAATATAGTTACATCACCTAAAATACAGCTTACAAACAGATTTCTGCCACTGTCACAGACAGATGTTGATGTTAATATACAAACAGAAAATGGATTTTTGTCACAAACAAGAGCAATGAAGTTGGCAAAAGAGCGCTGGCAGACATGCGATCTGTGCCAAACGTCAAGGTCAGAGATACGCTGCTGCTAGGAGATGGTGCTATCAGAGATGTGACTCACAGTGGAATCCAAACTTGCTCATATCCCAGTCACACTGTCTCTGAGATTACAAAACTCCTCCCAAAAGTTTTGTCAACACACACCGAGGAATTAAACAGCTGATTGTGCACGTGGGTGCAGTTGACACCGGAATGAATCAGACTGAAATCTTGAAAAAGAATTTCATTGAATTATTTGAGGAGCTTGATAAAGTGGAGGTTAAGACATTCATCAGTGGACCTCTTCCCAGCATAGACAGAAGGAAGATGAACAAATTCACAAGGCTGCTTCAGCTGAAACACATGGCTGTTCAACACGTGTGCGATCAGAGGACTGCACTACATTGAGAACTTTGATCTGTTCTGGAAACGAGAGGACCTGTTCAAGGGAAATGGCCCGCACCTGAGCAGAGGTGGAGTGAGAGTGCTGACGGATAACCTCCTCCACGCTCTGAGGCACCGGCCTGGACAGGGTCCTGGGCCAGTGAGAGAAAAGAGGAATGAGAGAAGCATTCCTGCTGCTGCGCCAGCCAGAGACAAAGCCAATGTGTCAGTACTACCAGCAGCAGCACCACCACTCCTCCCCCACACCACAGCACCTCCCCCAGCGAAGGAGTCATCACCAGCTCCACGACCATCTCCCCCCAGCGAGGGATTCAGCAGCACCACCACCTCCCCTAGAGAACAAGTTAGCAGCAGCACCACCCTCCCAAGTGAAAGATCCATCTCCAGCGTCACTTCCCCCAGGCCCCTCGTCACAGGCCTTGAACCTGTCTGTGACAGCCCCAACAGAGGTTTCAGTCCCAGCAGCACCCACATCACCTCCTCTGCCCACAGACCAGCCCTGGGTCCCCTTTGCTACATCTACTCCCTCTAGGGACTCCTCACTCTCCTTTTCCTCCCCACCTTCACCCATGGCCCTTCCCAACCATCTAGAAAGCCTCATCAGATCAGGGATTAAGATGACTCCCCTCACTCCCCTCACTCCCAATATAGTGCAGTCAAGAGTTATGAACTCTTCCCTGTACCCACCTATCCCCCCTCGTCTTTCACCTGGTTCCTCACCCAAACTCCCCCCCCTGCTCCACCTCCTCGGCCTTCTCGGCCCCCACCTGGTCCCTCACCCAAACTTCCTCCTGCTCACACCCTCCCTGCCCTCCCCCAGAGCTTTTATCACCAAGAGCTAGGACACACAGGGCCTCTGCTGTTCCAGGACTTTCAGTCATGATAAAGATAATATCATGCTGAGGCCCTGTGATGGAGCTATATCTACAGTTACACCACGTAGACTGATTAACAGAAGGACAGTTAGACTGTCCAATCAGAGAAATTTAGTTCTCATTCCCTGTAAGAAGATAACATCCAGCCCTACTGAAACTAATCTGAAACTTGCTGTGCTCAATGTCAGATCTTTATGTAACAAGTCATTTTTAATTAATGATTTTATTTCTTTCTTTTAATCTTGACTTTATGTTTTTAACCGAAACATGGCTTGACAAAAACACAGGTAATGCAATTCTAGTGGAATCAACTCCACCCAACTTCAAATTTGAATCTGAAACACGAGTAAACAAAAAGGGTGGAGGGGTGTGTGCATTTTTCAGAGATAACTTAATTACTCAGATTGTCATTTGGGGTATTTTCATCTTTTGAGTATATTTCCTTTAAAATGGAATTAAAACAAACACCCTCCATAGTCTACTTAGTCATATACAAACCTCCTCAGCACTGTCTAAGTTTTATTGATGATTTTACTGAGATGCTTTCAGTCATATGCACAGACTTTGATGGTTTAGTCATTACAGGTGATTTTAATGTACATGTGATAATATGTTTGATAGAAATGCTAAAGAGCTCTGCTCTGTCCTTGAAACCTTTGGTCTGACTCAGCATGTCAGCGAGCCCACCCACAACAGAGGACACACTCTGGACCTGCTCATCACAAAAGGAGTAAATATATCAAATGTCAGCGTGGTGGATGTTGCTCTGTCTGATCATTTCTGTGTCTTTTTTGACCTGTCTGTTATCCCCAAACCAGCGGCTGGTCCTGCAGTTGTTCGAAGGAGACACATAAATGATGGAACAGGTGCACTGTTCATGGAAATGATTCACTTTGAAAATGCCTTATGTTCTAATGTTGATGATTTGCTGAACTCTGTGACGTCGAGTGTTTTGAATGTTCTGGACACCATTGCCCCGATGAAGGTTAAAATGGTTAAAGATAAGCAGAAAGCGCCATGGAGGAATGATGACTCGGTCAGGGCACAGAAAAGGGAGTGCCGGAGGGCCGAGCGGGAATGGCGCAAGTCAAAGCTCCAGGTTCATTATGAGATTTACAGAGAAAAGATGCATGTACAACCACACTTTATGTAGAACAAGGCAGAGGGTATTTTTCTCTGACATTATTGGAGTTGCAGTAACAACTCTCGTGTCCTGTTTGCAACAGTAAACAGATTAACAAAACCCTCCAGCTCCGCTGCCATTAGAACTAATTTCCATATCTAAGTGCAATGAGTTTGCAGTATTCTTTAATGACAAGGTTCAGGCCATTAAAAATGCCATCAATCCCACAAAGCAAATAACATCCCTGCAGCCACCTAGACACTTAGAGCTGACTCACTTTGCACCTGTAACTGACAAAACTGTTCAAGAGATCGTCACCAGTCTGAGTTCATCTACATGCTGCCTCGATGTGTTACCCACTAAATTTCTAAAGTCTGTGCTCAACAGTTTGCTGTCACCAGTCGCTTGCATAGTTAATATGTCACTTCAATCTGGAACATTCCCAAGAGCTTTGAAAACTGCAGTTATCAAGCCTCTCCTAAAGAAGAGCAGTCTTGATGCCACAATATTGAACAATTACCGACCAATCTCTAATCTGCCGTTTTTAGGCAAAGTCCTTTGAAAAAAGTTGTTTACCAACAGCTTATTAACTTCCTCCAAATTAACAACTCTTTCGATACTTTCCAGTCGGGTTTTAGACCCCACCACAGCACTGAGACTGCTCTTATCAAGGTGACAAATGACATCCGCCTGAACACTGATGCAGGCAAAGTCTCAGTCTTGATCCTGTTAGATCTGAGTGCTGCTTTTGACACTGTGGATCATGGAATCCTCTTACAGAGACTAGAGGACTGGGTGGGCATCTCTGGTACAGCACTAAACTGGTTCAAGTCCTATCTAGAAAACAGGGAGTTCTTTGTTGAAATTGGAAAATGTGTCTCAGATAAAATGTCCCTGAGCTGTGGGGTGCCCCAGGGGTCAATTTTGGGACCCCTGCTGTTCAATCTGTACATGCTGCCGCTAGGTCAGTTAATACGCAGCAACAATGTGTCTTTACCACAACTATGCAGATGACACTCAGATCTATGTCTCACTGGCAGCAGGTGAATATGGACCAGTGGATTCACTCTGCCACTGCATCCAACAGATCAGTGAGTGGATGCAAAACAACTTTCTTCAGCTAAACTCAGACAAGACTGAAGTCATAGTCTTCGGCCACACAGAACATAGAGAAAGTGTCAGCAGTCACCTCCAGTCTCTTTCTCTAAAACCTTCAAATCGGGCTAGAAATTTAGGGGTAATAATGGACTCAGACTTGAACTTTAACAGCCACATCAAATCAATAACATCTGCAGCTTTTTTACCATCTAAAAAACATTGCAAAAATCAAAGGTATACTGTCAAAACCAGACTTAGAGAGACTTATCCATGCATTTGTCTCCAGTAGGTTAGACTACTGTAACGGCCTGCTCACTGGCCTCTCCAAACGGGCCTTAAAACAGCTGCAGTACATCCAGAACGCTGCTGCTCGGGTCCTGACCAGAACCAGGAAGTACGAGCACATAAGTCCTGTGCTCAGGTCTCTGCACTGGCTTCCTGTAGCTCAAAGAATAGACTTTAAAGCAGCTCTGCTTGTGTACAAGTCTATTCATGGCTTAGGTCCAAAGTACACATCTCTGACATGTTAGTGCCATATGAACCATCTCGCACTCTGAGGACTTCAGGGACCGGCCTCCTGCTGGTGCCCAGAGTCAGGACTAAACATGGAGAATCAGCGTTTCAGTTTTATGCAGCTAAAACCTGGAACAGTCTTCCTGAAGATGTGAGACAGGCCTCTACTTTGACAATGTTTAAATCCAGGCTCAAAACGGTTCTGTTTATCTGTGCATATGACTGAGAGGATTTTATTTTTATTCTGCACTCTTTTGTTTTAATGTTTTAATGTCAATTTTATGATGATTATTTGTGATTATTCATGTTTGATTTGTGTGTGATTTTAATGTTTTTTCTTATTCTGTAAAGCACTTTGAATTACCTTGTGTACGAATTGTGCTATACAAATAAACTTGCCTTGCCTTGGAATGCATAATCATCTGCCATAGCTGCGTAATGGGTTAATGGGTGGAGCTTATCTTTACTACTTTATGCATGAGGTGGGATAAGGCGAGCAGACATGGGGGGACAAAGGCGGCTATTATCCCAGGACCCCACATTTGGACCTTCATCCTATTCATTTAGAGGGGGCCCATGTCAAGCTTCTTACCCCAGGCCCCAAAAATCCTGTTGACGGGCCTGGGTGGGATACTCTCTATACATTTACGAGTTCCATGCTAACCGAGTATGCATTCTTCTAGCTTCATTTTAATATACAACCTTGCATATTCACTGCTTCATGCGCTGCTGCGAGCCTGTTACCGTGGTGATGGCCACATGTGTCAGCTATCATTTCACTGCATAAATAAAGCTATGGAGACAATATTAGCTGAGTTATGATAGTGACCATATAAGGCAGAGCAGCTTTTTTCCTATGGTGTTTTTCCATGACTCTCTGGACAGTTGTATTCGACAGGTAGCAGCCTTGAGCACACTACGCACAACCTCAATTATTTATATTCAGGTCCCATAATGAAGCGATGATACTGACAATAAAACAAGATAACCATATAAAGAGAATACTAAAAATGGTAGTCTAAAACAGCCAAAGGTTATCGACCGAAAGATGCAGATAGACCCAAACCAAGGCACTGAATCAATCTCGCAATGATATCTGATCAGAGGTGGGTAGAGCTCAGTTACATTTACTTGAATAACTTAAAGAAATTGTACTTTTCTAGAGTACTTTTATAACATAATTTTACTCCTACTTTAGCAATATTTTTATTGAAGTAACAGTACTCTTACTTGAGTAAAAGTTGTGGTTCCTCTTCCCACTGTGAGTAAGTCTATAAGTTATAA